>VXAA01000164.1:12177-57314 GCA_013399115.1 Anseranas semipalmata | reverse complement strand
TGAACAGGAGGTCTAGCAGGGCATTTCCCCTGGTAGGCTCAGTAACCAGCTGCGACAGGAAGCAATCTTCCACGCTCTCCAGGAACCTCCTAGACTGCTTCCTCTGGGCCGTATTGTATGTCCAGCTGATATCTGGGAAGTTGAAGTCCCCCATGAGAACAAGTGCTGGCGATTGCGCGACTTCTGCCAGCTGCTTGTAGAACGCCTCATCCGTCTCCTCATCCTGGTTTGGCGGTCTATAACAGACCCCCACCAGGACGCCCGCCTTGTTGGCCTTCCCACTGATCCTAACCCACAGGGACTCCACCTTATCACTCCCAGCCTCGAGTTCTACCACATCAAAACACTCTCTAATATAGAGAGCCACACCGCCGCCCCTCCTGTGCTGCCTGTCCCTTCTGAAGAGCCTATAGCCATTCATTGCAGCACTCCAGTCATGACAGTGGTCTCACCACGTTTCACTGACTTACAGTAGAACAACTTTCCCTTCCCTTCTTTTCTTCAATTTCATATCTTGTAGCAGGAGAATAGTTTCCTTTTCATCATCCGCTCTTTGCCAGAAAAATTCCATTAACAGTGATTTCTCATGTATGCTATGCCTCTATATAGACACAGAGACATGCTGTTTGAACAATTAGTCATTCTTCTCCATTCATACTAAGTCAATTTAAATGTTTTGCACAATTTTTATTTTCCATTTATTAGATTGTTCCTGAAAAAAAAAAAAAGTTTCAGTAGACTAAACAGCGTAAAACTGATTTTTTTTTTTTTTTCACAATACAGTTTCTTCCCACTTCTACATAAATTTATAACATCCCTGTAATGGGACAACTAGTAAGCAAACATGCAAAATTATGTTTACTGGAGATGCAAAATATATTTATCACAAGCATATAAATTGTATTCTGATGTACGAAACAGGCCTTGGGTATCACTTACACCCCCCACTTCAATAAATTGCTATAAAAACATAGAGCCTCACAACCTACATGACTTGTAGGAATATTCTTGCAAACCTTTCTCTTCTCGATCCACTATTAGCAATACTGTGCGTTATGCAAAGTACCTTCCTCTGACAGTAATTTCTTATTTATAGCTCATTGTAGATGTACGTTGTATGTCTAGGCATGCAACTTTGTGGAAAATAATTTGAATTAAGTGACTAATTTTGGTAAAAAATAAAATGCATATAGAAATGAGGAGTACATTGTGAAATCTTTTACTGAAGAAAAAGTAAATGACCATGCCTTAAAAATTCATTTTAGTTTTCTTCATAGGGAAAGAAGGGTCTTTGTATAAGAAGAGGAAGTCATTTTAAAAAAGAGGGGCAAAAGGAGTTTTAAAACTGAAGTGACCAACCAAACATAAAGAAAGAATAAAAGTAATTTAAAATAAAAAAAGAAAAGAAAGAAAGCCTAGTTATTTAAACAGATCTGCAGAGAAAAAATCAGCAACAGACCATGTCAAACTATGTAGCAATAAAATGCAAATTCTTTTCTTAATTGGTTATTTCCAATCAGTATGTTTTCTGCTCTGCCTTAAGATATTGTAACATTCTAATCTTTTTCTTAAATTCACACTAGAAGTGACTGATGTACTTTCCCTTCTGTATTCTATGCCATGAACAGTATAAATCTTATTCAGCCTTGCACAAGCATGCATGGTGATAACCATTCCAATGGAATACATTTTATGATGCATATCAAAGTATTTTAATATGCAACATAATCTACCACACATGTGCCACAAGGCGTTGTGTTGTTATTTATTCCCATGCAAATTAGTTGAATATCTTTATAGCTTATTTCTAATGGAGTAGATGATAAGAAATCAATGAATAATCACATCTGTTATTCTAATATTCTAAAAAATATATAATCAAACACAAAAAAATATAGAAAATAAGATATATATCTGAATAGTAGAGTTCCTCCTTGGAGAGGAGCAACTTACATCATCTACCTGGACTCGTGCAAAGCATTTGACACTGTCCCACACGATATCCTTCTCTCTAAATTGGAGAGACATGGATTTGATGGATGGACCACTTGGTGGGTAAGGAATTGGCTGGATGGTCACAGTCAAAGAGTTGTGGTCAACGGCTCAATGTCCAAGTGGAGATCAATGATGAGTGGCATTCCTCAGGGATCGGTATTGGGACCAGTGCTGTTTAACATCAAGCAACAAGCACAAATACAGGCTGAGTGGAGAATGGATTGAGAGCAGCTCTAAGGAGAAGGACTTGGGGATGTTGGTTGATGAGAAGCTCAAAATGAGCTGGCAACGTGCACTTGCAGCCCAGAAAGCCAATTGTATTCTGGGCTGCATCAAAAGAAGTGTGACCAGCAGATCGAGGGAGTTAATTCTCCCCCTCTGTTCTGCTCTTGTGAGACCCCACCTGGAGTCCTGTGTTCAGTTCTGGGGCTCCCAATAAAAGAAGGACATGGATCTATTAGAACAAGTCCAGAGGAGGGCCACACGGATGATCAATGGGCTGGAGCACCTCTCCTATGAAGACAGGCTGAGGGAGTTGGGGTTGTTCATCCTGGAGAAGAGAAGGCTCTGGGGACACCTTATAGCAGTTTTCCAGTACCTAAAGGGGGCTCACAGGAAAGAAGTGGAGGTTCTCTTTATCAGGGAGTGTAGTGATAGGACAAGGTGTAATGGTTTTGAACTACAGGAGGGTAGATTTAGATTAGATATTTGGAAGAAATCCTTACTGAGAAGGTAGTGAGGCACTGGAACAGGTTGCCCAGAGCAACCTGGTCTAGTGGGAACTGTCCCTGCTCATGACAGGGGTGCTCGAATTAGATGATCTTTCAGGTCCCTTCCAACCCAAACCATTCTATGATTCTATGAATGTTTATGTAGCTGACAGATGTCATTGCAAGGCTACTCTCGATAATCTTTGATCTATCACAGCAACTGGGAGAAGTGCCCAAAGACTGAAGGAAAGCAAATGTCACTGCTATCTTCAGAAAGGGCAAGAAGGAGGACCTGGGGAACTGTAGACTGATCAGTCTCAGATCCTTAGGAAGGTGATGGAGCAGCTCATCCTGGAAATGATTTCCAGGCACATGCAAAATAATAAGGTTATCAGGAACAGTCAGCATGGATTCACCAGGGGGAAATCATGCTTGACCAACCTAATAACCTTCTATGATGAAATGGCAAACTTTGAAGATGAGAGGAGATCAGTTGTTATGGTGTACTTGAACTTCAGTAAGGCTTTCAGTGCTCTCTCTCATAAGAGCCTTATAGACAAGCTGCTGATGTATGGGTCAGATGAACAGGCAGTGAGGTGGATTGAAAACTGGCTGAATGGGAGGAGTTGCTGATGCGCCAGAGGGTTGTGCTGCCATCCAGAGGGACCTTAACAGGCTGGATAAACAGGCTGACAGGAGCCTCATGAAGTTCAACAAAGAGAACTGCAAAGCACCTGGGTAGGAGCAAGCCCATGCACCAATATGTGGTTAGGACTGCCCAGATGGACAGCAGCTTTGCAGAAAAGGATTTAGGTGTCCTGTTGACACCAAGTTGAACATGAGCTAGCAAGCTGAGGAGGTGATTCTTCCCTTCTGCTCAGCACCTGGAAGACCGTGTCCAGTTCTGGACTCCCCAGTACAGGAGAGACATTGACATACTGGAGAAAGTCTAGCAAATGGCTGCAAAGACGATGAAGGGATTAGGGCACCTCTCCTGTGAGGAAAGGCTGAGAGAGTTGGGACTGTTCAGCCTGGAGAATGTTAACCAGAGTATATAAATACCTGAAGGGAGGGTGCAAAGGCGATGGATCCAGACTCTTTTCAGTGGTGCTGAGATAGGACAAGAGGCAATGGACACAAACTGAAACACAGGGGATTGGATCAGATGACCTCCAGAGGTCCTTAGCATCAGCTAGTTTGATTCTGCATGTGATAACTTGTAATTTTATTTGGGACTTCCATGGACTCATATTGATGCTTCCAGACTTAAACTGTACTCTAAGTAAATTCTCTAAGTTAAAACTTCTTTAAAATGTTCTACTTTTTCCCAGGATCTCCTAGTTTCTACAATGTATTACTAATCCATCTGTCAAACTCAAGCTCAATAGCAAGAGTTATGTTTTGTCTTCAGCTCATCTATGGCATTTAAGCCATATAGAAATGTATTGAACTTTTGCTATCATCACTCTTATCCTTCCTCCTAAAATTGTGCGTTTCACTTCTTGGTGAGTTTAAAATAAAGATGGACAAGCTTGATGAGCAAGCTTCTTTCTTGGGATGTAAATAATTGAATGAATAGCATAGAAAACTAAATCATTTCCATTACATATGGATGATTAGGCTTCCAACAGATATACTAATTTATGGCAATATATTGAAAATGTATATTAAAATAGTTTGAAAAAACGTTAGCTCAGTTGCTATTTCTTTAAGGAGAATAGATCAAGTAAAGAAAAAACAACATGCTAGATGATAATGCTGCATAAGAAATTGCCAGAAACTGACTGCATTCTGATCTCTGCCTCCCAGCTGCTCTTCAAAGATGACGTACCAGTTAAAATTCCACTGAATAAATAGCCCAGTGTTTCTAAAAGCTTTTTTGTTCCTTTCAGTTTCTTACAGGGCGCAGTGCTAAAATATCAGGATATTATGCAAATGTAGATATAGAGCATGAAAGATGAGTTTCAGCACAAATTCCATTTTGTCAGGTTTTTCTGTTTCTCAAGTGTTCATGCTTGTGGATGTTTAATTTCTAAAAGTGTTGTGCAGCATGTGTGACTTCTCCCATATACTGTTTAAACAGCTGAATATCCTGTACCTCTTAAAACTCATACTTCTGGAATAAATCACAACTTTTATTGAAGTTGCCTTGTTTAAACATCCAAGATATTAATCTTATTTTGGCAGTTTGCGACTCTGCTCATTCTAATTTGCTTGCTCTTTAGAAAATGAGATTTTGTTCCAGAAATGTTTGAGCAGGGGAAGCCATGTTAAGGTTCAAAAAATACTTAATATTTTACAGTAACACATATTATTTCTTCAAGTTATTTAGGACACTATTCTTTTTGATGAAAAATAGTTTATAGAAAAGTTATCCTTAAAGAGACAAAAGAAATGTGAAATAATATGAATAACAAATATAAATGCCCATCTTTAACAGTATCTCAACACAGCTCAGTACAATTCCTGTCAGAAAAAGTGGAGGGATACACAATGTATACCAGCTATTCAAGGGGCATTAACATGACTTTTGTAGCTCACAGGTATCTCCAATTTGACCATATATAAACATAAGCTACAAAGTAGATTTACACATATGCTAAGTGCTGTTATCCACCAATGGTGCTATCTCCACCAATGTTTAACTGACAGAGAGTCCAGCAGTCAGATACTGACTGCTGAGTCCAGATGTCTGGGTTAAAACAGAACTCCTTTTGGTTTGTGGATTCACATCATAAGACGTCAGTCCCTACAGGCTAGTGACACCAGAATACTTACAATTACTTTACCATCAGAGAACCTTATTCTCCTCTAAGTTTTCAGAAAACAAATGAGTGGCTTTGCATGGATGTTCCCACTTAGTGAATTGCAATGTCTTCTCCCAGAAATGACAAAATTCCTCAGCTGTTTTCTCAGGCAGATAAAGTAAAAGCCTGTCCAGGAACAGGGCCACTCTTGTGGCTGTGCAACAGTTCTTTTTTTTTTTTTTTCCAATTTCATGACAAGCATATTGGAAAAAAAAAATACAGAACCTTTGCAACAGAACAACAAGGTCCTTGTGCTTTTCTGCATGTTGGCAGAGCACCCAGCAGTAAATTGATCACAGCTGAACTCTCATAGCAACTCTGCAAGACTTAGGATGAAGGATGAAGATACCCTGTATAAAGTAATGCTGCCTGAAATCTTACTTTGTTGTTGTTGTTGTTGTTTGTTTGTTGTTGTTTTTTGATAGGCTTTTCATTCATACATCTCCAAGGTAAGGAATATGGTTCTCTACAGGTACCTTAAAGGAGGCTGTAGCGAGGTGGGGATTGGTCTATTCTCCAACGTGCCAGGTGATAGGATGAGGGGGAATGGGCTAAAGTTGCACCAGGGGAGGTTTAGGTTGGATATTAGGAAAACCTTCTTGACTGAAAGGGTTGTGAGGCATTGGAACAGGCTACCCAGGGAAGTGGTTGAGTCACTGTCCCTGGAGGTATTCAAAAGACGTTTAGATGTAGAGCTTAGTGACATGGTTTAGTGGAGGGCTTGTTAGTGTTAGGTCATAGGTTGGACTAGGTGATCTTAGAGGTCTCTTCCAGCCTAAGGGATTCTGTGATTCTGTGTGATGGTTGGTCTAACATCATGAAACACCAAAGCTTGATGCTAGTTACCTTCAGCAGAAGATTTCTCTATCATTTTAAATAGAAGGAGTCGTTGGTGAGCTGCTTGTGTATTCCAATGCCATGGTACAGCTGTTTTGCTGCCTCCTCTCTTAATGAAGTGAATTAAAAGTTGTTTCATATTCTCCAAAATTTTAGGTTAGCTAATCAGCGTTTAAACAGTGCTATCTAAATTATTTGAATAATGTAATGCACAAAAATTACAATTCATATACATATTCATTCAGTTACATATATTCAGCCTTTTCTCACTCTTACTAAAATCTTGGACTACACAAGGACAATATACTTAACCAGAGAGAATAAAAATTCCTTTCTTTCTATACATTCAGTAATCACCCACTTAAACAGTTTTTTTCAGTCTTCATTTTTAAATGCTTCTTACCTGAAAGTAGTTTATGCAATATTTGGTGGAATTTTTAACATACCCAAAGACTCCTCAGTTTATGTAGGCACCTTTCAAAAATGCGCTGCTAAATTCGCATACTGTTTTTATGAAAGAATTGCCTCACAAACCCCTTAAACAGAATTTAAAATGGCTAATCTTCTAATTGCGGAGCATAGAATGTTACATAAAATAAGAAAAAAACAAACAAGTGTCCTCACCTCCCGCCCCCCCCAAAAAACATTGAAAAGGAATAGCAGGAATATGTGTCTTTCTCTTTAAACTGTGGGGTACTTAAGACGCTGACCATGTTCATGTCAATCAGAAAAGGCTTTATTGATCCTCTGCAATTTTTCATTAGAATGACACTTGAAATTCATTATCATTACAGTACATAGTGAATAACACATACTTTCCTACATAGCTTTTTAAATGGGTTTTCCAGCTATTAACACATACATTTTTTTTCATGCAGTTACTGTAAATTAAATCTGTAGCACCCTCCCTTGTGCTGTACCCTGACAGTCAAGATCAGATGAGGCAGTTGGGGAACTTCTACAAAAATTTAAACAACTTTAAACAGAGGATATAATTTTAAGAAAGATGTTTCTAACTGATGACATTACCTCTCTTGCTAACACTCCAGCAGCTGTATTTGGGATGATTTTAAAAAATGTTGCCAGATGAGTTTAATTACACAAACTTTTATGTGAGGAAATGTATTAGAGAAGTATAAGGCAAGAAGTGAAGAAGGAGCAAGAGCAAAATGTGCAAACCTTGATCTTTGCCATCACTGTCCTTGAGTGACCACATTATTTTGTATTATTTGTATTTATTTTTGTATTATTTTGTTATTTACTGAGCACAGTTTTATATACTGGTTACAGAAATTTGCTATGAACATTTATAGAATTGTAGAATTTCCTGAGTTGGAAGGGACCCACAAGGATCATTGAGTCCAAGTCATGGCTCCACACAGGACCACCCAAACAATAAACCATATGTGTGAGAACATCGTTCAAACACTTCTTGAACTCCAGCAGGATTGGTGCTGTGACCACTTCCCTGCAAAGCCTGTTCCAGTGCCTGATCACGCTCTCGGTGAAGAACTTTTTCCTAATATCCAGTCTGAACCTCCCCAGATGCAGCTTCATGGTGTTCCCTCAGGTCCTATTGCTTATCACCAGAGAGAAGAGATCAGCACCTTCCCTTTCACTCCCCCTTGTGAGGAAGCTGTAGGCCATAATGAGGTCTCCCCTCAGTCTCCTCTTCTCCAGACCTAACTGAACTAATTTGTTTACTAAGAGACAAAACAATCATTGTTATTCAGTATTTTTTTTTCTTGTGTATCCATCCTGATATTTATATACTATCACTTACCTTCATGATGCCTATTTAAACGGTAACCTTTTGATAGTAATTAATTTGTTTTCAATCTGTTAAGAACTTATGATATTATTAGCCCTATATGCAAGTTAAAGCTATAAATTATAGCTGTAATAAATAAGAAGGAAACTCGTAAAAGGGCATCACATTAAGCGTATTTGTATTAAATAGGACAGTAGAGATGTTTAACATACAATAACAAGCTCAAGTCGTTGTGTTGTATTTTCATTTCTGTTACTTTTCCCACCTTTAGCTTTCCTCTCTCTCCCATTTTCTCTCTCTCTCTAGGCTAAATCTATATACTTAAGGCACACAGTATTTAGTATATATATATATTTTTAAGTGTTAAAGAACATCTCAAGTTTGAAATTTTGTACGATAAACTAGAAAAAAGAGTGTTAGCACTAAAATCAAAAGATTAAAAAACAGGCAGTCAGCCACTCCAAACAAAATAACATACTAAGGTGGGTTCTCTTAGCATTTCACATTGCACTTCTAATTCAAATAAGAACAGGAAGTTATTTTGAATAAATTTATTTTTTCCGTCAGAATGTCTTATCTCTATACAGGAAAAACTCTTCAAACTTTATTTTGGACATTTCTGTCTTTTTCTTCATTCTGTGTCATCCTTTACTTGAATTGCCCCTGGACCAAAAGCAGCTTTTGTCATTAGTATACATAGCAGGAGTGTAATGTATCACATTTACACAAAAGCGTTTTCAATTTAAAAAAAAAAAAAATCTACATCTGTCTTTATTTTAAGAAAATTTTATGTGTGTCATTTAGTAACTGTTGTCAAAACTAACATCATATGATTGTGATCACTCATAGACCTGTGTTGCTTTAAAGGGGACTTATTACAGTCCAAGATTTGCCTGTTTCAGAGCCCTGCTAAAGACTTTCACTGAGACAGTTTCGCAAATTTAGAAGTATTTAATAGGGTAACAGATCAATTTGGAATTGCCATTGATAAATACACTTACTCCAATAGTGCTAATATTTGATAATAGTGCTAGCAACATGCTATCATGGGTATTCCTCACCAAAAGGTGAAGGCGCAGAGCTTACCAAGAAGGTGTCCCTGTCTTGGTGGAGGAGAAAGGAGCACAGCCTGTCGACTGCCTCTTCTAGGTCTTCAGTTTCCTCTTTCTTCCCCCCACCCTGCTCTTCTTTTTTCCTAATACTAACACTTTTCCCTAATAATAACTCCTAACACTAGCATCTAATATTTTTCTCTTTTCCTTTATATCCTAGCCTCATCTGTTGACCCTCCTGGGGTGACATTTAGTGTGATTTGGGTGGAGAGTCGAGTACTATAGTCACATATATTTATCATGTACTTTGTTAAGCTCATTATCATATCCAGGGATGTTAACTTTAATATTCATTTTACGAATATTCAAGCAAAAGGTTTCACTCCAGGCGCTGTGGCCTCCAAGATCCTGTTCTGCCACCAAAACAGGGCTGTCCTGCCACCGCAAGGCTTCCTCCTTTGGCAGCCTCTCATACCAAGCTTGCAGACCTCCATCCACAAAGTTTGTATAAGAGATAAGCAGGAGCAAGCTGCTTAACTCCCCTTTGCCCAAGGCTGGTGCTTATCAGTGACACTAACAAGTCTGACTGTTCTCCACAACCAATTCAGTTGGTCTTGTGGTCAGTGCTCAGTGTGGTGGTTTTACCCTGCTGGGCAGCTGAACTCCACCACGACTGCTCTCTCACTCCCCGTCCTCAAAGAAAAAGGGGGAGAAAATACGATGAAAAGGGCTCAAAGATTGAGATAAGGACAGGGAGATCACTCACCAATTATCGTCATGGGCAAAACTGACTCAACGTATGAAAATTAATATAATTTATTGCCTATCACTAGCAGACTAAAACGGTGAGAAACTACAATCAAACTGAAAACACCTTCCCCCATCCACCCTCTTCTACCTCCTCCCCTGAGCACCACAGGGGAATGGGGAATGAAGGTTGCGGTCAGTCCCTAACGCTTTGTCTCCGCTGCTCCTTCACGGTCACTCTCTGCCCCTGCTCCAGTGTGGGGTCCTTCCCATGGGATGCTGTCCTTCCTGAACTGATCCTGTGTGGGTTTCCCACAGACAGCATCTCTTCAAGAACTGCTCCAATATGGGTCCATACCACAGGGTCCATCCCTCAGGACCAAACTGCTCCAACATGGCTCCCCCATGGATGGCAGCTCCTGCCAGATCACCTGCTCCTGCATGGGTTCCTCTCCACAGGCTGCAGCTCCGGCCTGGGCCTGCTCCTGCAGGGGCTCCCATGGGCTGCAGCCTCCTTCAGGCCACATCCACCCACTCCACCGTGGGCTCCTCCATGTGCTGCAGAGGGACAAACTGTTCCACCATGGTCCTTTCCATGGGCCACAGGAGCACCTCCTCCCCCTCCTTCTGCACTGACCTTGGTGGCTACAGGGCTGTTTCTCACTCCCCTCTCCCAGCTGCTGTTGCACAGCAGTTTTTCCCCTCTCTTAAATCTGCTTTCACAGAGGCACAACCAGTGCCACTCATTGGCACAGCTCTGGCCAGCAGCAGGTCCATTTTGGAGCTGGCTGGAACTGGCTCTTCTCTAACATGGGGCAGCTGCTGGGCTCTGATCACAGAGGCCACCCCTGCAGCCTCCCTGATACCAAACCCTTGCCACATAAACCCAACACAGTCTTTCCAATGCTTTCACACAGTGAAGTGCTTTCCTCCATGACTGAGCATCTATACTGTAAAGTTTCACAGTAAAATCATCTACATGTCTTTCAATATACCCTTGTTCTTTTTCTACCTAACTCTTGTAAAAAGAATAACAAGTTGAAGTAAGAGTTTTTCAAGCTATCATGTTTCTTCACAGAAACAACTTAAAATGCTCTATCAGAACACTGTGCAATTTAAGTATTCCTGGGATTAAGGGAGATCCAAGTTAAGGAGAATCTAATGATTACAGAACTCTTTTTACTCATGAAAAAATGCCTCTATTGTTGGCTCAGTCATAAATCACTCATATTAATTCCCTCATAATGAATGCAACTGAAGCAATGTCTACAGAGAAGTATATTGCCAAGTTGGAAAAAGTGCTAACAGTACTAACTTTCTTTGGTTTGTTCTGCCATTTTATAGTCCTGAAGTGAACAAAATTCAGCTGGATTAGTCTTTAATATCTAATAAAAAGCAATATATATAGGTATCATTCTTGTCAAATTGGAGAATGAACATTATTCCAAAGGAAATAACAGTGGTGCATGTTCAATTAGGTGAAATTACGTGATAGGGCACTGTAAACATAGAGGTGAAAGATAAATTATAGACCCTAATTTTATCAGAACGATTAAACAGAAGAACAGTGAGATATCCACTTGCCATGGCAAGAGATGAAACAGGTGGCCCATGAGAAGCCACAAGAGAAAATGGGTGTATAATATAGAGAAACTCCATGGGAATTTTTACAAGTTACATAACGGGTACTTTTCTTTAATGGCTTGATATGAAATGTTTTATTAGATCTCATCAAACTGTAATGGGACAAAGAGAAGCTTGAAATTAAGAACATTACATTTCCTAATTCTACAGCAATAATTAGCTTCCATTGCTGTCTCATGTGTAGCTCAGCAAAGTCCACAGTCTGAAGTGTGTATTCTTTGTCCAGCTCAAAGTACATATAGATATACATCGATTTTCAAAATGTAAAACTCACAGAAAGGTAGCAGAAAAAGAACCTGTAAGATCCTTCAGTAGAACACCATGTGTTTCCGCATTTTCACCATAATGAACTTAGACTTTATCATTTATTTCATGCTTGAACAGTAGATGTATCTTCAATCCCATCCATGTTAAAATGAGACAATATAGAGTGGAAAGCTTAATGGACAGGTATTTGTCATTGAAAAGTTGTAGTTTGGCAGCATATAGTCTAACCAATGTTTTCATCTGACACAAGAAAGACTAATTTAAAACCGTACTACAGTTTATAAGGAGCAGTTTAAACTACAAGAAAGAGTGATTTATTAAGATGATATATAAAGAATGTGGCAAACTCACTGGGATAATTATAGCTAATGAGCAGAAAGACTGAGCACCTCAGACCCTGCTGATGTTCATGAGGGAGACTGGAATTCTGTATCCATCATAAGTCATTTTGGAGGCCGTCTTGGGCTTAGTGATCATGAAATAATAGTTTTTAATTCTTGGAAAAATAAGTAGGAGGGTTAGAAGAACTGCCACCTTGGACTTCAAGAGGGCAGACTTTGTCCTGTTTAAGAGACTAGTTGGTGGAGTCCCTTGGGAGGCAGTCCTGAATGGCAGAGGGGTCCAGGAAGGCTGGACACTTTTTGAGAAGAAAATCTTAAAGGTGCAGGATCAAAAATTGTTGAAAGACAAGCCGTTGGGGAAGAAGTCTGGCCTGGCTGAACAGAGAGCTGTGGCTAGAGCTCAGGAAGAAAGAGAGAGTTTATGACCTTTGGAATAAGGAACAAGACACTCAGGAGGACTACAAAGATGTCATGAGGCTGTGCAGGGAGAAAATTACAGGGATCAAAGCCCAGATGGAGCTCAATCTGGCTACTGCTGTTAAAGACAACAAAAAATGTTTTTATAAATACATAAATAAGAAAAGGAGAATCTCCATCCTTTATTGGATGCGGGGGGAAACATAATGATAGGAAATGAGGAAAAGGCTGAGGTACTTAATGCCTACTTTGCCTCAGTCTTTAGTAGTAAGACCAGTTGTTCTCTGGTTTGTTCTCAGCCCCCTGAGCTGGAAGACAGGGACAGGGAGCAGAATGAAACCCCCATAATCCAAGAGGAAATGATTAGTGAGCTGCTACAGCACTTAGATGTACGCAAGTCTATGGGGCCAGATGGGATCCACTCAAGGGTACTGAGGGAGTTTATCGAAGTGCTCACCAAGCCACTTTCCATCATTTATCAGCAGTCCTGGCTATCAGGGGAGGTCCCAGTTGACTGGTGGCTAGCAAATGTGGCACCCATCTACAGGAAAGGTTGGAAGGAGGACCTGGGGAACTACAGGCCTGTCAGTCTGACTTCGGTCCCAGGAAGGTTGTGGAGCAAATCATTTTGAGTGCCATCAGATGGCACTTGAAGGGCAACTAGGCGATCAGGCCCAGCCAGCATGTGTTTACAAAAGGCAGGTCCTGCTTGAGGAATCTGATCTCCTGCTATGACAATGTGATGCGCTTAGTGGATGAGGGAAAGGCTGTGGATGTTGTCTACCTAGACTTTAATAAAGCTTTTGACGTTGTTCCCCACAGAATTCTCCTGGAGAAACTGGCTGCCTATGGCTTGGATGGGTGTATGCTTTTCTAGGTAAAAAACTGGTGGTCCTAGAACTAGAAAATTCCTTTTCTAGTTCTTCTTAACATTCTAACTGTACTTTTAATTCTTATCCAATCACTGTTATGCTGTTTCCAGAGATCTAACTACAGTAACTTTTTCCTGAGCAGACGTAGATAATATAAAAACTGGAAATGAGATTATTACAAATGAGAAATGGAATACAGTGTTCAGGGGTTTAAAAACAAGTAAGTCAATGAAGTAATTTCAAAAATGCTTGCAGTCACTCATCTTCTTCATGATGTGAATGCTCTAAAGAGACTGTTGTAAATGATCTAAATGTTTCATTGTGGTAATATTTAATTAACTAGCTTAGATAAACTTTACACACAGACAGAGCCAAGCATCCCAGTGAAGGAGAAGAGAATTAAGAGTGGTGCTACAGCAGTATTTGAAGAAACCTCTAGGTGTTTGGAAAATCCTCCAGAGAAAACAAAGATAAATAAAATAATTGTTACGTCCTTAACATTAGGTTATGTTATTATTAGAAAATGAAATATTGAATTTAGGCTCAAAAAATATTTTCATTAAGATGTTTTAACTTACTATTTCTTCATCTTCTCTCTCCTTTTGTCCTCACAAAATGCCCATCTCCCTGTATCTTCCCTTACTTGACTTGCTTTCCATCTAGTCCTTCCTTATGATTTTGCAAATCAATAGGACCAGAATGTAGGTCTGCTGTGTGTTTTGCCACCAAAAGAAGGAAGAGTCCAGATTGTGTTCTGAAAAATGGGGAAGACAGGAGATTTAGCTTGCAGCTCATCTCTATCTTAAAATCCTTAAAAGCCCTTGATACATGAAGAAATTTTACAGATTTCTTTATGTATTTTCTACAAATAGACAGCTACACTCTATTTCTAAGAAACTAATGAAATCTTCCTCAAAGAGCATGTCAGCAAATAGAATAAGCTGAAAACCTCCAGTTAACTGCTGTCCAAATGAAGAGGAGGAAAAGGCTGATGTTTAATAGTTTCATAGTGAGTATTGATGCCTAATTACCAGCTTCACTGTATTTCTAGTCCATTTGTCAGCACCTGAGTGCCATTTCCCAGAATTCAAATTTGAAATTTTAATTTATTTGTAATTCCATTAATATCTAGGAATGGAAACATGCAGGAGTGCTGTCTTTCATGTTACTCTGTCAAAATACAAAGATGTTTGGAAAACTATTCACCTTTCTATTAAATTTTACTCTCTCTTTAAATGCAAAATACATTTTTTCATCCTTAAAGACCACATATTTAATGAGGAACAAAGTATAGCAACACAGTGCTTGATGCGCTCCAGGATACAATTGGCCCTTTTGGCTGCCAGGGCCAATGTCATATCACAGAAATGATACGAAGATATAAGTAAGAATGGTATGATACTCTTTGCACCTCTAAATCTGATATTTGTCTTGACTCAAACTTTCACCAAAATTAGGGAGTAGATGAGTTGGAGTTGTGTTCCTCTGCTGCTTTTCACCTTGCTGTGCTTCCTTCTTTTTCTGAGGGTATTCAGGAAGACAAGCTGTGAATTTGTAATTTGTAATTTATTTATTTATTTATTTTAGAACAGCCCACTTCTGGGAAAATTGATATAAATTTGAAGTCTTCTGCATATTGTGCTTGAATTTAAATGTTACATTAACTGCAGAAGAAGTTGTGAAATATATGAATTTTAAGTATAATTTTCCCTCTTTCACTAGATGTGCCCTCTTTAATATCTTTTATTTATACTCTGTGACTACACGAATTGCACCACTGGATTCCTTGTAAGCCCATTATTTTCATTGCTAGAGTGACATTTTCAGAAGATCAGCTGCAAAATTCTCTATCAGTTGAACTCTACAGCCAATGGAAAGCTAAAGACAGCTATAGCAGTTTACCCCACAAGCCTCCTAGGCAGAAGATAAACTCTGTCTCTTAGGAGTATGACTGTGCTCTTCATTTGAAAGCCGTGTTGTCAAATACAACTAACTCTTAGGCCAGTGCAGCAGCTTCAAGACAAATTGTGTGCTCCCTCGGTGTGCCTGCGATTCCTCTGTAATGTTAAGACAGGTGCCAACCCAGAAAACCAGAGAATGCAGCACAGAGCCTGAAACAATGTCACAATACAGAGAGAAAGTGAAATCAAAGGGTAAATAACACTATTCAGTCCTTATCAACAGCTCTTATTTTTAAAACTATTTTCCTTGACCTGCAGAGCAGAATTTAATAGGAATTATTAAAAGAGCTTTTCTTGTAGACCAGTACAGAGTAATGTCTCAAAAGTAATTTCAAAGTAAAAATCAAAGCAAGCAATGAGCACAGTGGTTGGTAGGTAGGAGACTGTAGAAATAAGTGTGTTCAAAGCAAAACCTTCTTACCCAAATGGAGAGAAATGAGGCAGCAGCAGTAAAGATAGAAGTGACATACTGTAGCCAGATCACTTTAACTCAGCTTATTGTCTCCATCACTGAAAAGGGACAGCTACACCATCAATCACAGTCAGCGTGTTTTTTTTTTCCTGTTAAACAGACAACTTGTGAGGTGGGTAACTAAATGCACGATATGCTTCAACAGTGTCACTTAGGAAAAGAATTAGCATGCTAGGCACAACTTTCACAATAATACAATTTATTGCTAAGACTATTGTGGCTTCAAATAAATCTCTGAAGGCAATTTGCCAACAGCCATTCACTGAGCCAAAATCAGCTGAAAAGTGTTAAATTTACAGAAAGTAGAGTTGTATAAAACAAAGTCTTACCAATAACCTTTACTTTCCCGTGTTAAAATAAAATAAACAATTAATTAATAAATTAAACCACTATGATATAATTTTTCCACAGAACTACCATAATGATGTTGATTTGCATTATTAAAAGGTAAATCCTTAAAAGGATTCATCTGATCTAAACAGTGGTAGTTCAGCTTAAAGAACCGTAAAACAGAAGTAATCACATAGAGATCTAATTAAATTGTAGCATATAATAGGACTATTTTTATAGGGCACTAAGTTATCATTCAAAAAATCTTTCTGACGCAAATTACTTTCAGTGCAGCCTGTCTGCAGCTGTTGATGTGAATCCTTAGTGAAACAAACCAATGTAATTGTTAATATGTTCTCCAATGCATAAGGCATATCTTTTTACAAATATAATATATATCTTCCACTGGCATTCTTACAGAATTCTTACCTTGTTATTTTAACTCTTGTTTCTCTCTTCACACACACACACCATTACTAATATGAACTCAAAATAATTGACAAAAAGTGGAAGTTTTCATAAAGCAAAATTATCATGCTGCCACAGTAATGAGCTTCAGTTTGATTTTGCTATATGCAAAAAAGTCCTCTGTTAACTTTTAATCATAAGAGCAATATACTGTACTGAACAGGAGATACTGACAGTTCCTAAACTTTAAAATTTACGCTTTTTTCCCATCAATATTATTTAAGCAACAACAAGAAAAAATAAAATGGCTACAGTATGTATGTATTTATCCCTGCAACATTCTGCATCCTGAACCTTTGAGTGTTGTTTTTGTAGTCCAGCCATCCTCACAACACGCATAATCACTTTGGTCTTCTAAGTGTGAAACACACTAGTTTGTGAAGCAATTTCTCTGAAAGAACAAAATCTCTTTGCTTAAATTGTCTTAACATAAAATACATTCCATCTTCAACTTCTCTTTCACATTTACTCATTTTATAACATTTAGACTTCTCTTCACTTTCAGATTTGCATATATCTAGTATCAAACTTATAGGGAATTTCAAAATGATATGCACTCTTCATGCATGTCCTCTTCTAAGCATGTGTCAAATGCCTGCTGTTTTTCAGAGCCAAACCCATTACAGGGTGTGAACACCACATATAGTTAAAAAAAAAAATCAATAATAAAAAATATGTTTGACTGTTTTATATTATAGCAGGGAAAGAATCAATTTCCTTTATTTAGCCAGAAATTAAACTAGATGTGCAGAACAGACCCTGAAGCAATATTTACTGACTAATGGCTATACACTTCATGAAATGTACACATCTTCATTCACATTTTGGAATAAAAATGTGCTATTTGTTAAAGGCAACAGGCATTAGCTGTTGTGAAAGTCCTTTTCTGAGTGGTTCAATTATGCAGCCAGGAACAGGATTTCTGCACTAATTAAAACTGAAGTTGTGAGCTCAGAGAAGTGTGATTGCTCTGAGATCCCTCTGCAGGAAGTGGGAGGGAAAAATCCGTTATAATGTAAATTTTCTTTATACTCTTACAACTCCCTGCTACAGGGATTTCATTTTTTTTAAGGGTGTTTATTTCACCTGCAGTTCTGTTGGGCAAATTGTATATCTTCAAGCCAGGATTTGCATATGCAACAGCATTCAGGCTGGTTATTGAATAATGAACAGATTTTTTTTTTTCTTTTCCATCAGCAATACAGAACAAATACCACACAGCTATAGTTACAAAAACTTTTCTATTGTTTGCTGATGAGTATTATTTTAGGAATATCAAGTACTGTGTGCAGTTTTGGGTGCCATAATATAAAAAAGACATAAACTATTAGAGAGCATCCAGAGGAAGGCAACAAATAGAGTGAAGGGTCTAGAGAGCAAGATGTATGAGGAACAGCTAAGGTCACTTGCTTTGTTCAGCTTAGAGAAGAAGAGACTGAGGGGAGACCTCATTGCGCTCCACAGCTTCCTCACAACGGGGAGTGGAGGGGGAGGCACTGATCTCCTCTCTGGTGACCGGCGATAGGACCTGAGGGAACAACATGAAGCTGTGTTAGGGGAGGTTCAGACTTGATGTTAGGAAAAGGTTCTTCACCAAGAGGGTGGTCGGGCACTGGAAGGGGCTCCCCAGGGAAGTGGTCATGACATCAAGCCTGCTGGAGTTCAAGAAATATTTGGATGATGCTCTCAGACATATGGCTTGTTGTTGCTTGTGCAAAAACAAACAAACAAACAAAAATTTCAAAAAATTTATTTTTGCTGTCACCAAGAATTCTGAAACTACTGCATACATTCACCTTCTTCCCAATCCATCACTATAAGCCAAAGAGAAAAAAATTCTAAAGACACCCATAAAATCTAAAAGAATCTACATCAATTAAAAAAAAAAAAAAAAAGGTTTAAAATTTGTGTCAATGTGTATTTAAAACAGCATAGATATAGAACAGGGACTCATGTTATTTTACTCACTCTCCTAAACTGATCTATGCAAAAAGCTTATTAAATAGGTTGATACTATTACCTGAACTTCAACATCCTTATGAGCCTACTTTCTTCCCAGTTTGTAACATTTATATTATATAGGATGTGAATTTCTAGCCTGTAATATCTTTGAATAGGAGATCTTCTGAAGCTAATGTTATACTGCAGATGAGAAATATGCAAAAAAGACATGCTAGAAAGTTTTCACTAAAAACAAAGGGTGAAATTCTGTCATACCAAAGGCAACAGCACCTAGTTATTGATATCAATATCATCCTTTTTCTCCATGTGTAATTTGCTTTATTCTTTAAAAATTTTAAGAAAACTTATGTCAATATGGTATTTGATGTCATGTTTAATGATATTGTTTTGGTTACTTTTATCTACTTTTCCATTCTTTTGGCCATTTGAAGAGCTCTTTTTCTACCTTTTCTCTCTCTTTTCCCCCTACAATGCTTAAATATAGACAACATAATGAAAATAGTTTTCTCAAAAACACATCCACATTTCCCCATTTGAGGAGAGGTTATACTATAAATCACAAAGCTTGATAAATCAAAAAGGAGTGTTAAAAAGTCCAAACCTGGATTTCAAAGCTCAAGAATGTCCATATTGTAGAAATAATCCATATAGTCATTTTGTTTGGGAAATCCAGTATACTTTTGTCAACTTCTGTATTTTCAAAAAGATACACTAGAGATTAAATAAAATGAAATATATATATATAATATTATACATATATATAATATAGAGGGTAAGAGAGGAAAAGGGGAAAAGAACAAGGGAATTTATGCAGGAACAATTAATGAGAATGCTAAATAGACTCTGTATCAATCTAGCGCACTATACTAATTTATAGTAGCACTAGGTCAGCACTAGCCTGCAGAAATGGGTGGAGAATTATACACAGAAACAGAAATTGATGATATGAATATAATATGAAAAAAAATTTCCAGGTAAACATTTTCCAGAAAAAAAAACAAAAAACAAAAAAAAACATTTTATTTCAAACTTTGTCATATCCTGATCATTATTGTCTATGTCTTTAATTATTAAACATTCCCAAAGATACTGCCTTCCACTTTCAAATTTTTTGGAAACATTTTTCTGACCCAACTTGACACACAGTTTTTCTGAGCACTTTCCTTGACTAGATTGTAATCAGGAAATACAGAGATTACCTTGCAAGAAATGATAGTTGCATGCCTCTTGGGAAGACAGTCACTCTATATGGTACATGTGCAAAGGACAATGCCACTTAAGAGAATTTAGTAAAAAACAGACATCATTTATCCCAGGAGGCTTTGAAAATCTCCACTTAGGATTCTTAATAACAAATCATGTTCTAGGTACAGAGAATTTTATGTATTTGGGTCTTCTGTAATGAAACTTTCACAACCATTTTAAAGAACTGAAGTAAATTACTCTTCTCTTATGAAACATGGTTGAAAAATGCTAATGACTTTTTTTTTTTTTGATAAGAATTTAATTAACTACTTTCTTATTTTGGTTAAAAAAAATCTTATTTAGATTGCTAATTATGCCTTTTTCAGCTTCTCTGTGGATATATATGCAGCCCAGAAGGTCAATTGTGTCCTGGGCTGCATCAAGAGAGGGGTGGCCAGCAGGTCAAGGGAGGTGATAGTCCCCCTTATTCTGCCCTTGTGAGGCCCCACCTGGAGTACTGCGTCCAGGTCTGGGGCCCTCAGCACAAGAAAGACATGGACCTGTTAGAATGGGTCCAGAGGAGGGCCACAAAGATGTTCGGAGGGCTGGAGCACCTCTCCTGTGAAGAAACACTGAGAGAGCTGGGGATGTTCAGCCTTGAGAAGAGAAGGCGCCGCGGTGACCTCATTGCGGCCTTCCAGTACCTAAAGCGGTCTTATAAAAAAAAGGATGGAGAGGGACTCTTTACTCGGGTAGACAATGATAAGACAAGGGGCAATGGTTTCAAACTAAAAGAGGATAGATTTAGACTAGATGTTAGGAAGAAATTCTTCACTGTGAGGGTGGTAAGGCACTGGAACAGGTTGCCCAGAGAGGTTGTGGATGCCCCATCCCTGGAGGTGTTCAAGGCCAGGTTGGATGGGGCCCTGGCCAACCTGATCTAGTGGGTGGCATCCTTGTCTACAGCACGGGGGTTGGAACTAGATGATCTTTAAGGTCCCTTCCAACCCAAGCCATTCTATGATTCTATGATTCTATGATTTTACGATATACTTATTGTACTTATTTTACTTTTAATTTCTTATTGTAAATGCAAAAAATAGTGTTTCAGATCTACATTAAATGCCAAAATGTTTCACATTTACATTAAATGCATAACCTTAGACAAAATTCGGATTGTCCAGAGCATATGTCCTTTTATTTATTTATTTATTTTAAGAACAATCTATACCCCACTGGGGAAGAGTTAGCTACTTCTTGATTGCTTTCTTTTTTTTTTGAGAACTTGGTTAATGGTCAATTAGAAACTTTCCTTAATTTATTTTAATGGTAAACAGATCTCTTATTTCTTTTTTCTCTTTGCTTAAGGGTATTTCTTTAAATGTATTTAATCAATTTCAGCAAAAACAGAAGATCTAATGCTTGAAGAACTTTAGGGGTTTTACAAAGATGAAGAATGAAATAGCTATTTTACAAAGATGAAGAACAAAATAGCTATCAGGCTTTTCTGGCCCTGGAAACCTAACTTAATAAAGCCTTATGGGATCTCTAACCACATGAACAGAAAACTTGCAGTTATATTGTCCTTTTTACCCTGTGGTGGTTTTACCCTGCTGGGCAGCTGAACTCCACCACAACCGCTCTCTCACTCCCCCTCCTCAAAGGAAGAGGGGGAGAAAAAAACTCACAGGTTGAGATAAGGATAGTTTAATTAGAGAAGAGGAAGAAAAAAAAACAACCAAAAATATATATATATGTACAAGCAAAGCCTGTGCGCAAGCANATGTCCCCTCCCCACTTCTTGCCCACCCCCACCTACTGGCTTTGGGGGGTCTGGAGAGAGCCTTGGTGCTGTGCCAGCACTGCTCGGCAGTAGCCAAAACACTGGTGTGATACCAGCGCTGTTCTAGCTACAAGGGCTGCTGCAGGGAAAGTTAACTCTATCCCGGCCAGACCCAGTACATACCCATTTTCTATTAGTTTGCAAATGAAAGTTTAGAATTATAAAATTTATTTATATGTGTTAGAAGAAGCTCTTATTGAATTTTCTCAAAATTTGAATGGCTTCAGATAAGATTAAGGTGGCATAGACCTTATTATACAGAAATTACTTCAGCTACAATAGCAGCTACCTGGAAGCTGAAGCAATCAACAGAGATGATGGACATGGAAACCACTACTACCTCCTACTGAATAAAATGAGATCTGCAGTAAAATGGTCGCTTTTTTTTTCCTCAACTCAGTTCAAATTCTGGCAATATCCTTTTAAACAAGGCATTAATTCTGCACCTGCTTTGGCACAAATCATCAGTACTACTTCCTGCTTTTTTACACAGGAAACAGAGGTGTGTTTATATATATTTCTTTATTTATTATACATTATTGTTATTATTTACATATCATCATTTATATGCATATATTTACAACATTTTTTCACTTTAAAATAATTGTTGTCTTCTGAAAAAGAACAGTTTTGAATTTTTGCACTTGATTTGCTTTATTGTGTTGCTTCTGAACAGAGAAGCAGATATATCATGACACCATGCTACATTTACCAGAAGGAAAAAATCACCAACTAAACAACAAAGGACACAACAGAGAAAGAGAACATTGAAACTGTGATAATTTCCATCAGAGGGATAAACCGTACTCCTAGCTACAAGCCACCTGGCCAGCTCCTCTGCTTCCTTTGCCTTCTCCTCACTTCCCCAGTTAGTGCTTATTGAATACTCACACTGTGCTTCCTTCCCTAATCAGCTTCACTGTAGCTTTTAACTAAACCTTTACACAAACATCTTCACCACCTCCATTCCTGCTTCCGATATCCAACAAATCTTGGGAAAAAATAACATTTGGACCATCTTTAATCTGTTTAATGGTATATTGAGGACAAGCATTGTATCACATGAGGTATAAGAAGGAGGATACTACTAAACTTCAAAAATAAATTAATATGTTGAATGGACAGTTCAGTATGTTGCATTCCATCAACTTTTCTATGTAGTACCACTATGCTTTTCATCAGATATTATTCTATAGCTATGCAGGTGAACACTCACTGTTTCTTGAATGCTTTGTTTTCCAAATGCCATATCCTCAGCTCATGTAAACTGTCACAATTTTGACAATTTCACTGAACTCCTATTATTTTGATTTGACTTAGCCTCTGACACAAAATATGAAAGTAGAGTCAGAAAATAACACTTTCTGTATCATGATGGCTCAATGAAAGTTAACATATTTTACAACTGAACAAAATAAATACTATTCAAGACAAACCATCCTAATTTTAGGGTACCATCCTAGGAAAGAACAATTTTCAGCATAAAATTTCTATGGTTGAATAATCTGCTTATACAGACATGTCCTTTTACAGACATCAGGAAATAATACAGAACTGGAGTTGCTGGTGGAAGATTTTTTTTTTCCTACAGTCATATAATTCAAGACTTTTACAACCTTCAGTGAAAAGTAGAATTAAAAAATAATTAAGATAGTTTATAAATATTTATTTAGGAATCAGAAAACAAAATACAAATCAAACATTTTTTTTAAAAGAGCAGTATAATTATAGTTTCTTCCAAAATAAATAACTGTCCAGTCTCTCTTAAAAAGAAAAGTGAAAACAAAATAAACAAACAAAAACAAAAAAAAAAAAAAAAAAAAAAGAGAGAGAGAGAGAGAGAGAGAGAAGAAAAAAAAAACACTTCAGTGATTGTTTACTAAGAAAATTTCTGATGAATAAACCATTTTGCTTTCAAAAATAGTGGGAAGCTACATGGGGCAAAATTGATGCTTGCACTCAGAAAATTGCAGCAAACAAGATTGTGATTGAAACCTAGCAACCACTGAGGCAAACAGGAGCTTTCCTTTTGACTGTTCTGGTGCAGACTTTGTCACTTACTATGTAGTTCTCGTTACAATATTAGTGGAAGAAATATAATTTTTGGAGGTTTACTATGTCTTAAGGTCAGCTAAATTCCTCATTTTCAGATGTTAATATTTCTTCTCTAGCCTGAAAAGCATAACAGCACTTTTAACCACCTTTTACCAGAATCTACATAGCCTGTGTAAGTGAACCTGCAAAGTATCATAACTAAACTGTTACCAATCAGTAAATATACTAACTGAAGTACAGCAAGTGCATTGACAATATAGTGTATTCAAGTATTTACTTGTTATATAAATTGATATATAAATTGAAAAAGCTTCCTACTATCATTAAGAAAAAACATACCTAAACATAAATAATAGTGATTAAAATCACTGCAAATACTGATATGTCAAGGGTACAAACACATCACAGCAGTTTTATTTATTTTAAAGGAATACCCACCAATTAAAAGTAAGATCCCATGCTGCATTGGGGTAGAGTAAAAAGTAAACAGAGACACTTTTTCTATGGATTCTTGGGGAATTAAGTCCACAGGTGTTTGAGCCTGCCCCTCTTAGCACCTGAGCAGAGAACAGGAGAATGGAGTATCTCTTCTTTGAGAAGTCAGTTAAGGATTGTATTCATTCTTACTTGTGTGCTTAAGGGTAAAGAAAGCACTAAATGACATGGAAAAAAAA
Organism: Anseranas semipalmata; assembly: GCA_013399115.1. NCBI lineage: Eukaryota > Metazoa > Chordata > Aves > Anseriformes > Anseranatidae > Anseranas > Anseranas semipalmata. The sequence goes on along the minus strand of VXAA01000164.1, from coordinate 32,904 downwards.
TGTGAAACCTATACAAGAAAATTGTATTCCTAATCTTGCCTGTAATTAGTATTATTTACTTATATATATATTGGGTTTACGTGGCACAAGTTTGGTAGCAGGGGGGCTCCAGGGATGGCCTCTGTGAGAAGAGTCCAGCTATCTTAGATATTTTTTAATCCTACTTTTCACTGAAGGTTGTAAAAGTCTTGAATTATACGACTGTAGGAGAAAAAAACAGTCCGCTAGTGATAGGTAATAAATTATATTAATCTCCCTATATCGAGTCTGTTTTGCCCATGACGATAATTGGTGAGTGATCTCCCTTTCCTTATCTCAACCCTTCAGCCCTTTCCATCGTAATTTCTCCTCTTTTTTTTTTGAGGAGGGGGAGTGAGAGAACAATGTGATGGAGTTCAGCTGCCCAGCAGGGTAAAACCACCACAATCTCCTGACTTGTTAGAGAAACAAGATGATTCTGAACTTTTTTACCTGGAGTCAATGAGATCACTACTTGGTCATACAAGGACAAATCCTCTTAATTCTATTCTGATAAAGCAATGGGATTATGATCTTTATCTTCCAAGAGTGAAACAAATATTTAATTCCAGCTTTCATGTTATCATCTCACACGTGGATTTTTGAGAACAGTCACTAATATAAAAATAAAAAGGATGTACCCACAAATGAGAAGAAATATTCAGGCTACTTCATAAATATGGACAACAATGTCTACAAGGAGATATTAAAAGCCTCACAATATTTTCTACCTTCAACAATCTAATATTGTGTGCAGTCAGTCTAACTGGAAAATAGCAAGTTGTAAAACAGTAATGTGAGGGATAAATGTATGCTACTACTTTCTTTGTCATCAAGCACACATTTAACACTTCAAATCATGTTTACACACTGTTTTAAATGTTTACAGGGTTTCTAAGAGAAAAGAAGCCTGGACTTTGTCCACTGATATTTTTTTTCTAAATATTCTAAATATTCTTAGACACCTTTATGTACTTTATGTACTACAAAGCCTTCCTGTATGTGATCTTACTTCATGGACATTTCCTTTAAATTAAATCAGAGAGTTTACTTTATCAAAAATATAGAAGCTTATAGAAATTGAGGAGCGTAATGCAGAAGCAATTTCACATCAGTTATAACTTGTAACATAGAGCTATAACAAAGAGAGTATGGAGTCAGAAAGTTTCATGGAAATATCCTCCATCAGAAAACAATCATTTACTAGAGGTGAAATGGTGTGTGGAAACATCATCCCTTTTATGTTTATTTTTCGAAATGCTTATTTTTCTGCCAGTTTAATCATGAAACCTCTCAGGAATTATCTGAGACACCTCAGAATATCCAGAACCTCCAGTTCCAGGACTGCTGTATTTCAAAAATTTGGCTGGAGCTGGCTTCTGAAGCCAGATGGTTCCAGACATGGCCTAGCTTCCATGTTTTAGGATGCTGTTTTATCCAGAAGCCTTTGTAACATGGGATTCTCACCTCTAGAGAAGTCAGTGACCTGGCCTCAAGATGCAAATTCTAAATCTGACAACTCAAATGGGGTTGACCATTCACAGTTTCACTTCAGCCCACAGAACAGAGATATTAGAAGAAATTCAGCAGAAATGTAATTATCACTAATTATTATGTTTGTTTGTTTGTCTGTTTTCTTTCTTTCTTTCTTTTTTTTAATACTAATTTGATTCTCAGAGTTGTTTACAAACTCTCTCAGCATGAAAACAAATAACTATTAAGTGCCCTGGTATAAATTTAGAGATTCTTATTATTTCAAAATAAATTACTTTAAAACATTCACTACATTCTTATCATTCTTGTAGACTGCTGCTTTGATCATCCCTGGTACTAACTTAAATTGTGGAAAGACATTTGGAGGAAAAAAAATCTTTTCATTGTCATTAAGTGTCACTGTCTGGATCCTTTAAGTGCTTTGGAAAATCAGTCAAAGCTCATAGCTATTCTCTTCATAGTCTGTTTATGATCTCTTCATGGTTCATTCACTGAAAAGCCTGAAAGATTATGATAGGCCAGTATTACTTCATCACTTCATAAATAATAATAATAACAATAATTGTCACACTTGTGTTGCAAGGTGTACACTTGCATATTAGAGAATGGATCTTTAAAACTACACTTAAACAATACTAATAAATATTTTTTTAACAATAAAGATGATTCTTGTACTTTTATTACGAAAGACTCAGTCGTAAGAGAAAATAATAAAAATAATAATAATAAAAAAGATTTCCAACCTATACCAGGAAACTATTTGACAAATATCAGGATGGCATGGATTCTTCATTCTTTAAATGCTTGTCGGGTCCCAAAGTCTCTTAGATAGGAAATAATACACTCTATTATAGTCACTGTCATTTTTTTTCAGTCTAAACCGAGCAGTATAAAAAGATTAAGCATCATTCAAATACTATGCTTTCAGCTCTGCTTCCATCACACAAAATGTCACCAGAAATTGTTACATTTCATTCATGAGAAAATTACAAGAGAGATATATAATAATTCATTTAGCCCATATTTAAAATTCTTTTCCCAGTTTGGTATCTCAAACAGAAGTCTCAGCAGTCAGTTCTATTCCTTACACATATGCAGAGAGTTTACACTGACATCCATCTACCTCAGATGTGCTTTAATACAATTTGTATCTTCAGTGTAATGACAGTCATTATTCAACAATAAACAATTAATTAAAAAATGAAAATCTGCCATCAGAAATGCATCTCTTCTATAGATCTTTGCAATGTTTTAACAGATATTGTGGTCTTCTCAAAAATTTAAACCTAATGAAAAGTACCATTTTGGAATGGCTTTAAATTCACTCTGAAGCAAATGATATGATTACTTTTTGAAATATGCCTGAAATATCCAATCAGCCAATCAGGTAACAAATGCTAATTATTGCATAAGAAAAGGAATGTTAAAAGAAAACCCATAGAAAACCTAATCTTTTGAACTAAAGTCTAGGTGTAAAGTAAATTTTGGTAATTGCAAATCAGTGACAATGTCCTCCTACAAATGCAGCGGTTGAACATTCCCAGTTAGAGAATGTTGTGTAATCTGGAAGTCTTTATTTCTGTTAAGTATCACTCTCTCCTGCATACTGAAAGAAAATCCAGTGCTACAACAGGTCTCGACAATGGTATAAAAATAATCCTCAAAAGCTGTTCTGTTAATACTGAGAGCTTCAGAAAAAAAAAAGAAGGAAAGCATGTTCTGAAAAGTGATGCTTATATATAGGGCATAAAAACTGAAGAGCAAAAGATTATGAAGGCGTGGCAGAATTAACCTATGGATTAGGGTAAAAAAAAAAAACAATTTAGTTAAGTAGCAATTAAGTAGTTAAGTAGGAATTGGCCCAAATACCCATAATTTGACAATTCCAGTTGTCTTCCTAGCCTGGGAGACAGCAGGACGTTTAGAAAGAAAAACAACAAAATAAACTGAAAGAAAACAACAAAAAAACAAACAAACAAACAAAAATCACACGAAAATATTATCTGGTTTTGGAAAATCTATTTTGGAGTACTTTGCCTCTGAAAATTTTAGGTTTATTTCTTATAAATTATATCAATTGCAATAATCGTATGCAATATAGCATTGGCTACCAAAGGTAATCATTTTTCCTCAGCTAGATCAGAAGAAAAGTACTGCTGAAATTAAGTGCTGAAAGAATGCGGTAACTTCACTATAATATTAATAGCAGATGTAGGTAAACCACAGATGAAATGCTGCCATTTAATCAGACAGATAAATGATATCTGTTTCTTTGAAAAGACTCTCAGGTATGGAAATATCAACCCAGATTCAGAAATAGCTGTGAGAAAGCAATTTCACTCTTTCAAGATTATTTTCAATTCCCTACATACTGTGGCCACATTTTGTATATTTGCCATCATTTGCAGTGATTTTTGTAATTTGCCACAGCTATTCTGCAGATTTGTCCATCACCTGATATGATATTTTTAGTGCACATAAAACTATGGTAGCTAAGCAACAAAAAAAATCAAGGATTCAGCATTGTCTCAAAATGACCATATTCTGTGTTTAGTAGGTGTTTGAAATGGTCTTGGCTCAAGAAAATGAACTAGATTTCCTCTCGGTGACAAAGCTGGTTCAGCTAATGGGACTGGATTATAAACGTTGTGGCTTCAAGATTGGGAAGTGAAGCAAAACCTTTATTCTGTACCATGGCTACCTCTACCACAAGAAATCTCTACTTCACCTTAAGCCTCTGTGGAAGATGAAGTTTCCAGTGAGAGGAGCATGACGTAGTGCACCCTGGGCTTCAAGACTTCTGTGATCAAGACTTTCATATATCCTATACTCATATATAGTAAATCCTGCTTAAGAGCAAAAGAAAGGGCCAGCTGTCCAGAAGTCTCTTCCAGCCCTAAATATCTATGAATAACATGGGAATCTAGACTGACTTTTTATATTCATCTTGAAAACATGAGTCAATTTCTTACGTTAGTAATTAGAATAATTTAATTTACTTATGTCAAAGATTAGACATTTTATTTTTTTCCCCATGTCATAAGAATACTCATTTTTTTCTTAAAACTAGCCAATAGGTTAAGTTTTTGAGAGTTTATATGAACCTTCTATACAAATACTAATGACTCAAATGTCTTTATGAGAAATGTGTATGAAATTCATGACCAAAGCAAGACAAAATCTTGGCTAAAGACAATACTACTTGTAGTCTATATGCCAATAATGCTGTCACCTTATGCAAACTAGTATTCATTACGCTTTTACCTCAAATTGAGTGTAATCTTGTTGATCATAAAACTACCTTTTTCCAATTTTCTTCAATTTTAACTGCTTGTGATATCTGTTAAAATCAATATAAATTTTGTTATTGACACAAATATCTATAATTTGTTCTGAAAAGTAATGAAAAACTCTTTTGATTCTTTATTCCATACACATACTTTTAAAGCTCTAAAGTATTTATATATAGCCTGTCCAAAAAAAAAAAAATCATTAGGAAAATAGGTGTGATTTAATAGGAAATGAAATAATGCAACAGCAATATGAGCTTTAAGGTGTGATACTATTTGTTACTAAGTGCATTTCTACTTTGGTCATTCAAAAAATGTTATTTTAAAGAACCAAAAAATACATGTAAATTATTAAGCAGAATATTATCTAATAGTTCCTGGTTTTTTTGTTTGTTTGTTCTTGACAGAAAATCAAAATGTCACCAAAAAATGTATAGTAATCACTATTTGCATTAATTCTTTTTTAAATGCCAAGCTCATACACATTATTTTTATTATGCCACCAAACTATTTATTTCAGTTCAGTCAGACATTTAACCACTGACTATTTAAGTTTTTGTTTCACTTTACTGGTATAAGGAACCACTGCAAGTGTTTGGTATAGATCCCAATATGAAAGGTACTCAGACTATATAAGGTATTAATTACAATACCACTTACAAGAGCTAGCATGAAAAGTAAAAAGAGGATAACCAAGTTATTCTTACATCCTTTCAGATGCTGGGAACCTCAAACTGTGCAGCATCAAATGGACCTGTAGTCAGGGGCAAGTATGCAGTGCAGATCCTGTTCATGCTGAGGTTCACTGGCAATTTAGTCTTTAGAGCTCTTGTAAGATTTTCTTAGAAGTAAACAATTATATTCATTTTTTACCATGAAGTAAAGGGATGCTCACATGTAAACTTACTGCTTCATTTCAAGATAAAGACAGGGACATGCTCCTGGCATTGTTTCCAGGTGCCAGGTGGGAGCTGCCTACAAACTCACTTGTTAGGATTAGATAGGTAAATTTACCCTGATGGGAAGAATATGTGCAGTGCAGCACAGCACAGACCAACTCAGGTTAACTGTTATGCACATCACTAGCTCTTCAATATACAACGGTCTTCCAAGTAGGACCAGTACAGCTGCAAACATCATCTTATGGTATAGGTGTCATAACAGAGTCTGTATTAATGACTGCCACAGAGCACAAACTAAAAACCTGCACAAACTTTGATGATCTTGTCAAGGGAACTCAGCTTTTCAATTTAGAGATACTATGCAGTGATACAAAAGTGGTTTTGCTTACACAAAATAACAAGAGCATACTGAAAATGATTGACTTAAAAAAAAAAGAAAAAAGAAAAAAAGCTTACTTTAATTCCCATTTTCTCATCCAAAGTTTCCTGATCTAAAATCTTTGCAAACTTATCTTACTTCTTCCTCTTTTATTTTTTCTGCTAAGGTTTCAAAGTGCTAAGCTCAACATGGGTACATGTTTATTTAGTGCTTTTCTTAAAGCAGCTAAGAAGTGCTAGAATCCTTAATAAAACTAATTCATATTAATTCTATTCTCAGGCAGAGACAGTCTACAAAGTTGCATGGATCAAGACACAATACTACATTAATTTACAACTGAGCATTTAAAAAATAAATATTAGAATTAAAAGAAAGCAAAGAACAAGGGATTATAGATTTTATGTTATCCTAAAAAAGTACTGGGAAACCTACAACTAAAGATTTTGGGCGAGACAAAAAAAATCTCTTATACCTCTACAAACAACTTGAAAAAACACAGCTATTTTATTTGCAGTGCTAAAACATTGTAGTGATCCACATAATCTTTTCTGTAAATAGCAAGTAAACAAATATTTTCAAAATAGTTTTTGAGCTGGCAGTGCTGATCATGCATCCACCTATCTTTTAGATATCGTTGATTCCTAACAGCAGGGAGGTTTACCATATGCAGTCCAAACAGTTTAAGGATCTTACCTAAATGCTGCTGCCATGTAACAATTGCTTTCAGTACATTATGAGGATCAGTATAATACTATTAGCTCTTTCTGAACTCACTTTTGCTTTCCCATCACAATGACAAGAGCACTATGGCTGCAGTGGGACAGACATGCAGATGACAGATGTTACTGTGGCAATAACATCTGCCTTTTCAGCATAATGTCACTGTTTGCAGAGTTTCAGAGAGATCACAACTGTTTTTGTAGTTTGAGAAAGTTATTCCAACATTTCCCAGATCTCATAGCATGTTCATGTTTTCACAGTATGCCATGCTCAAAGGCATGTGTATACAAATCAAGCCAAGTTTATGATTTCATGTTATTGTATTAAAATTGATGTATTAAGTGTAAGTATAAGTAAAGTAATACATAATACCAGCTTTATATTAGTGATATGAAAATATTAAGACATAGGTATGTTTGGTAAGTAATGCTAATTATAGCAAAGATGGACAACAACCTTAAAAACTATTTACTAAATACATTTCTGCAAGTTTTAAAATACATGCCATCAATATATATATATATATATATATATATACTTATGCCCACTGAATACAATCAGCAAGAAGCATTTGGCAAGACATATCCAGATAGATTGTTTGTCAGAAGTAAGAACAAAGGAGATTAATTCTTCCATAAGAACATTGACCATTTTGTAGCTTTTTTCCCTCCATCTCTTTATAGGACAAATCATGTGAAAGTCAACTTTATTTACTGGCTTTACTGAAAGCATTCAGCTGAAAATCTGCAATATTGAAACTGAAAATATGTTTGTATAGCTCAAAACAAATCACATTTTAGGCAATGTATTAGTACCAAATAAACAGAAGAAAATAAATTTCTTAAGCAGGGGGCTGCAATGAAGAATGGTTTTTATAAAAAAAGTATATAAAGACACCAAGCCATCAGATGCATGGATGGCCACTCAATGGCAAAAATGCAGGATATAAGAGTGGATAGCTTATCAAAAAGAGGCAGAGAGATTAAAGCAGCCATAAATTAAAAAAGTAATTACTGAAGAATGCTTAGCAGCACTTAGAAATTAATTCAATAGAGTAGCAACCTAAATATCTGGAAAGATGTGTGGACAGATGGCATTGGGAACTTAAAGCATGTATAATATTACTACTTCTAAGTAGATATGACTGTTCCTCATGATAAGACTTCCAAACATAACTACATTGCTTTTCTCTACTTCAGTGCTGGCATTCTGACTCAGTTCAGAAGGGTAGATGAAGGAGGAGTAAGGCATTTTCTCTCTCTTTTTCCTGCATAATGAGGGTATGAATGGAAGGTGTACAAAGACAGCAAGGCTAGGTACATACTTACTGACAAAGCAAGAGGCTGTATAACATGCATCAATGCCCAAAGACAGATGAACACGGATGAATGAAGCCAGATAAAGACCTCACTTTATTCTAGAATAAAGATAACAGCAGAGAAAGAGAGGGCTTGAAGGACTCCTAAGAAGGATATGGAAATTACACCTTCCAAACTGAAACGCTGAAATTCCGGGTAGGAATAGCTATGTTTGCAGTTTTTTGGTTTTGTGGGCCCTAAATATGAAAGGTCTACAGATGCAAATGTTTGAAAATCCTAGTCCATCGATCAAAACGTTTCCTATATATCACAGAGGGCCTAACAAGGCTGTCCTTTTCTCCTCTTCACCTTGTCAGAGCAATTTCTCCCTCATCCAGCCTTGGGGAATGCAAAGGTAGTTGAATATGTACTTAATTTATATAAGTATAGCATCACATCTTTCCTTTGTGCTCCCTCAATGTTCCATCTGCTGGCACCAGTCCCTACAAATACTGCCACTAGAATGTCACCTTATGGAACTTGCACAGTACAGGTGAATACATTAGGAAAAGCATTACTGAAAGAGAAAGGTCTGTTTATCTCATTTCCAAGTACTGATTTGTTGGTCTGCATAAAGAAGGAAGCTTTCAACAAAACGTGTTGAAGGGAAGCTATGAGTGGAAATTAATTTTCATATATTATTTTTCAAAGAAAGTGATCTTAGATCCTGGGAGTATTTTATATAATAAAATTATTAAAATGTCAAAATGCATATCAGCAATGTAGTGTGGAGAATAGATAAAAAGATATATTTTTTTTTCCGACTATAGGGAATGCTAATTAAGTCCTTCTAATATTTTCTACATATCAAGAAAGCAAGTGTACTGGGTGTAGGTGGCAAGATTTTGGTAGCAGGGATGTGCAAGGGTGCCTCTGTGAGCAGATGCCAGGCTGTGCCTTGTGCTGGACACAGCTGGTTCCAGCTTGTTCCTGCTGACTACACAACAGACCTACTGCAGGACACAGCTGAGTCCATCAGCGAAGCAGGTGACACCTCTGGGAAAACATATTTAAGAAAGGGCATAACACTGCACAGCATTGAGGGGTGAGGGAATGTTGTCATTTAACCCTGCAGGCAGCTCAGCACCACACAGATGCTCTCTCACTCTCTCCATGTGGGAGAGTGAGAAGATTTATCTTGGGAAGATAAATGCCATCACTCCAAATGTCTTCCCTTCCTCCTAGGATTCTTCCTTCTTTACCCCAGCTTTTATTGCTGAGCATGACATCATATAGCATGGGATATCCCTTTGGTCAGTTTGGGTCAGCTGTCCTGGCTGTGTCCCCTCCCAGCTTCTTGTGCACCCCTGGCCTCCTGGCTGGCAGGGCAGCACGAGAAGTAGAAGAGTCCTTGGCTCTGTGTAAGCACTGCTCTGCAACAACTAAAACATCAGTGTGTTATCACCACTATTTTCATCAACAATCCAAAACACAGCATTGCATGAGCCTCTATGAAGAAAATTAACTCTATCCCAGAAAAGACCATGACAATATCCACCCTGTATTCCATACGTTTTATGTCATGCTCAGGTCCCACACTTTCCAATAAATCCTCATTAATCACCACCCTTCAATTAATACACAGATATCATTCCCTTAGTCTAAGGACCACTCGTGAAATGTCCATAAAATGTTCATAAAATGTCCACTGAGTTCTTTTACTCCATGACTTAGCTTCTATCAGTTATGGTGGTTGCTCAGGTCAGGAGAGGAGGTGTGTTGCATGGAGTTACTGGTTAGCGAAACCAGCTCAGGTCCAGTCACTGCTGTACTCTCACTGTGTCTTGTGAGGCTAAACCTCCATTGGTTTGTGTGGTTCCTGCTTATAGGACTTCTATAACATGCAAATCAGACCATGGATTACAACTATTTAAAGGTATAACCATTACAGTTACCGGCCCCGGCCGTCTGCCATCCCAGGCAGATGGGGCCATAGCTGCTATCAAAATGCTCCCAGGCACAGCAAAATGAGATGACGAGGAGTAGAGCAAACAGCAGAAGCAAAAACAGCCACTAACAAGCACTGGACTCTAACATACAGTAAGGCAAGCAAGCCCCATGGCAAGCACAGGAGCCTGCCAATTAGCTATAACATCTATAAATTTGGTCTAGCAGACGCCACACTGCAATCAAATCTGTCATCATCTCGAACCCTTCAGGCCCCATGTTGTGTGACAAAAAGGACAGTTGTGGTTTAACCCAGCAGGCAGCTAAACAAGAAAAGCTAGACAGGGGAAAAAAACAAAACAAAACAAAACAAAACAAAACAAAACAAAAAAAAAAGTGAGAGACAGCCCTGCAACATCAATGTCAGAGAAGATGGATGGAAGGAGGTGCTCCAGGTGCTGGAGCTTCAGAGAGACCACAGTGGTGCAGGTATTTCCCTGCAGGCTGTGGAAAGTACCACACCAGAAAAGGTATTGACATTGCAGTCTGGGAAGAACCGCATGCTGGAGCAGATGGATATGCCCTGAATGAAGCTGCAGCCCATGCTGGAGCAGGCTCTCCAGACAGAAACTGCACCCAGTGGAGGACCCAGGTTGGAGCAGCAGAAGAGTGTGAGAACAAAAGAGTGGCAGAGGTTATTGACTGACTGCAACCCCCATTCCCCATCCCTCTCCACTGTTCAGGGGAGCAGGGTGGTAAGGGAGTCAAGAATGAAGGAGTGATGTTTAGCCTGTGAAGAAATGTTTGGAGGTTGAGGAGAAGGTGTTTTAGTTTTTGTCTTTGTTTTTCACTATCCAACTCTGTATTTAATAGGCAATAAATTAAATTAATTTTCCCCAAGTTGGGGCTGCTTTGCCCATGATGGTAATTGGTAAGTGATTTCCCTGTCTTTATCTCAACCTGTGAGCTTTTCCATCTCAGTTTCTCCACAGTTTCTCACTGTGGAGAAGGGGAGGGGGGACAGAGCAGCTGTCTGGTGGTCTGGCAGCTGGCCAAGGTTCAGTTAATAACAGCAAGAAAGGTTCTTTACGTCTTCATTTTCTAGGGAACCTTTTTCTTTCATGGTCCATCCATCCATATGTATCAAAATTAATATTGTATTCTTTGGGTATCTTCAACAATTGTTTGTGGCAAGTGCAACATGCATCAAAGTGAGCCTGACCTGACAAGCCCAAATAATAAAGGATGTGAAGAAATGTCAAATTCAGCTTTAGCTTTACTGACAACCAGAATATCAGAGTTGTAGTCTCTGCAGAACTTTAACTTTCATTGTAACATTTCAAAATATTCATGTTGTTGTTACTAGTTAATATTGTCTATTTGCTGGATAACACTCAGCTGAAGCATGCCTCATGTGTACAGACTTGTCATGATTCACAACCTAGATTCACAGGTGATCATGGGCTATGTGTTTTGAAAGGAATGGTAGTCTTGCCAAACAAAACAAAACAAAACAAAACAAAACAAAACAAAACAACAACAAGAACAAAAAACAAGCACGGGTCTGGCCAGCATTCACAATATTTAGCATGTAAGAGCAATTTGTGCCAGACAGATGGCAGAAATAGGAGTAGGTCTTTGCTCTTCAGTGAGGACAACCGTTCTAACATCACCATACTGGCAATTGATGGATTTGGATACCAGTGTGAAAAAGTGGAAATAGCAACAGAGGGCTGATGTAGAATAGTTTATTGAATATGTTCTCAGTTGGTATAACTTGCTTAGTTTCATTCCAGTTATAATGCATTTGCAACAGTGTAAGTTTCTTTGAAGGATGGTATTGACAGAAACCCTCAAGACAAGTTTGCATCGCTTTTCCTGTTTTCTAAATTAATGCAGACATATTTGCTCAAACAACATATGAAAATTACCATATGAAAGATCTGCATACCTGCAATGTTCCTTGTTAAATGAGTACCAAAAGCCATATAGCAATTTTACCACAAAGCTCTGCATTTTACTTTTTACACTATTTCTGATACAGATTAAGGTACATCTCTACGCACAACTGCATCTTACAATGAAGACTAAAAAAAGTAAGAATTATTTTGTTAATGCATAGCTTCAAAATACCGCCATTGGTAAATTACTATGATTTCTAAACCATGGAATGGTTTTGGGTTAGAAGGGACCTTAAAGATCATCTAGTTCCAACCACCCTGCCATGGGCAGGGACACCTTCCACTAGACCAGGTTGCCCAAAGCTGGATCCAGCCTGGCCTTCAATACTTCCAGGGATGAGGCATCAACAATTTCTCTGGGCAAACCAACCCTACAATATTTTCCAGATAGTCTCTTGGGTTTTATGTGTACACTTTTGGCAAATGAAAAGGTAAAAAACAACAACAACAACAACAAAACATACGAACAAACAAAGAAAACCACAATCACTTTATTTTAGTCGAAAATATATCTGCCTATGACTCTTTTTAAAACTTAATTGTAGTAATTAAGCAATTAAATACACTCAAGATAGTTAATGCATTTTTTTTCTTGCTGAAATGTTTAATGACTGTAGCTACAGTAATGAAGAGAAAGAGCCAATGTTGTTTATTCGTGTAAGATTCAGGTGGTCATTTTGTGAAGGCAAACTTGAACTGCAAAAATTGTGTGTATTGAAAAGAAGCTGTGTGTGCAGAGAGATACATTTTTAGGGGTGCCTTTATAACCGGCTTCTCTATTAGAAAAACATTTTGCACTTCGCACCTGTGGATACCGCTCAGGCCTTTGAACTTTCCATGTGAAAAATAGAACAACAACAACAACAAAAAATAGCTCAGAGACTGATTTTGTGACTGAAGTATCAGAAAAAGACTTAGAAGACAAAAGTATAAGTTGTAGCTTGGCATTCAAAAATTTCATTTTTATATTGGACAAAATATTGAGGGCTGCATTTTCAAAAGTCTTTAGCAGATTTCAGTTGTTGTCTTGCAAAAGAACCCAACACATTAGGGAATGGCCAAGTAACACCTAGCAGATTTTCCCATCCTTTGTGAAAATCCCTACCTAGTTTAGCCTGGTGTCATACAACTGTGTCCTGTGTGTTCATCCATTCCCTTACTCTAAGTTGCACAAGGCTGAGTCAGGTCTTGAATAAATTGTCTGCAAAGGCCACTCATGAACAGATGATGATGATTTGACACACTAATTTCAGCTGGTATTCTAGCATTTAACTCCTGTAATGTCTTTTGAATAAACTGTCCACTGAAGCATTGACTGTGTCGGGGCCTCAGATCTCTTTGTTATGGGAATCCCTTTGTTACAACTCAGAAGAAACAGTCAAATGAGTGGCGTGGCTAAATGTCGGTTCTGACAACTCTATCCCAGCTGACAGATTTCTACTGCAGTCTGAAATTAATTTATTTTGCTTCCTGTCTTCAAGTACTAATAAACTTTCAACTCAGAAGTGGCTACTTTCAAAAAGGAGAAGCAATCTTAAATAACTGATGTATCTGATTTGCTTGTCATGGGCTTTTTGATAAACTGTATTACATACAAATACATGGTAGTTTGTGAAATGACTTTAATCTTCACATAGAACTGAATCCTAGATTGTGTCAAACTGTGCTTCAAGCTGGAGTCACTGTTGGGTTCCAGAAAGACATAATCACGCTTGAGACAGTCAGGTAAGCATCTATATAACAAATAGTCCACTTGTCTTGCTTTCTATACAGTATTTCAGAAGCATTAGTCATGCTCTGTTCTTAATGTCAAACTTGAAGGACTTGGACCAATGTATTGAAAAAATATTAAGTCTGTAAATTCTTAAGTCAACATTTAGGTCTGCTGTCTTTTAATATGATGTACCGGGACTGGCTGAGATGCAGTTAATTTTCTTTATAGAAGCCCATATGGTGCTGTGTTTTGGATTTGTGACTAAAACGCTGTTGATAACACGGTGGTGTTTTTCGTTTCAGCTGTTGCTGAACAGTGCTCGCACATTGCCAAGGCTTTGGGGATGGGCAAAAAACTGGGAGGGTACACAACCTGGACTGCTGATCCACATTGACAAAAACGATATTCTCTGCCATAGAATGTCATGTTCAGCAATAAAAGCTCAAGGAAGGGGGGTCTGGTGTACATAGCCATTGCTTAGAGACTAGCTGGACATTAATCTACTTGAGGGAGGTGGTAAGTGATTGCCTGTGCATCAGTTGCAACGCTTTTGTTTTATTTATTTTTTTCCTCTTTCCTTTGCTTATTGAACAGTCTTTATCTTGACCCACAAGTTTTCTCACAAGTTTTTCTCTTCCTGTTCTCTTCCCCATCCCACTGGTGGTGGGAAGGAGCCAGTGGTTGAATGGCGCTAAGCAGCTGCCAGGGACAACCCACCACATGTGAATATATGCAACATGTGATGCATATGATCAGTACCTTCTGACTCATTTGTTTGAATTTTCTGAATGCTACAAAAGTAACTGCAATAAACACTAAAAAATATCAGAGTATGTTAAAAAATCTGTAGATTTTAAGGGTCTGAAATTTCTGGCAGTTAAACCATAAGTGAGATGGCACCGATACCTTGGCCAGTTTCACGTGCCTGCAAAGTTGCAGACAAAATGTGCCTGCAACTACTTGTCAATATAAATTAAATTAAAATAAAATAAAATAAAAAACAAGTCAGAGAATATCACCTGTTTGTTCTTACATATCAGGTCCTAGTCTGACATCTAGGACGTCTGAGTAAAGCTATGATAAATTAATACAGTAAAACAAAGGTATAGCACTAATAGACCATAACAGCTATATTCAGAAAGACTGAAAGCATGACAATTTCCTCCCCTCAGACAATGGCCACTAGCTGATGTCTAGGAAAAACAGCATGCAACATTACAGAGAGAACTTTCACTGTTATATTCCCCTACTGTCTAACCCAGCAGAACTTACTATGTACATAATCTCTATCCAACCTATAATTTTAATAGCATCTTTTGATTCATTTTCCACAAATTCACCTAATTACTTCCTTAACCTATTTATGTATTTGGTATCCACTACACCTGTCACAAAGATTCCCACAATATAAATAATGCACTTTTGGTTGTTTCCAACATAGTAATAGTAGTCTGTTTTCAGCACTATTAATACTATTTAAACTGGGTTATGTTGGAAAAGAAGTATTTCACATGTTGCATTCACATTTTCCTTTTCCTTTGAGATCTTTCTCTAATTTATGGTAAGGGTTCATTGAACTGTTTATTGGGTTTTGAAGACTTACAATGTTCAGACCGCTGCTGTGGTGGTTTAACACTGATAGGTAGCTAAGCACCACAAGACTGCTCTCTCACTCCCCGTCCTCAAAAGGACAGGTGGAAAAAATATGATGAAAAAGCTCGTGAGATGAGACTAAAACAGGGAGATCAATCACCAATTACAGTCACAGGCAAAACAGACTCAGCATAGAGAGATTCATGTAATTTATTGCCTAATGATAACTGACCAGAGCAGTGAAAAACTACAAACAAACTAAAAACAACTTCCTCCCATCCCCTCTCTTCTACCTCCTTTCCCCATGCAGCACAGGAGAATGGTGAATGGAGGTAGTGGTCATTCCAAGGTACTTCATCTCTGCTGCTCCATCATCCTTACTCTCTTCCCCTGCTCTAGCTCCTTCCATGGGATGCAGTCCTTTCCAAACTGATGCTATGTGGACTTCCCACAGAGTGTAGTTCTTCAAGAACTGCTCCAATGTGGATCTGTACCACAGGGTGCAGGTCTTCAGGAATGAACTGCTGCAGCATGAGTCCCTCCATAGGCTGCAGCTTCTGCTGCACCACCTGCTCCACTGCTCCTCTCCATGGGCTGCAGGTCTAGCCAGGAGTCTGCTCCTTTAGGGGCTCTCCATGGGCTGCAGACTCCTTCAGCAGCCTCCTTCATTCACCTGCTCCACTGTGGGGTCCTTCATGGGCTGCAGTGTGGATATCTGCTCTGACATGGTACACCGTGGGCTGCAGGGCGCCAACCTGTGTCACCATGGTCTTCTCCACAGGCTGCAGGGGAACTTCTGCTCAAGTGCCTGGAGCAACTCCTGCCCTCCTTCTGCACTGACCTTGATGTCTGCAGGGCTGTTTCTTTCTCACTCCTGTCTCCCAGCTGCTGTTGCACAGCATTTTTTAGCTTTTCTTGAACATGTTATCACAGAGGGGCAACCAACATCACTCATTGCATCAGTCATTGGTTCAGATTTAGCCAGCAGCAGGTCCCTTTTTGGAGCCAGCTGGAACTGGCTTTTCTCTAACATGGGGCAGCTGCTGGGCTCTTCTCACAGAGGCCACCCCTGCAGTCTCCCTGCTACCAAAGCCTTGCCATGTAAACCCAATACAATTACATATTGCAAATGATTGTCATTTTTGAGTGACTCTACAAAAACTCCTTGGCTCTTCTGGAAGTGTTGCACACACTTTTTCTTTAGGAAAGAGAAAACCTAAAGAAAAAAAAAAAGAAAAGAAAAACAGAAAACACACGAATTTATGTATTTCAGTAGAGGATCTGACAGATATTTTAAGATGGATACCAATATTAATGCTTTTAATACCTCTGTAAGCCATAGAAACCCTTTAAGACTCATGCTGATTCAAAGTCTCATTTAGAAGTACCATGCTGGAAAAAAAGCCAAATTCATCCTCAGTTGCTTTTATATGTAAATCTATTTGTGATTTCTTCATGTCAGCAACTTTTCATCCATTCAGAGTTTTTGTCATTTCCTGGAACTTTAAACTGACCATTTACATTGGAGTTAACTTTTTTTTACGAGCACAGCATACTGAGAATCTGATCATAAGGAAAGGACTGAATGAATGCTTACTAACGCCAACAGACAGCATGTTGAATAAGTGAAAGATTAGAGCGAATTATATAACATTGCTACCGTAACGTGTTTCAAATACTGCAGAAAATGCATATTGTTCCATAAGTTTCTTATAAATTAAAGATATAATTTATGTACATTGGATAGCTGAATTAGACTTTTGCCTTGATTGCCTCCCTTACATTTCTGGTAATACGTATGTTAACATAAGGAGAACTATTAACCTAAAGAGATAGAAAAAGGTGCAGTAATTACTTGCAGTAATCTGATGAAATCTTCATATTGACATAGACATGTGAAAAAACTGAGACCTTATTCCCTTCCTTTGCAGGCACCAAACCTGCTGTAATTCTCCTTATACAAGATGGAGTGAAAAGAGAAAAATGCATTCAAAATAATCAGTTTAGTAGGTTAGAACTTGCTGTTACTTGGAAAGAGAGAATAGATAATTAAAAGAGATATATCAGCAGTTTGAAAGTGCTTTAGGAAAATAGAAAATAAATAAAAAAAAAAATCAGATTGAAATAGAACTTGAGCACACCCAGCCCTTCTAGGCAAACAGCACACAGTGAGAAAAGGCGGTGTAATGCTTTCTAGTGCTTTGTTTCTTCCATGAAGTCCACAGCACATATAATTGCCTGGCATGTCTTCATCAATATTACTTACAGACTTTCTCAGCAACCTTCATAAACTTGAACACAAATCATCATGAAAGCTTCCAAGACAGGATTTTATTTCCTGAAGGAAAATTTGTAATGCCTTCTGCAGAGCTAGAAAAGTTTCATGATAATTTTGAAGTAACATTAAAAAACTTATGGAAATGTAAAAGGTAATTCTATTTTTATCTTGGGGTAGGGAGAAATAAAGGAGCCAGAAGCAGGCTGATAAGAAAAAAAGAATGACAGAAACATTAGCTTAGGCTTACTGCCAAGTCTGGAACCCTTATTGTTTTAAATTGCAACAGGACCATCAGGTTATATACTATGTATTGGTCTCATTACTCAAACATCTTCTTCCAAATGCATTTTTCCATCAAGGGTAGTTCTGTCATCTGGTAGCCAACTGGAATGTAGCATCAATTAATTATGCTGTGAACTGCTAATGTTATAGATTATTTTGGAAATAACTAACAACCGCCTTGTAAAAACTGAATGCATGCAAGGTTTATATATCCTTTTTCTACTATATATATATATGAATGGGCGTTAAATGGAAAAAAAATTCTTTCTTACCTAAGCCTGGTGCCAATCTCATGCAATACCTTACAGCATAGTGTAAAATTAATAAAAGTACATCAGGGTCAACAATTTTTCTATAAATCCCTCTGCTTGACTAAGTACTGTCATTCAAAAGAATTTTTAAACTGAATTCAGTTGCTCATGTACAGTCTTTTGATTCAGATAAATTTCCACAAATGCACTTAAATTGGAATGCATCACATTAAGGTCATGACACTCCTTCAATTTTTTTTTTTTACAGAAGTAGCTTTCATTAACAACAGGGTAATGACCTTATCTTTAAGTTTACTGATATTGCTGTTTTGTGCTACAATTGTAATGGAATTTAAAACTAGGATTTTCAGCATTATATTCTTTAAACAGTATTTTTAACAGCCGCAACTACTTCTGTGCAATCCATTTATAGTTCTTAACCCTTTCTTACTTAGCAAGTAAAATATACTGTCTGGCATCTGAGACGTAATCATAAATGTTTCTGTACCAGTAATGCCATTTAGTTTGATTAATATGCAGTAATCGCTGCAGACAGCTTTTGTAGCATTATATAAAATGACACGTACTTTGCAAACTTACTAGCAGTAACCCTAAAATATCCACTAAGCAGCATAAGAGAATATAATGCCACTATTTGTATTCATTTCACTCATTGTTTACACTGTATTCTCCTAAAATACTTGGTTTTGTGTAAAGTCAAGCTGAAGAGAACAGATGGAAGCTGAAGTTTTAGTAACCATATCTTTCTAACATGTATACACAAGACAAAACATTGTCTGATGTCAGAAACAGATCTGTTACTACCCATGACAATATAGATAATAGTAATTTCCCATAGCAGAAATCTGGCAGGATCATCAACTACAACCTTAAAAAACTTCCAGCTGTCCAAAGCCTGTGGATGCACAAGATACTCATAATGTATAAAACATCATCCAAAAGAATTCAAAAAACATACAGTAAACCTAAAACATGTTTTGTCAAGACTATGTGTTTTTCTAAATATTTAACTCATCACACACACACACACACACACACAAAGAAAAAGTGGATCAGGAAGACCCACTGTGATTGGGATAAGTCACAGTGTACCTTTTAGTAATAGTAAAAAATACTGGCAGAGTGTAGGACAAGGATCAAGAGTTATCTTTCAGCAAATCCTGAAATAGACTAGTTTTTGAAGAAAAAAGCTACTAACCACCAAACCAAAAATCTAACCTCTAAATATATGCAAATGGTATATATATACAGAGTATATATATATGCAGGCCCACACATTAATAGTAAGAAATTATAAAATAAATTCTCTAAAAACAACAAAGTCTTTTATATTCACTATTAGAAAAGTAAATGATAATAAGAATTAAAGTGCTTCTTTCACTTTTCTGCTACACTTGATTTAAATATTTGAAATCTTTAACTGAAATCTTTAATTGCATTTAATCTACGCTATTTTCGTTTTCTTCCTAAAGTACTCAATTATTCTCCATTCTGGAAATGAGGCAATTTTGTTCAAATTAATCTTTGACAAAACATAGTCCAACCTATTTCTGTGGTTGTGAGAGCCCCTGTATATTCTTTGATTCTTTTCATCATTTTTCTGTAGTCCTTCTTGTATTACATATAATATAAAACTAATAGAAATGTTACATAAAATAAAACTAATAACCTGCAACTCAATTTGCAGAGGGGCTTAATGATTTTAAATGAGAAATCCATCAGAAATACGGTCTGAAATAGAATCCAGCAGAAGACAGGCATCTTGTTTATAAAAAGAATTAAAACTTTTCTATAAGATGAAGAGTTTGCTTGTGAAAAGAGAAGGACTTGTGGGTGATGTGAAAGTTGGAGACTGCCTTTGGCATAATGATCATGAATTAATAGAGTTTTCAATTCTTGGAAAAGTAAGGAGGGGGGTTAGCAGAACTGCCACCCTGGACTTCCAGAGGGCAGACTTTGAACTGTTCAGGACATTGGTTGGCAGAGTCCCTTGGGAGGCAGTCCTCAAGGGCAGAGGAGTCCAGGAAGGCTGGACACTCTTCAAGAAGGAAATCTTAAAGGCTCAGAAGCAGACCGTCCCCATGTGCCGAAAGTCGAGCTGGCGCAGAAGAAGACCGGCCTGGCTGAACAAAGAGCTGTGGCTAGAGCTCAGGAAGAAAAAGAGGGTTTATGACCTTTGGAAGAGGGGGCAGGCCACTCAGGAGTACTATAAGGATGTTGTGAGGCTATGCAGGGAGAAAATTAGAAAGGCCAAAGCTCATCTGGAGCTCAATCTGGCTACTGCTGTTAAAGACAACAAAAAATGTTTTTATAAATACATAAATAAGAAAAGGAGGACTAAGGAGAATCTCCATCCTTTATTGGATGCGGGAGGAAACAGTGCCAAGAGATGAGGAAAAGGCTGAGGTGCTTAATGCCTTCTTTGACTCAGTCTTTAGCAGCAAGACCACTTGTTCTCTGGGTACCCAGCCCCCTGAGCTAGTGGAAGGGGATGGGGAGCAGAATGTAGCCCTCATAATCCACGAGGAAATGGTTGGCGACCTGCTACACCACTTAGATGTACGCAAGTCGATGGGGCC
>VXAA01000164.1:1347-11887 GCA_013399115.1 Anseranas semipalmata | reverse complement strand
AAACTGGCTGGGTGGCTAGGCCCGAAGAGTTGTGGTGAATGGAGTTAAATCCAGTTGGAGGCCAGTCACTAGTGGTGTCCCTCTGGGCTCAGTATTAGGGTCAGTTCTCTTCAATATCTTCATCAATGATCTGGACAAGGGGATCGAGTGTACCCTCAGTAAGTTTGCAGACAACACCAGGTTGGGTGCATGTGTTGATCTGCTTGAGGGTAGGAAGGCTTTACAGAGGGATCTGGATAGGCTGGACTGATGGGGCTGGAGCACCTCTCCTATGAAGAAATGCTGAGAGAGTTGGGGTTGTTTAGCTGTTATTTTACAATGGCACTAATATCTGTTTATGACCCAATGTAATATCTGTATGGAAAGCGGATAAATGATTGGTGATAGCCAACATGGCTTCACTAAGAGTAGATCATGCCTGACAAATCTGGTGGCCTTCTACAATGGGGTTACAGCATTGGTGGATAGGGGAGGAGCTACTGACATCATCTACCTGCATTTGATGGATGGAACACTCGGTGGGTAAGGAATTGGCTGGATGGTCACACTTAAAGAGTTGCGGTCAATGGCTGAATGTTCCAGTGAAGATCAGTGATGAGTGGTGTTCCTCAGAGGTTGGCATTGGGACTGGTGCTGTTTAACATCTTTGTCAGTGACACGGACAGTGGGATCAAGTGCACCCTCAGCAAGTTTGCTGATGACACCAAGCTGTGTGGTGTGTCAACATGCTAGAGGGAAAGTATGCCATGCAGAAGGACCTTGACAGGCTTGACAGGCCTGTGAGAACCTCATGAAGTTCAACAAGGCCAAGTGGAAGGTCTTGCACCTGGGTCAGGGCAATCCCAAGGATGAATACAGGCTAGGTAGAGAATGGACTGAAAGCAGCTCTAAGGAGAAGGACCTGGGGGTGTTAGTTCATGAGAAGCTCAACATGAGCCGTCAATGTGCGCTTGCAGCCCAGAATCACAGAATCACAGAATTGTAGGGGTTGGAAGGGACCTCCAGAGATCATTGGGTCCAACCCCCCTGCCACATCAGGTTCCCTAGAGCAGGTTGCACAGGTAGGCATCCAGACGGGTCTTGAATATCTCCAGAGAAGGAGACTCCACAACCTCCCTGGGCAGCCTGTTCCAGTGCTCCGTCACCCTCACCGTGAAGAAGTTCTTTTGCATATTGGTGCGGAACTTCCTATGCTCCATTTTGTGGCCGTTGCCCCTTGAAAGCCAACCCTATCCTGGGCTGCCCAAAATTTGAGCCTCTATCTGTAAACCCACATTTCTTTATGCACTTACTACTCATCCTATTCACAAAACCAAGCAGCAGTTTTGGTTAAAATATACCTACACAAACAGATATATAAAGAACTAACTAAATAATTCTCCCTCTCTTCCCTGCTCCAACCTTTTTTTCCTTAATGAAGAATGAATGTCAAGCTGTGAAAAGTGCATCATCTGGCAACAGTATTTTGGCTGCATGCCCAGATGAAAGCTGTGTACCACACCTAGAGTATCAACACCAAGGCTTATATTTTGTCCTTTGAAAAGTCCCTTCTTCTGCAACTTCTCTATAGAGGGCCCTAGTTATAGTACAGATAGAGTATAATATTATTGAACAAAGAACCAGAATTAAAAGATAATGTTTAAAAAGTAAAAAGCCACTGATTAATACATTCAGGTGGCTGATTTTCCTGTCAGAGAAAGACTTATCTTAATAAAATTCACTTAGCAGGATCTCTCACATTACATTATTGCACAGCTGTAACCATAAGACTGCTGAAGGGAGGATGTTAAATACTGATGTAAATCAGAAATTATGTATCTATGCATTCATTTATTTTAATATCAAAGATATTTCTAGAAAATATTGAGTATTTTTGCATTGAAAAGGTATTTTATCATAATAAATACAAGCACTTTACTGAGATAACAGAGCTTGCAAAACAAATAATTCTCCTGCATGACCAATTTTTCAGAATCTGCACAATGCAATTGCTCACCACCTGCTGACCGATGCCTAGCCCGTCCCCGAGCAGTGGTCCCCCCCACCCTGGCCAGCCACCCCATATTAATTGTTTGGCATGACGTCATATGGTATGGAATATCCCTTTGGCCAGTTTGGGCCAGCTGTCCTGGTTCTGTCCCCTCCCACCTCCTGGTGCACCCCCAGCCTCCTCGCTGGCAGGGCAGCATGAGGAGCTGGAAAGTCCTTGGCTCTGTGTAAGCACTGCTCTGCAACTGCTAAAACATCGGGGTGTTATCAGCATTGTTCTCATCCTGAATCCAAAACACAGCACCATATCAGCTACTGGGAGGAAAATTAACCCTATCCCAGCCAAAACCAGGGCAGGTAGGTAACTGAGAGGGGTCCTGGTGTAACATCTGCTAACTCCCTCAGTTCTCTGGGATGAATCCCATCAGGCTTGATGGATTTATAAACATTCAACAGATACAGCTGATTCCTTACATTTTCAATGTCAACAAATGGAAAGTTGCTAATCTCACAGTCGTGATCCTCCAACTTGCAGGACTGGGCAACTCGAGGCCTATCATTATTATTAAAGACTTAGCCACAAAAGCTATTACATACCTCCGCCTTTTCATCATCCCTATTTGTCAAGTGACCAGCTTCATCCACTAATGGTCCAATATTTTCCTTACATTTCATCTTGCTATTGATATAGTTTAAAAAATCAGTTGTTGTTATCTGAAACATCACTGGCCAGCTTTAACTCCGGTTGAGCTTTGGCCTTTTGTATTTCCATCCTTCAAATGTGAACTGCAGCTCTGTAATCTTCCTGTGTGGCCTGACCTTGCTTAAAGAGATCATATACTTTCTTTTTCTGTTTGAGTTCCCTGTTCAGCCAAGCTGGTCTTCTGTCCCTCTTATTTGACTTACAACACAGTGGGATTGCCTGCTCCTGTGCTTTTAGAAGGTGGTTCTTAAAAAATAAACAGCTCTCAGGCATCCTTAAGCCCTCAAAAGCAGATTCCCAGGGAACCCTTCTAACTAATACCCTGTGTAGTTTGATGTTTACTCCCTTAAAATCAAGGGTAACAACTCTGCTGAATATTTTTCTCATTTTACCAAAAATTTTGATGTCCTGGACTTGCCCGTTTATTCCAATGTCTTTCTCTGCTACTGGGAGGATAAAAGAAAACAGTACTTGAGCACCTGGATCCTTTAGCAGTCTTCCCAGAGCCCTGAAACCTCATTTGATGCAACATCACTGGTGCCCACATGAAAGAGCAGGAGTGGCTAATGCTCTGAAGGCTGTATTAAGCTCTTCAGTACTCTAGTGGTACCCCAGATTCAAGCTCCAGGGAGGCAGCAAACTTCTCTGAAAAGAGGGTCCAATTCACAGATGAGTGCTTCCATTTCCCTCAAGAGGGAGTCCCCTATGACCGTAACTTGCCTTTTTTTCTTCTAAGCTCTGTTTTTGATGCTGCTCTAGATGCAAAGGGGTGGGTTAATCTGACCTTGGTGAGGGAGGCAGTTCTAGTAACTCATTCACTGATTCCTCTCCCTCCATTTCATCATGTCTCATCTACCTTACCTGGAGCCTCATACCTATTATGTAAAGAAAATTGGTAGCACAAGGAGGGGATCCTCCTGTGTCTCCAAGCAGTAACTTGCTTCCACTCCTCCCTGTCCCTCCAGTCTCCAGTTTCATCCTAGTGCAGAACAGATATTGGATCAATCTCAGTGTTGGTCTTGTTAAGTTGACATGTGTACCAGAAAGGACTGAGCACAACCCCATTGATCTATCTCCTACTTGGATTCCTGAATGGATTCCTCCTCAGCCTACCCAACTCTTCCTGAAGCTCAGCCACCAGGCAGAACACTTTAAATATCTGGGCATATCTCCCACAGGTGTGCTCGCTACTGCTGTCCATGTTTTAAAGATTCCTAATGAATTTGGCTACAACTATTGATTTTCAAATTCCTTTTGTTATTTGGAAATATCTTTTGTTAGCCAAGATTACATATCATCATATACCATGAAACCATAATATGTATTTTACAATGGCACTAATATCTGTTTATAACCCAATCTGCATGAAAAAAAGAGAAATGATTGGTGACAGCCAACATGGCTTCACCAAGGGCAAATTGTGACTGACAAATTTGGTGTCCTTCTACAATGGGGGTTGAGCAACTGATGTTATCTACCTGGACTTGTGCATGTCGCACAGAACATCTGTGTCTCTAAATTGGAGAGACATGGATTTGACAGATGGACCACTTGTTGGGTATGGAATTGGCTGGATGGTCGCACTCAGAGAGTTGCGGTCAACAGCTTCATGCCCAGGTGGAGAACAGTGACAAGTGGTGTCCCTCAGGGGTCTGTATTGAGACCAGTATTTGTCATCTTTGTCAGAGACATGGACAGTGGGATTGAGTGCACCCTCTGCAAGTATGCTGACAACACCAAGCTGAGTGGTGAGGTCAACACAATAGAAAGAAGAGTTACCATCCAGAGGGACCTTGACAGGCTTGAGAAGTGGGCCCACATCAATCTCATGAAGTTCAATAAGGCCAAGGACAAGGTAGTGCACCTCAGCTGGGTCAATCCCACACATTGATACAGGCTGGGTCATGAGTGGATTGACAGCAGCCCTGCTGAGAAGGACTTGAGGGTAGTAATAGATGAAAAATTGAACATAAGCCAGCAGTGCATACTTGGAGCCCCCGAAAGCCGATGGTGTCCTCAGCTGAATCAAAAGAAGTGCAGCTAGCAGGTTGAGGGAAGTGATTCTCCCCCTCTACTCTGCTCTCATAAGATCCTACCTGGAGTACTGTGTTCAGCTCTGGGGCCCTCAGCATAAGAAAGTCATGTATCTGTTAGAGTGGGTCCAGAGGAGGGGCACCAAGATGATCAGAGGGCTGGAGCACCTCTCCTATGAAGAAAGGCTGAGAGAGCTGGGGATGTTCGGCCTGGAGAAGAGAAGGCTTTGGGAGATCTTATAGCAGCCTTCAAGTACTAGATGATCTTAATTGTCCCTTCCAACCCAAATCATTCTATGGTTCTATGATTCTCTTATTCTGTATTACTGCTAAGATTTAACACTGCGAGCTTAAATATCTGGACCTTAAAGATCATCTAATTCCAACCACCCTGCCATGGGCAGGGACACCTCCCACTAGACCAGGTTGCTCAAAGCCCTATCCAAGCTCTCCTTAAACACATCTACAGTTTCTCTGGGCAACCTGTTCCAGTGCCTCACCATCCTCTAGGTAAAGAATTTCTTCCAAAAATCTAATCTAAATCTACCCTTTTGTAGTTTAAAACCATTACTCCTTGTCCTATTGGTACACTCCCTGATAAAGAGTCCCTCTCCTGCTTTCTTGTAGGCCCCCTTTAGGTACTGGAAGACTGCCATAAGGTCTCCCCAGAGCCTTCTCTTCTCCAGGATGAACAACCCCAACTCCCTCAGCCTGTCGTCATAGGAGGGGTGCTCCAGCCCTCTGATCATCCTTGTGGCCCTCCTCTGGACTTGTTCTAATAGGTCCATGTCGTTCTTATGTTGGGGACCTCAGAGCTGAACGCAGTACTCCAGGTGGGGTCTCATGAGAGCAGAGCAGAGAGGGACAATCACCTCCCTCAACCTGTTAGTCATGTTTCTTCTGATGCAGTTGGCTTTCTGGCCTGCAAGTGCACATTGGAGATATAGGTATGTAGATAAATCTTTAAACCAAGATATATCATTTTAAACCAAACTTCAGAATGGTCAGGTCCTCTCATTTTTATTGTACATATAGATATTTACATATGTATATATATGTAAATATATATGTATATAGATATGTAAATATCTACATGAACAATACAAATGAATATTTTTTACAGAATGAATCACTGTGTTTTCTATAAGGGTACGTTTATATGGTTTCATCGTTTGTTTTTCTGCTTCATCTAACATAAATCAAGACTGACAAACTCATGGCTTCTTGTTTGCTTGTAAGAAACCCAAAAGGAAAACTGACTGTACCGGATGGATCCAGGTCACAGACATGGCAAGTAGGTAGAGCTACCTGGAGAATTCAAGCTATGCTATTCCTTCCTAAGGCAAAAATCTTAGTCAATTCATCTTCTTGGGCTTACTCTCTAAGAAATATCTTTCAGTATATCAGGGATTATATCAGATTTTAGAGTTACATGAGGGAGAGGTAATTTTGCCAAGTGCAATTCCTCATTCCCTATCCAAAATTAAAGATAAAAAAAAAAAAATCACTATTTGTGTTTCCAAAGGCAATTTGCTGCAGTTAATAAACACTTGTTATGTTCACAATTTATATATGAACCCTTAATTATCCATAGAGAAGGCTATTTTAATTTTCTTCAGAAATGGAAATGTAATGGTTGCCATTTTGTCAAACAAATGTAAAGAAACCAGGGTCTCCTAGAATTAAAAGCATGACATTACAATGTGACCTAATAACTACATTCTGTGATGAGAGCTGTTGCACTTCCACACCCTCTTCAAGTTACATATGCATAGCTGTGAGAAAAGGGACACATAAAAAATTTAGGGTGGAGAACAATGTAAACCACAAGAGCAATAAACAAATTCAGTAGCTGGAGCACTGCCTCTACACTTCCACCAGATTAGATGGACAAGATGAAAGAACCCAAAGATCCCTGAATACCTGTGGAAGTTCTCAAAGAAACAAATTTTGAAGGCACCTAGTTCTCCAGTTTTTGTCCTCTCCTCATAACAGACAGTCCTTATACTTCACTCACCCCAGATATTATCATAGACCCCAGCTGTATAAGCTTTAAAAAACATTGCTGGGCATGAAGTTAAATTATGCCCATATATTTTTCCAAGCCAACCAGTGTTCCAAAAAGGTTCCCTACAAGGGAAAGGGAAAGATGATACCATGAATGTGAGGGGAGGGGGGCATGACACTTAGAAATATTTTTTTATAGGGATCTTTACTGCCAAACCTATATAAAAGACTTGAGCTGCTTTTTTGTTTTGTCCATCAGCAGTTTAATTGCATGAACTTTCATTGGTTGTTGGACTGTGCAAGAAATATGATAAATGTTGTCTAGTAAAGTTGCTGACCAATTATGGACTCCAAATCCTCCAAAGTCAAGGCAATCATATGACCTTTATTATCAATGTCTTGATTTGTGAGCCTGTTTCTAATGATTAATAGGGAATCAACATTAATGCTTTATCTATAATAGAAATACTTCCCTACTCATTATCATATGTGTTAATGTTTCTTTTGTTCTCTTAAGTAGGAAACATTCCTTATCAAAGCAAACATTCCCTATCAAAGAAAATATTCACATTTGTTGGATAGAAAACTAATCACTCATAATACCCCATGCTGTGTTTGATACATATTTTGTTTAAGAATATCACACTCTGTTGAAGAATCTAGAACTTCTAAAATAAAGTATTTGTTAGTCCCCTTCTGTTTTCACAGAAATTCTACAAATTAATTTAGTCTCTACTTGATATATTTTATGTTAGATGAGTGTCTTCAGAAGGTTGAAAATTCAGCAAGTATTTTAAACGTCTTTTGGTGGGAATTCTTGTCATGTCTCTGTTGTTCTTGTGTATTGGTGCATGGGGTTATTCCTCCCTAGATGCAGAACATTGCATTTCCCTCTGTTCAACTTCATGAGATCATGTCTGACCGTTTTTCTGGCTTGTTTAAGTCTCTTTGTCTGGCAGCACACCCAGCTGATGTATCAGCTACTCCTCCCAGTTTTGTGTCAACTGCAAATACGCATGCTGCCCAGTCATTCAGGTCATTAATTAAGAGGTTAAACAGCATTGAAGCCAGTATCAACTCCTGGGGTACACTACTGGTGACTGGCTCCCATCTGGATTGTGTGCTGCTGATCACAGCCCGTTGAGACTGCCCTTTTCTTTGTTTATCTAGGCTGTAATTAATCAGGTCATCTATGAAGATATTATAAGAGACAGTGTCAAAAAGGTAAAAAAAAAAAAAAAAAAAAAAAAAAAAAAAAAAAAAAAAAAAAAAAAAAAAAAAAAAATCTATTGCTTTCTCCTTGTTCACATTATTACTGTTGAAATAACAAGGAACCAAATCAACTTAAACATCAACCAACAGTTTCACATGCACAAAGTAAGAGATTTTATTATAAAAACCACTTTGCTGGCAAAGGGGTAACAAACAAAGCTGACTACTGGTTAAGTCATTTTTTCTACTCCTTCATGGAAATCCAGCTTTCTTTGGAGGGACGACAATCCTGAAGGCTATCCTGATCCTAAACAGGGTAACAACAATAAACATATACCATTTGAATCTACTATGGCAATGGAGAATTTAATAATTAACCATATCATTGTATATGGCTAAAGATAGTCCACAGAAAGCCTGTGCTTTGAAAATATATTTACCTGCAGAATCCCAGAAGCCTCTTAACCTTTTGGTTAAGAGACAAACTGATCAATTAAAGGCAGCCTGGAAATGATGAACTGAACACCAAGCTATGCCAGAGTCTTCATGACTCACCTTGTTATCTATCCCATTGTTATACTCAATGTATTATTATTGAAAAATAGATAGAATACATATAGGTAGACCTAAGATTTTATCATTAAGACAATTAATATGTTACAATCTAATAGTAAAGTATTTAACACAGAAAAGACTCAATATTAATATTAAAATTATTATACAAGTCACCCCCAAATCTCTTTTTTTCTGGTATTATATTCATGCTTCCAATGTCCCGCAGGATCCTAAAGCTGATAGTTTGACTAATCATCAAGCAAAATGGTGTTTACAACAATTTATCAGCACCCCGATTTTTTTTTTTTTTTTTCAGCAAGAAGCATGATGTACAATGTTTGTTACTCAGTCCTGGGATCCACCTGGGGCTATTTTTATGTTTTCTTAGAACAGTCTGCTTCTTTCTCATTGGTGATCAGCTGGATTCTGAAAATTGCACTCTAGTGAAAGACAATGCAGTCATTGGTCAAAGCCAGCATGTGTTAATGAAGAGAAAGGCATGCCTTACTAACTTTATAACCCTTTACGACAAGGATACCAATCTAGAGGAAAAAGGGAAGGCAGTGAATGTGTTTTTTGTTTTCATTAGTTACGAAAATAAAAGGGCTTCCTTTTCCTCTTGAAAGTATAGAATTTTGCTTTCTCCATTCTCCATTCTTTTTCCTACAACCATTAAAGCACAGGATATGAAGGTAGCACAGGTAGCTCTGAACTACCATGTGTCATATAATCAAATGATTACCAAATATGTCGTGTCAAACTAGAAAAATCATAGGAAAATCTGATACTCAGAAATTACTGAAAGCACCCATTTTTCAGATGCAATTGCTTATTGATTGTTAATCTGCAAGTCAGACTTTAAAATTAATAAAGAGAAAGGGAAACTGATGAATAAAAGTTGAAGTTGGTCAAAAATGTAGAAGAGATTAGATTACTTTTTATTCATGTCCTAGTGAGCAAGGATTTTGCTTTACTGCGGCTATGTTGTTGTTGTTGTTGTTGTTGTTGTTATTATTATTTAATAGTTAATATAATAAAGTTAGTACTGATTTTAGACTTGGCGTCAGGAGTGAAGAAACCTTCATACACCAAATTCTAGCAACTTACTTATATTTCCTTGCATGAAAAATATATAAAAGATACACTAAGGACCTGGAAAAGAGAAAAAAAAAGATACATAATGGAGTTCAGGATGGATGATATTTCTCTTAATAAATTCATGAAGGACAAAATGCAGAAAGCACAATGCAATAAAACTAGACATTCAATATCGTAATTCCATCTCTTATTTTTTATGCTTTCCTATTTCATGATCATAGCGTCAGTGTTTAAAAAATTAATACACACATTATTCCCTTATACTACATTTTGGAACCCAACCTTCGAAAACAGTACCTGTTAGTACCTTGTCAAATCGTGACAGTTATATCATTGCTTCCAAAACAATTACAATATATAGAATACACATGAATAATAGAATCACCGAATCACTGAATCACAGAATGGTTGAGGTTGGAAGGGACCTCTAGAGATCACCTAGTACAACCCCCCTGCCAAGCAGGGTCACCTACAGCACACTGCACGAGATCTCATCCAGGTGGGTTTTGAATATCTCCAGAGAAGGAGACTCCACAGCCTCTCTGGGCAACCTGTTCCAGTGCTCTGTCACCCTCACGGTAAAGAAATGTTTTCTCATATTCAGCCGGAACTTCCTGTGTTTCAGTTTGTGCCCATTGCCTCTCGTCCTGTCGCTGGGCACCACTGAAAAGAGTCCGGCCCCATCCTCTTGACACCCTCCCTCCAGATATTTGTACACATTGATAAGATGCCCTCTCAGTATTCTCTTCTCCAAGCTAAACAGGCCTGGCTCTCTCAGCCTCTCCTCATATGAGAGATGCTCCAGTCCCCTCATCATCTTCATAGCCCTCCGCTGGATCCACTCCAGGAGCTCCATGTCCCTCTTGTACCGGGGAGCCCAGAACTGGACACAATACTCCAGGGGTGGCCTCACCAGGGCTGAGCAGAGGGGGAGGATCACCTC
>VXAA01000162.1:698415-798860 GCA_013399115.1 Anseranas semipalmata | reverse complement strand
ATAATATATTATATATTAAATATCTAATTTGCTCCTTACGCCAGTATTTACAAGTGTTAAGAAACTAAAAAACATGCACTTATTTTCTGAAATATCTTCACAAGTATTTTGCCTACCAACATATCTTATGAGCTTCCCTAGTTATCTAAAGTAGCTTTTGTTATTCATTACCTGGTAATCTCATCATCTCCAAGCATTCCCTTTGGAATTGGAGAATAACGCCCCGGTGATGCCGGGGGAAGGGTCTGTCCCAAGTAGGCAGATGAAGTGATATGGTTGTCCACTGGCTGAGAATAAGCTTCAAAGAAGGGAAAAAAATAAAAATAAAAATAAGCATTAAGACAATAATGAAAAAGAGCACCTGGAGGAATTGAAATGAAGTATTATATGGAATGACCTCTTCCAAAACCAAAAAAAATTTAAGAGTGTTACGCTTTTTCCAAACTGTCATGGTGCCTACCTCTTTCTTTTAATTCTTTGAAACAGAGTATCCTAGAATCTCTATAATACTCTAGGCCATTCTGATTATCGGGTCTGAACAAGGAGGGATGTTAAATTTCTTATACACTGAACGCAATTATCTTTAAATAAAAGCATAGGTGCTAGTAGAGATGCTAGCATATGCTCAGCCAAGAGCCCACGTTAAGAAAGAAAGGTGGGATTATTCTACCTCCTGTCCTTCTAGGTAAGAGACATTAACTTACTGAGAGAGATAAACAAGCCTGTGCAAAAAGTTTCAACTGTACTGCATGGATCAGCTGCCTTATTCACAGATGCATTGATTAAAACATGGAATTTCCCAATACATTCATGGAACACATTAACATGGACTTTTGCAGGTATTAGAGGTCAAGACCTACCCCTCCTCCCAGTGTAGTTTATTCAAACACGTGCATCTCATGAAAAAAAATCAGTAAAACAGAAAACATCAGTCAGAACATCACTAAGTTCTACATGAGATAGTATTCTGTCTTTTGCTCAGTTCAGAGGACACTGAACTACCCAGTGCATTCACAGCCTCTATGTGAATTAGGCACTCGATCTCCTTGCACTCATCAGCAAATGATCAGAAATATCAAGTCACTAAGACTAGGCCACATCAGTCACAAACAGACTAAGAGTCCCACTGTTGCCTTACTATATCTTTTCAACATACCAGCTCTAGGATGTTATTCTGTTTAGCATAATTTTCCTGATTAATCAACATTTCTTACATCAAATTTTCCTAACAGTCAGAGTTTAATTTAAAAAGCTTGAAACTTAAAATACTAAAATGGCATATATTAAAGCCTTGAAGAGAAAAAGTTATAAAGACAAGCTGAACTTACAGTTTGTGATGTCAGGAGGGGCATAACTATCATTCATGAACATGCTGGTGGGTTTTGCAACTTTCAGATAAACAAAGTCAGATGTGTTTTTCAAGGCAGTCACTGCTTCTTCATGAGTAACTTCTTCTAAGCAAACACTGTTCACCTAAAGATAAAAAATAAATTATCAACACACACAAAAAAAGCAAGGTTTCATAGGACACTCACTGAAATCTCTTGGAGCACTCTAGCATTAAGAGTCTTTATTATGATTCATGGACCATAGACATAATTGTTCAAGCTGTATAAAAGACTCTTTGTAGAACTGTGAAATATAAAAAGTCTTTGCTCAAAAGATTATAATAAACTGTATTGAGTAAAGGCAGCAAATATACTTTGAAAAACAAACAGGACTTTATTTTTTTCTTTCAAAGAAAATAGACCTCAATTCTTACCACTCCTAAAGTCTGAAAAGTCGTTTTGCAGTACACACTGGTAGTTGCAGTACAACCGAAACATCAGACAGAAAGTTACATTCTGCAAAATATAGGAGCTCATCTCCACATTAGTGGCTAAAACAATCCCACTGTATGCTGGTTTACATTCCAGTCAGTCAGATCCCACAAAAATAATAGCAGCCATGAGAAATGAAACAGGTTGCTTAATACTGGTTTTGCATGATACATTGTGCTGAGGAACACATTTCGGATTTCCTGAAAAGATGGTGTTGAACATTGCAGATATAAATTTTTAATCATTGATGTCCTGGCAAGGTTGATTTTTTTATTATTATTATTTTTAATATTTATTTCTGCAAAATAATATTCCACTGGCAAGCAGCTTAACCAAAAAGTGAACCACGTCCTTACTGGGCAGAAAAGTGAATACTCAAAAAAAAAAAAAAAAAAAACCGGCCCCTTTTACTTACCGCTAAAAGTTTGTCTCCAATCTGAAGTTTGCCATCTTTATGGGCTGCCCCTCCTTCAATGATTTTGGTTACATAGATGCTGTTGTCTCCAGGTATATGCTGATTTCCTACGCCACCAGCAATACTGAAACCAAGACCTGCTTGAAGGTAAAGTTATTACTCAAGAAACCTTTTAGCATTCATTAGATTCAAATTACAGTATAAATAATAATGCTACCCGTATCATTTATATGTATATACATACAAACACACACACACAAATATATACACAAAAATACTAGGCTGTAGCTGAAGCAATACTGGACGCCTTTCCAAGTGAACTCCATGATTTTCCAGAAAGTACTGGAAAAGCTACAACATTTACAGAATTACTGAAAATCAAAAGCTGAATTATTTACTTCACCTGTTGTGAAAGATGCACATAGCAAAGTTACAGCATCTCACTGATATTTAAAGAACTGTTTTCCAACATGTCCACATATAGAAACAAAAAGAACACTCTCTAAACTGTTTTAATCTCTCAAAGATCTTCAAGTAATTCGCATGAAATATTTTACTCCTGTTTATAACTTACTTGAAAATTACTAAATATTATCAGCAACACCATTTAGCTACACATTTTTATCATTTGAAAGTAAAATACGCATTCTACAAGAACAGTTTCAGGACACACATGGAAGAAAATTCAGAAGCATTTGAGATGTCACTGTCTTAATTTTCATTATTCTGCATCTCCTAGAACTTCATATGCAAGGTACTGTGTTATTTTGAAAAATAAATGCAGAAATCTATCAACTCAATCTTTCTTGTGAAGCAGAAGTTTTAGACTTCCTACATACCTTTAGGGCCTTTTACAAGTTTGATTTCCACTATTTTTTCTGTGACTGGTTTTCTTCTTTTGACATACAATCGCACAATTGATCCCGCTTCTTTTAATGCTTCAACTGCTTTGCTGTGTGTCACATCACGAACATCAACCTCATTTACTCGTAGAATACAATCATTAACCCTAGAGACAGCAACATTCACGTTCAGCTGTTGCGTTACAGCACAGCAGACATTCGGAGCCTAATATTTTTAATCTAACACACTAAAACTGCTAACACAGTAAGATACATAGATTTTGCTTCAAAATTATATTGATTAATGACAATACTCTAAAATTAATCATTAGTGCTTACAAATACAACAAAGATAACTAGAAAATAAGTAAATGGAATATTTTGTCCACAGCTGAAGAGGATACTCTCTAAATGAAACACGTAAGATAGAAATTTTAGCATAGCTTTGTGCAAACTACCTTTTAAGAGCTATAAAAAGAATTAAAAAAATCAGATACTAGGCGTTATACAGTAACAATTCACTAGTTTTAAACCATGATATGAACAAGTCAAACTCCCTTCCTGCTTTTCACGAGCTATGTAAGTGCTGACTTTCCATTCCATTTAACATGTTGCTGTAGTAACGTGAAGCTCTCATTACATTAAGTAGAATGCCTGACCCACCTGTCACTAAGTTCTGCCAGATGTACCTTCTGACAATGGCCAACAAGCTAAAATTAAGCCTTGAAATAAGCTTAATAGACTAGAAAACTTAAGTCATCAGGAGTTGGCACCAAATATAATAGGGGCAAGTTCTCAAAAACACAAAAAGACCAAAAAAAAAAGCTGGTCCTACAATCAGCTTTTTTTTTTTTTTTTTTCTATGCAATGATACAGGAGTTTACTGAAAGACTGATCTGGATTAAAAATAATTAAAAATAATTCATTAATGCAATTTGTTATTAACTTCTAGCAGTACTCTTCAAATTAAGTTGCAAATATCATTTGCTACCATATGCCAATGTTTCCTCACTAGTAAAGTAGTATCATCCCAGAATTAAATAAGAAAATGGAGGATACTAAAGGAGTACTCTATCAATTTAAAGAAAAAGATAGCTTTTGAAGATGTGCAGTATCTTTCAAAAATTAAGACACAATTATACCAAGCATAAAAGAGGGCTGTTAAGCTCAACGACTTTACAGATTAGAAAATCTGCACATGGATAACCAAGAGTTACCTATCCTACATATCTAAGCTTTTCCTTTGTGTATTGAATTAGGGACTATAGAACATTTGGCATAACCAATTTATACAACCAAATAAAAAATAGAGTTCACTTAAGTTCACTCAGCTGCAGATTTTCTTGGTTGAAAAAAATTTAAAAAAAGAAAAGGCCCAAACATTTTTCATTATTTACAAAATACTTCTGTAAGAAAAACTTATTTAAAATGCAATGTAATATGATAAACTGAAACAAACAGAAAGTGTTCTACCAACTGTTAGAAAAAATAATAATAAACTTTTAGCAACCCAATACAGAAAGTCATCATACCGTAATCTTCCATCCTGTGCAGCTGCACCCCCAGCTATAATTTTTGTAATGAAAATACTTGAATCATCCCCAATATGTGGGTTGTCTGTGCCACCTGCAATGCTAAAGCCAAGTCCTGAATTTCCCTAAAGTAGAGGGGAAAAAAAATTACACATTTCTTTTTCGGGATGAAAAATATGTATGTGATTCAACATAAAACTAAATTTATATAATATAACTGATACAAAATTAAGACATTTTAAGCAGTATACTATATATAACTATACACAATATATATATGTAACCCTATGTAAAAAAATGTCATTACACTTGTTTTTACAGAAGCAAGCAGGACACAGGTCGTGTCACTGTAAGAGCTATAGGTGCAAGCCCATGCCATTTCTTATCGAAGTGAACCTGGAACTAGAGAGAAACTTCCCTTTCCAGTGAGCTATATATTTGACGTTATTCATATCAATATTTGCTTCTCATTATTCCCCCGTCCCCCCCAAAAAATGCAAGTAATTTATGTCCCACATATAATATATCCAAAGACTCAGACTGACATCTTCTCTTCAGAGGCTGCCTGCCCTTATTATCAACTGCAAGACCTCTTCAGCCTCTCAGTACTGACCAGAGCTGTACAGGTATCAAATACAACCAACTATTTCTTTCTCTTTGTTAGCAATGCACTTCGAGGAAGAGAACTGAGGTAGACCTTTACATTGTAAACCTAACAAAGCAATGCGTATGACAAGGTATCACTTGAAACCTCAAATGGAAGCGTGAATCTCAATATAAAACTTGTTTGTATAAATAAAGCCTGTTATATACAGCAATATATGAAATTAATTTTTTTTTAATTACTTTCTGCAAGTCTAGATAATAACATTAAATGCTGTATGTCTTAGAAGTTCTTCCCTCATTTCACTATCGATGGTCAAGTATACTAATAAAAACTGCTCTCCCTGCTCCAGCAACTGGGTATACATTTTTCCTTTCTTGATTGAGGTTAAGTATACACAAAGGAAAAAGCAGCAAGGACTGGTTCAGATTGCCATTTAGCGGTATCAAAATAGGTTAATTTTTCATATTTATGTATTATAAGCCCCACTTGAAAACAGAGTACAGGAAGACATTTAGTATGTTACCCTTTCAAGAGTAATTTCTTCATACTCATAATCTGCATCTGTGCCATTGACCTAAAAAGAGACAAAAATGAGACTTACAGAATTTTTACACTTCATACAACACACTTAGCTAGGCTGGCAGTTCACTCCCATCAAATCTCAGCTGATTCACACTGACCAGTGAGCTGAGTGTGATTTTCACACTGCTCTGTACGTATAACAGATAAGATATAAAAATATTATACATATTGAAGAAAGCATTTTAAAATATGTAGTTTTATAGGAAAAAACCTCCTAGTTTACCCTGAACAGAATTAGGATCACATCTACATCATTCCTCATGTGTTTGTTAAACACACTGAAAAGTACCCAGAGCTAGAGACTCCACAACTTTCACATGCTCTCCAGTATCAGGCTCGTTTATGCCTCACTACAGTTTTTCTTAATCTCTAATCATATCTACCCTTACTGCAATACAAACCATATCCATTCCAGACATAACGGATTATTATCTTCCCCTTTGCACTGTACCTCAAAAATGATACATCCTTAATAGTGTTTGTTCAGTGGAAAAGATACTGTGTTTTTAAACACATGATATTTCTCCATTAAAAAGGAAAGAGGTCTTCAGCTTCTGAATACACAAAACCAGATCTTTTCTACACCAACCCGAAACAAAAACCTTGATTACAGTGGCTTAAATTAGCTTAATCCTTGAACTATTATCTACAAATATGACATGTGCTAAATGAACCAGTCATCTACAATTACAGCACCTGGGAAACGGTTCATGATGATTGATCAGTATGCTGCTTTTTTTAAATAAAAAAGGACAAATAATCATTTCCCCATTCATTACTGTTAAAAATGCCAACCCTAATATATGTAAGCGATCTATTTCCATGTACATAACTCTAACCCAAATTTCAAACATATTCTAAATAAAGATGAGTAACGAAGAATCGCCATTTTTATATTTTACTTAGCTCAGTTCTCTAGTCCCTCTCATTATTATTTATATACTTTTGAATTGATTTTATCTAGTGAACTGAACGTTAGCACAGGCAGGAGCAAAGGTACATGAAATGATAACAATCACGCTCCTATTCTACTTTTTGCAAGTTGTGAAGCCATCTAGGGTCTGCGGAGCCAAGCATTATTTGCAGGGACTTTCCCTGGATAAAAGAAATTACAGCATTCTATATGAATACAGTAATTATGCCACAACAGAAGCCTAGTAGCTTTCTTTGAATTATTAATAGTTCAGCACAATTTGGTTAGAGTCTTCTGGTTGTATTAATTTTGCTGGTATGGTTAACCTTTTCATGTCACCATCTTGAGGTTTTTTTTTCTCTATTTCCCAGTTTGTTTGCCTTTTTTTTTATACAAAGAATAAAAAATATACTTCTTGTTGTCTTTTTCCCAAGCTAAATCGAGTTCTAAGATGGAGTACTTCCTCAGCAGCTTTACAATTCAGATAACAAGAGCTGTGTTCTTGAACATTTCTTCATCACTGACTTTCTAGATTGTTTCGTTCCGTTTTGTTTTTCCAATAGAAAAAGCCTTAACAGTTAAAATTTCGTAGATTCATAATGCAGTTACCTTACAGATATGATTTGACGTTTGTACCACTTAACAATTCCATTACCTGCGTGGGAACCTGGAAGGATATTCCTTCACCTCCTATGCTTACATAGTAGGTTAGACTACAGATAACTATGGGTTTGTTTGTTTTACATTCACTTCAAACTAGTAATTTAGATAGCTTATAATTTTGAGTGCCAATTTGTTCTGTTAGTCCTATTTTCTATTCCTGTTTCTATTATCTACTGTCCTGCAAGGGATTTGATCAGATGAGGCCTTCTGAAATGTGAATACATTTTTATTAATCACATTTCTTCCTGATTTCATTTGTGTGTGCAGAGACACCTCACCTTCAGTATTCTTCTCTAAACTATCTGTGTCACATCAGTAAAAGGGCCAGGCACTGCAGACTGCTGCTGTGATCTTTTATTTTTATGAGCCGTCATTCATACTCAGGACTCATTTATGAGCCATTTATGTCACCGCATTAATCTTTTGTCTTCCGCTTAAACTGTTAATTCACACTTTTGCCTGTCTTGATCTATGACAGCTTCTTTTCAGCAACTTTAAGTTATGAGTGCTTTCGACAATAACAAGATTTTTTCTTGTTCTTTACTTAGCAAGCATAAATTTATGCTTTACTTGCTAACACCTAGCATAAACACAATATAAAGTAACTAGTACAGACATTAACACTGTTTAGGAAAACAAGTGGGACATATGTAACTGTAGGAGGAAGGTACAGGACGAAAATTCAGATCTGAAACCTACGTCAAACTTGCATATGTTCCAAAGCCTCTGAAGACAGTATCTGCCAGTGGTAGCCTTACCACAGATCATACGCTGCCAAACACATATTTTAGTCTCCCTTTCAGTCTCTCTTTTTACTAAGTAACACTTATTACCTTAATGTTTCAAACAGAACCAACAATTTTTATGAACATTTAGAGCACTAAAATCTTAAGTATAGCCACTGCGTTGAGAAGTGTTTTATGAGAAGTGCAGCGGAAATGGCACATTAAATATTAAAGCATCTGCCGGCACGGCTGAAGAAATGGATTGTTCTCTGAGGTTCCAGAAGTTCAGCATCCAAACAACTGTGTCTTGCACTGTCACACAGCGGTACTCACACAGAACCTTCTGTTTACAATTTTTTTATTTTATTATTTTTTTCCTCATAGAACAGCTATTTAAGGACTTCAAATAACCATCAGGAGAGCTGACAAAACCATGTACCATAAGAGAAGTAAAACAGGCTTTATTAATCAGTAACAACAGACATAAACAACTAACATCATCTGAAATTGTAATTGAAAGGAAATGTAGGCTTACATATGTTGGAGTCTCCAAAGAATCTGTATTCACCAGCACTGGAGGCGGATTTGCCTTTAAAAGAAGAATTAAAAATATATATTATACAACACAGGAAAAGATACTAACAGTAGTTATACAACATTTGATTTGCTGGGTTTCTCAAAAGTCTTTTTAAAGGTAGCCTCAGCTTAAGAACTTCAAATACTGACCTCTTTTGAAACACTTGTTTCTACCCTGATGAAAGTGCTTTCACACCACAAAACCTGCACTCAGAGCTCATATATTTTGTATACAAATTCTGTCTCTTATCCCGCTTTTCAAGTGGAAAAAAAATGAGTCATGCTATCATTTGACACAATGTCAGTTACCCTAGTATTTCTGATAGGACATTAAGAACTGCTGTATCAGCCAGTATCCTCAAAACAAATTGCGGTGGCTTTGATTCCTTCTTCTTCCTACCAGAAAGTTTTTTGTGGTTTCTGTTTTTGTTTTGTTTCAAAACAGAACTGCAAAATGCAAACTTACAGAAAGCAATCTTATGGAAGAAAAGATCTACAAAGCTGTCTTGTGAAAGCAAACCTACATCAGACATTCATTCACAGTATAGCAGCGTGTACTTCCAGCAGAAATTTGCTATGGATTCATAGCCTGTAAGAAGTTGGAGATTACTGCTATAGAAGTATGAAATTACATAACATTCTTACTGTCCAGGAACTTTAGAATAAGGAAAAACTTATGTACTTATGTTACTGAAAACTTTTCTATGAGAACACATTTTCAGCTGAAAGAAAACCTATACAGACTGGAAGAATTTACCCGAAACACTTTGAAACAGATTTCTTACTTTTGCATTATCTCCTTTAAAACCAGCTTCAGATTTTTTTTTCCTCCAATATATTAGGAAGAGGCTGAGTGGAATAAAAATACTTTTTAAGCCTCATCCTAATGGCCGGCACACAATGAGAAGCCACAAATGTTTGCATTCTTTCTTAGATATAACTAGATGCCCTTTCCACTGACAAAGAAGCTTCCAAGAACTACAGGCAATGGTGTTGTAACTGCTAGCACCTAGCCTGCTCTAAGAACAAGATGTGTGCAGATATATTCCTGACCCCAAATACTGCTGATGTATTAAGTCCAATAAGATGTACAAATTCAGTGGCAAAACACAAAGTAAATCTCAACTTCGACATATGTATAAAAAATCATCATCTTTAAAATTAAGATATTCTTTATCTCTTTTACATCTTTCTTTCTCTGGGTGCATATAAATGTGTATGTACGTGTGTAAATGTGTGTGTGTGAGCAAACAGATTTAGGGACAGCTTAACAGGTTGTAATAAAAGCTAGCGTTAAACACATTCAAAGACCTACAAAAAATGACAGTTACGTTAACCTATTCATATGCTGCATTTTAGCCTCATTACCATTACAACAACATCCTTCTGAAAAATTCATAGTTTTAAAAAGCCCCCAAAAGCTAGGAAGTAAGGGGTGACTCAGATGTTCCCTATCAAAGACTGAGATGAAAAAGACTCTCATTA
Source organism: Anseranas semipalmata (assembly GCA_013399115.1). NCBI lineage: Eukaryota > Metazoa > Chordata > Aves > Anseriformes > Anseranatidae > Anseranas > Anseranas semipalmata. The sequence goes on along the minus strand of VXAA01000162.1, from coordinate 788,700 downwards.
CTAGGGCAGGAGTTATCGATCTGTTACTAGGCTGCTGTGTCAGAAGCTAGGCCTGTATCATTTAATAAGCACTAAAATCAAATGGTATCTACACCGGTTAATAGAGCAGACTATAAAAAACGAAATAAGATGGATGACACTTAAGATGCCATCAAACACCTTTCTCATCCAGCAATTTTTTCAGTATACACAGGGACAGACTCTATGCAGTACATAGATCAAGTATTAGTTACCGGTGTCACGATAAAAAGCTCTGGTCAAAACAATGCTATCCCTCACAACCATTTTCTGCCATTAAGTTACATTCCAATTTCTGCTTCTTATTCAAGTGTGGGTTCTATTAAAACAAGATTAAATAGAAAATAAGATCCTGTATTAAAAATAACAAGCAATTAAAATACGCATCACCATCCCTTTAAGAGCTGCACTTTTACAATTAACACAATTTTAAGGAAAAAAATATATAACAATCCACTGTATTAAAAGAACCAGACTAAATATAAGTAATTAGGAATCTGATCTCCACTGGTTCTGTAAGAGATCTTCATATGGAACATTTATTTTGTATTAGAGTAATCTTTCAGAAGATTTTCAATTTATAAATAAAAAACAAAACCAGGATTATTTTTGAAAGTTCCTTACATTGCACTCCATTTTGGAATTTATTTTAATATTAGGATTCTGTAATATCAAAGTAATTCAACAGTAGCAGTGCCAGGGAAAGCTGTTTTCCTATGAATCTGTTTCTTGAAGCTTACAGACTGCCTGTGCTTCTCCTAATATCTTTAAAAAAGAGCTAAAAGCAAACTGCTCTTCGTAGGTGAAATTTCTATGTGAGCAGTATGTTTCATAGCCAACAAAATAAAACATCTTCCATAATTTAAGTGACTGTTCCTAGCACTCCTTTGGCACTTATCCTTGTTTTCTGACAAGAAACAGCCATTTACCACCATTTCCAAGCAGGAAGGAGGAAAGATTTCTGCCAGCCGTTCCAAAGGTAGGGCCGGACGCTGCAAAGACACAGGGCAACATCTAACTCGAAATAGCAAATGTTTTTAGAAGGAAGACCCGGTATTTCAGTCTGATATGCAAGACTTCTCCAAATTTCCTAACAGTTTCAAGCTACTGTGCCAGGGCTTGTTCAAATATTTAAAATCCACTTGACAAGTTTATTTACAAGCCAACTAAGGGCTTGCCTAAGGGTAAAGTGACTAGTGAAATAGAGAAAGGTATCTGTTGCACAAAAATGCATCTGCCAAATCCAGAGTTGATAACTTCCTATGGTATTTTCTAATTGCTTAGGATCATGTATGATGCACAATTATATAGCTAACTCCTGCAGGCATTTATATGCACCCAGAAAACAGAGGAACACATCACTCAGTTCTTACTGTTCTGCTTGTAATCCAGCACCACTGGCAGCTATGAACACTGCCACAGTGATGGCAGTTAAGCAGTCTCTCAGTCAAAAAAAATATATTTTTTTTCTCTCAAATAAATATATATATATGTGTGTGTGTGTGTGTGTGTGTATGTATTCTCAAAGAAAAAAATACATATGCTAATTATTATGATGATGATTTTAAGTTAAATTTAGCTTACTGACAGTTCCCTGAAAGTAAATGTTACTGGAGACTCAACTATCTTTATCCACCAATTCTGACAGTAGAAGTCCACTGGTGTGCCCTCATCCGTCTGAGGATGACACACCGTCCCTCATATCCTGATGTGGACAGAATCCCTCCAGAAGAAGGAAATAAATTTGAAACTAATCACATTTCTGGTCTGCCTGTTAAAAGTAGGGGTGACAGATTCATGTAAACACATTTCCACTAGAAACTGGACTTTAAAAATCATAACCAAATAAAAGCAGAATGCTTTTCCATTTGCAAAAATGTCACCACTACCTATCTTAAATTACTCCATAGCTGGCCATGCTGCAGTCACACATCCAAAGTTACATGCAAGATAGTAATGTTAACTCAGGTTTACTGCTTTCTCTCATCTTTTGACAGCTTTTCTCGTGGTGTGTGGGTTTTGTTTTTTTTTGTTTGTTTGTTTAGGACATTATGGATAAAGGCCCAGAAGTGAAGCTCATTATATGAGTCGAATTATTAGGAATAGAAATTAAAAAAAAAAAGACACCCTTTGCATTCTAGTGTGCCCCAAGCACACTAACACCAACAACAGAAACAGAAGTCACGGATGAAAGACATATATTGAGTATATGACATAACAGTTATCTAAAAGTAAATAAATCAAGCAGTAGGAGCATTACATGCCAACACAAAATATCCCATTCTTTCTTTTCTTTCCATTCCTCTGTGGTGTTTTCTTTAATTATTTCACAAAATTATTAATATACATTTACATGAAAACACATACATTTTTAAGTGGACTAAAAGCTGCTATAAAATAAAACACAGGATGAAGCAGTGGCCTATTACTAATTTAACTATTTCACAGTTCATCTCAAACCTGTGTGAGAGTACCAAAACATTAACTTAAACAAAAGGAATGAAGTAAATCATATAAATAAGAGTTGAACAAATTTAACAACAAAAACAACAAAAAGGAATAAAAACCTGTGGTATGGTGGATGGGATGACAGCGGTCTCAGCAGGGACTGGTGGGACAGGGATCACAGGGACAATGGGAGAAGAGGAAGGAACAGCTTCTGTGGGCTAAAAATCACCAATAAAATGTCAAAAATAATGAAAACTAGGAAAACATTCTAAAACAAGCAAGACTCAAATTTAATAGATTTTTTTTTTTTTAATTCTGAAAGAGCAGATGGCTTTGGAGACTATAACCACAACTGAAAACAGACAAACATCTTTGGGCATGCTGTGCTGCATTCCCAGCAGCGTGCTAATGTCAAAGAACCCGAAGAAGTAAGACACATCCGCACTGCTTGTTCACACCAAGCTACTCGCCTGGCAGTGCAGGACAACGAGACTTTGGGGTACAACACAAAACTGGCTTCTTCGAGTCAACAGACAGACTCCAGCTTTTTGTGGGCTGCTTTCACAACACGCCCCTCATCATTATACAACAAGAGGTACAAGAAGGGAAACGATAACTAAAGCTGATAGCACTGAACAAAGTTATTGTTCCTTTTTGATACACGGGGAAAAAAAAAAAATCAAAAGTACATCAAGTTTTCTAAACTAAGCTTAAATTCAAGAAAAATGTTTTAGTCAAATGGTTGGAAGATCCTAACACCGATTCCTTCCACCCTTCCAAAGATCTTTATATAGGTCTACCATACAAATATACAGCACAACACCTTCGGCCTAGTGGGATTTTGGTTTTAGGAACCATAATTAAAACAATAAACAGGAAAGCTACTGACACATAAGCTGCAAGGGAACAAGATTATAAATAGCATTCTGGGCAAAATATTGATTCAAATCATTCTGAGATGTTAACATACTGGTTGTCAACAAGCTGTCAGCCACAGACTGCTGGCAACCATCAGAATTACAAGCTGAACAACAGATCAAAGATCTTGCAACTTAGCTGTTCCAAGACTGCCTTGTGAAAATATACTGAAGCATAACGACAAAATGAAATCACTAAATCCTGAAAATAAACAAAAAAACCAGAACATAAAAGTATTAAACATTTTAAGTTTGAAATATTTTAAAATACAAAGCAATCTATATCAATAGCATACAGCAAATTAAAGAGTAAAAGCAAAGATTAAAGAAACCTAACACCACCCAAGAGAAGCAGCCCTACTTACATGTAGATATGGTATTTCTACAGGTTTTTTTAGCTCTATCTAAAATTAACAGCTGATGAAAAGCGTTGCAGTTACTGCAAGATGTTGGAACAAGATGTTTGATGTCTTAGAACATTATTACTAATGTCATTTAAACACCCCTACATGGACAACACCACAATCTTTCATGTGTTTAGGAAAAAAAGGGGGGGAGGGGGTACAGGAATCTAAATTGCTCTAGAGAAACAGCAATAGGCATTTCCCAAAAGCTGTGGGACATGCTCAGTGCAACAAACCTCCAGTTAGCAGATCAATGATGCAACCTTTAGAGGACAGATTAAATTAAATAGCTTCAGCAATTACTTAGCCCCACACATGCAAAAATGAAGCCTCCCCTTCAAATTTGTCTTGTTCCGAAACAAGAAGCTTCACGTATGTGCACAGAGTAAAAATCCTATTAACCAAACAGTCAGATATCCACACATTACATATGAAAATGTAACACAACACTAGGGAACTGTTAGCTCAGTTCCTAACTCCCTTGTCTCTCTGGGCTTCTCATTTCCAGTCACTCCAAGAACTCCCCCAGTCAGTTCCAATTTTAATCCTTATTATCATTCTTTTAAAACTGGTGTTGTTCAAAGTCCTTCAACGCTTTAAGGTCCCAGTCCCGTAAGCTGTTAGAATGGTCATCATGCTTTCCCTTGGTGCTGCTGGTTTGGTATCCACCTACTCTTCACGGCCATTCCCGGCTCATCCAAGCCTCCCACCAACATTCCTGGGGAGTCTCCTCCCCTGCAATGTGACTGCAGAAAGAGGTGACAACACGGCGACCATTTTCAAAGGATATGCAAATGCAAATTAAGACAAGACTGCCTTCGTTTAATCGAGAGCAGTTTTATGGAGCACAGCGAACTGATGTAGGTACTATGGTTACCGCCAGGCAGGCAGCGAAGAGGAGAGGAAAGGAAGCCCAGGCTTGAAACACACTTCGGGTGGCTGACGTGAATTTCACCGCTTGACTTACAATTCACACAAGTGGAAAATTATCTAAAGAGTTTAAATAAAGCTTTTAATTATTCAATTACGAGACTCACAAAGGATTTCTTTAGTGAGGTTTTATGCTTAAAATAGGCTGATTTAACTCTGTATTTAGAATCCCTCTTTCTCCTTGCACACAATTCCTCTACCCTGGTTTTTGACACAGACTGCAGTACTACATGAAATTTAACTTCTGGATTGTAATATAATGGAGGATACTAGTCACCCTCAGAAAAGTGAGCCGCTCGTAATAAAACGCCAATCAAGATCACTGAAAAGGAAACACTTTCCTAAATGCATAAAGGTAAAGCACTGGCAGTAGAGATGAAGTGGCTGCAACCTTCTACAAGACAATAACTAGCGCATCTGCATCTGAAACACTCGTTATGCAAGAAGCTCAAACTAGAACAGGAACAACGGAGCACTACAAAGACAATTAATGGAACAGACAGTTCATGTCCAGAGACAAAAAAAAAAGGAGCATCTGGCATGTTTCAATCAGCAAAGTAGACTCTAGGACTGACAGTGTCTTAGATGCTGACACCATATATCCAGACTGAACATACGTGATACCAAGATCATCGGACTCTCGTGCTCCACAATACTGGCGAAGCACCATCTCAGGTCTGCGCGTGTTGCTCCGATGCACATTTGCCTACATTTCCTTCTTGCCAGTGCAGGGCTAGTGCTTAGCACATAGCCTCTTCCAGAGCGTGAGCGTGGACAGTTTACACTTTTGGTCCTTCCCTTTCCCAGCACCAGTACCCCTTAGTTCACCTGCAAGTGAAGCAGCAGAACCTAACTCTGGTGAGTGTCAGGTCTGCAAGCCATATAAAGGGCATGGGTGGGAAAAGAGTTGTACACGGGAAGGAAGAGGAGACTGGATAAGCCAAGAAAGAGGAGAATCCAAGCAACCTCCAGTATGTGCTTTTTCTACAACTCTGTGTACATTTTTATATATTTTTCTACATCCCCTTGGAGGAAGCCCAGGTAAGACCAAATCAGCTAAGGTGAGCTGGGGGCGGGGGAAGTTAGGTGCTGGTGGAAGAACCAGCCCCGCTCCCTAACACGGCACCCAAAAAAACGTGACCTGATTACAAGTATATGCGAGAGCAGCTAAATAGGCTCCAACAGCCCAAGGTACCACTTACAGTGCTCTGCTTAACAGGAATTTTCAAGAAAAAAAAAAGTATAATGTTTAGGAATTTGTCAAATTAATACATTAAAAAGTGTTCCAAAACCAAAAGCTTCTCCTCAAAATAACTTTAAATTAAGATGTCTCTGACTACAACGTTTAATAATTCTTGTTTATGTGGACACAAACTTACCTATACTATCAAGAAAGTAATTGGCCAATTAAAAACATTGTTTGTGTAACTATGAACTGTAGCACACATTTATGACAGACTATTATATATACAGGAAATCATGGCTTAAACAATAACACATTTTAACTGAACCTGTCAGACAAAATAAATGCCTAAAACGTAGACTGAAAAGCCATTCTGTTACAACAGAGACACGAGTAATTTTGTTGGATAAAAGTGAGGTGTGATGGACAAACTAATCGTATAAACCAAAAAATAATCAATTAACTTTACAAGTGGTATTTTTAAAAAAAAAGCTAATTTAATAATGCCTTTCAGTAATTAATTAGAATTATGGCAGTAAGTATCTCCAAACCTAATACTAAAGTCCTGACTTCATGAAAATGAAGAACACACCCATTTTCTCATCTTTAACCAACACACACAGTAACCCTTTCTATGAGGAAATACCAATTAACCTGGTATGAATCAAAGCACCATACCCATCCCCAAGCAGATCAACTAAGCCAGCAAATTCCATAACGCTGCTATTTTTCACGTACTAGAAGATACATTTTGGAGAACAAAAATGAAGCAAACTAGATCTTCCTCACTTTCATCAAGCTACTATTTAAAAAGCACCCTTTATAAAGTGCAACCATCTTAATGGGAAAATACTGAACAGAAGTATTTCTTTGCCAGGTAGATTTCAATTACTACTACTTTGATTGCTAACCATAAAACAACAAAAAAAAAGTCTCTAGAAATAGCAGGGTTAAAACTACAGAAAAAAGTATAGCATATTATCTACAGTTTGCATCATATCCACCTTGTCTCATTTTACAAGAGCACAAAATCTTACAGAAATGCACATCCGTAAATGCCTGGTGCAGTACGTACCTTTTCTAAAGCACAATTAGAGCACGAGCCATCAGACACCCAACCACTAGCAGCTTTAACTTTTCCTGTGCTTTTTGTAGGACTCTTTTTTACACTGTCTCGCAGGTTAGGAAATTTTCCTCTGTGTTTGGAAGAGGCTGGCAGTGTGGACGAACTAAAAGATGTATGAATGTTCAGTGCCTGCTGCTGATGCTGGAAAGACTGCTTTGGCTGCATGTGAAGGTTTTGATGCATTTCCATTCTGGGGCTCCTGGTTAAATCAGTTAGCTTGAGCGTTCCCATTTCACAGTCATCTGCAGCACCACAGTATTTGTAGTCGTGACAGTAAGTAGTCATGAAACTAGCAACACACAGTCCTTTTTGTTAGAAAGCAGGGAGAAAATAAACCAAAATATTGCTTCCTGCAAATGTTCAAAATATTGTTTTTTTTCCTATGACCATAATCCAGAAAAACACTAAATGCTGTTTTAGCTAGTGCTGCATGTTGTGTACTCTCATGCTATTTAAAGAGCATCATTGAACCAGCACACAACTGTCAATTTGCTAGGCACAAATAATCAATGCAATGCACAAATTATTGAATAGATGGCAAAGCTCATCTGCCTTTATTAAAAAGAAGCTATGAAAGGTTGTAGTTATTTTGTCTCTCACATAAGCTCCTACTATCCCTAAACTTTGTTATATTTTTACAACCTCAAAATTTTTCTGAGTTTTGCAACTAGAATATACTTTAAAATGCCTATTCCTCTACTTTCCAGAACACTTTACGGGGACTGAATTACTTTGTGCTGATAATTTAGGGTTGCATTTCCATGAAATACATCAGCACTGTGAGACCACAATTTTAAGGTACGTTGTTTAAATCAAAAGTTAAAAAAAGCAAGACAATTATTTAAAAGAACCGAAGTTCCTTATTATTTTATCATTTATTCAGTTTTCAATGCCACAGATGCATGATCTCTGTATTACATTTTTACCATTATTTTCAAAACAAAACTCTCCAAAACAACTCTCAGCACCAGAAAAAAACATGCAAAGAAGAGCTAGCTTGTTGCAGTCATACTGTTGAACATTTAACTTTACCAGCCAATTTAAAGTAATCATTCTAAAAAGAGATGAGGGTCAAAAGTTAAGTTCCCAGAGTCTGCATGAAAATTGACATCTAAATAGCCGACATACAATCTGCATTTGCACAGCTCTGGACCAGCACAGCACACGCCATCTGCCTCCTGCCCTATGGGTCCGGTCCAGCAATACGTTGTGAATCTGAGTATCTGGCACTGGCCATGATAAGAATGAAGGACACCAGCCCATAGGAAACGGAGCTTGTTTAGGTCAGCTGTGCGGTACTTCACTAAAATGGAGAGATTTTATCAGTTCAAAGCATTAAGACACCATCATTTTCCCTTCCGTTGTACACTTTTCTATAGTAAATCTGACTAAAACAATACAAGTCAGCAACATTTTTACACACAGAATAAAAATTAGAAATACAGACCTAAGCACAAACCTTTACAGTTATTTATAGTATGGATATCAAGAGATAAATAGAAACTGACAGATGCTCCTCTAATCACCAAGAGCTGCCATGTCTCATCTTCTACCCTGAATGGATGTAATCGAGAGCTGCATGACATATCATTAACACAATATTCAAAAATGCGGAGACAGAAAGGTTTCTGGCCAGTGACAGGAAGCTGAAAACGTGTTGGTCATACATTCACAGCCTTGGGTTTGCACATGGCAGGTGTCTTCTGCCTTTGTAGCACAGGGAGATAGATGAGTGCATCCCACTAATACAAACGGGCAGATGCACCCAGGTTGTTCTGTTCTAGACAGATCCAAGAATCTCTGGATTTTGTTACTGAAGGGCAGAGAGGAAGATAAGCATGTTGTGAATGCACATATAGGTTCGCAGTTCATACCCAGCATATCACAACTTTCTTCTCCTTGGAGAAATTTCCACACACATTAATACTGAGCAACTCTGAGGTATCAACTTTGCAGAAAACACACACTGACTAGCTTCTTGACTGAAATGAAAACCAGCTATGAAACGTGCTGAGAAAGTGATGGCAAGGGGAAGAGATGCTGGATACCCAGTTCTTCGAAGCCCAGTTGTCTGACTTCATATATTGTCCTCCAGACAAGAAGGGGGAAGACACAAGAGAAAAGAAGAGACAAAAGGATTCACATCTCTCGTGTGCTTTCAGACATGCTGACTTCAGTGGCAAAAGAACGGAGATGATGTAGCAGATAACCGGTAATAGCACAGAGTTGTTTCTGGAAGTCTGCATGCCTTTGGTCCCTAAGACAGTATCAGTAAGATATCAATGATTCAAAGAAAAGAAAAACTTGAAGACACTTGTACTTCAAGCACTGAAACACAGCCAAGGAACGGGAGGTACAGGAAGACGACCAAATTCATCCAGGGCTGAACAGTGAGCCAGGGCAATCTCCAGTGAAAAAAAAAAAGTAGGCAGCACTGAAATTTAGTGTTATATAGGTAGAAGTGAATATAGCATCTTGGTCAAAAACCATGGGAGGAAGAAGAAAGGATTTTATAATAAACGGGGAATGAGGCTTATATAGAACAACCTTGGTGTAAACAAAATGAAAACAGATAATAGCAAAAAACAAGTCAAAGAGAAAGTAGTGAAGACAAGAAGAACTGTATTCAAAAAAGTCAGACATTTAAGAGATCATTCTGCCAAATTACATTCACTGGCTTTCAGTGGTACCAGTAGAAAAAATCTCTGGTGGAGCAGTGGGACATATGGATAATTCAAATAAAGGAAAACAGTTACGTAACTTGAGCAGCACAGGTTTGACAAGATCCTCTTTCGACTGCAGAAAGCCTGCAAGTGTTCTCTACAGCCTGTAATAGTCGCTGGCGTGAACTGCTTCACTCTAGTATCAAGTGCTAAGTGGTTTCACATAACTTGAGGGGGTTCGGGATCAGGTTGTGCTTTAATAATACCTACAAACTGTGAACAACATGTTACAAACAGACAGATGAATCATACTTCATTCTTTTAAATTAATTCATAAACAATTTGCACTGATCTCTTCGACCAAGTATTTTATACCTTTTTTTTCTTGTAATGTACAGTGCACGCTTTTTTGTGGCAATCCGTTCAAGTGCCAATGATATATCACAAGTAGTATCTCTTCAAGAATCATCTTCTTTCCGCATTCTGTAACACCCACCCAACAGCCGGATAACAACAATAACTCTGGAAAGGAAAAAAGGCACTACTATTTGACTAACAACAACGTCTACTGCAAAGGTGTTCTTCAAGACCAGGTAAGCTTCAAGAACCAACTTCCATTACTTCAAAAAGCAAATGTAATATCTAAGAGAATGTCCAGCCACTCTTTGATGGGTAAAACTTTCAGGTGCTGAGAACCATATACAAACATGAACAATAGTCTCAAATCTTCAGCAATCAACAACCACTCTCTCCTGTCTCTATCAGGATCTAAAAATGGACCCTTACAGACTTAATTCCATCATGGACAACATTTTATCCAAATGAGGATACCAGTATCCACTGTTAAATCTGGTATTCACAAGGATTTGCGCAGCTCAAACTAATTTGTCCTGCAAACTCTCTAAAGGACTGCTTTAACGACTGAAAGTCAGTCATATTCCAAATCTATAACACACAAAATGCAAAGTTAACACTGGGATTAGTAAAGGCAAGCTCTGATTATGGTTTTTCAAATACTAAACCAATGTCTATCACTGAACCCTATGCAGCAGGTAATCATCTATATTCGCCAAGCAACCTAGCACTTAAGTTCAAAACGGAATTATAGGCTCCTCATTTAGGTTCATCAGTGCTATTGAGAATTAATTTAATGCAGTTAAAGTTACAATTTAAAACAAAGCCTAGAAAGCACCATTTAAATAACATCAGCCTTAAGAATAGTAGTTTTCATTATGCTGAAGAGCCCACAAAGAAGCCCAGGCAGTGCTTCAGCATCAGAAAGACACCAGGCAAAGAAAATGTTTGCTCTGAGACTTCATCAAGGAAAAATAATGGTAGCTCTAAGACATCCATATTTTTGAAATTCACAATAGAAATGGTATTCTGTAGGAGGAAACTTAGATGTGATTGTGTTCATCCCTGAAAACACTTTCAAATCAAAATACAACAAATAAACGTTGGTTACTGTTTATGTGCTTTAATGGATATGACATTTCTTACAAGCTCTCAGAGCACACAATTTCCAATTCTTCCTAAATTATTCAGGGAATAATTAAGTCCTCTTAGACAGCATGCTTATTTTGTTCTTTATAATTCATTCAAATAGAAAAAGATGACCTGTGTCTAGCTCAGATACTAGGAAGCAACTTCACTAAATACTAGGAATACATCAATTCATTCTCAAGACTATCATGCTACTCTTACCCTAAACATTGTGGTTTTTTTTTGAAATTGAATAAATCTGAGAAATATTATTCATAAAATATGAAAATGAGGCATATGAACCTTGTCTTATATAAAGCATCATCTTTTTCTTTAGAAGAAGAAACATTCCAGGTTCACTTGCTTACAGTATCTCATAGCCCCTGAAGGTACCATCTTAAAACACGCAGTAATGAAATGATCTGAAGGAAGTCAGTAAATCCAAGTCAGGCTGTTTTAAGACAGGTATTTTTTATTTTATTAATAATTGTATTATTTTGCAAGAAATTTATTAGCTGCACAAAAAGGCCTTTATAAAAATCACTAAATTTGCCCTAAAACTCTGAGCATGAGCAGGAAGACATTTGCAGCATATTAACAAACAGCAAAAAGAAAAATCACAAAAAAAGCCATCTATAACAACTCATTAATTAAAATTCAACAGCTACTTTAGGAAGTAAGCATCAGAAAATTTTAGACAATTAATTACTTGATTTACACAAAGTGTCTTTATGCTAAAGCCACGCCTTATTTCATTTACAGAAAGCTTCATACTCAAGTGGCATTAGCATTTTACCTTTACACATGCTGAATTCTTCCCAGACACAGACCACTACTTCCACTACAGATCTGATAGCTTTATATTGCTATCCAGATGCTTGGCCTTTTCACTGCTCAGAACTACGGCTAAAATCTTCGCCATGCAATTACGAGCTATGTACATCTGATTTTATTCATTCTTACACCATGGAAACACTGGAAGCTGCCTCAGCCTTGCTTCCATGACAACATGCGGTTACAATACTATCTCGGAACAAGCACCATTACACAACACGTCCAGCCTCTAGAGTGAGTCAGAGCCCTGCAACATTTCAGCAAAGCAGGCACCTTTTCTGTAGTGTCAAACACTCGTGGTCTTCAGCAAATTAAGATACTGTAAGTTACAATAGGTGTAATGCCTAGCATTACTTGTGCAAACTCCACAAGTAAATAAAAAGGCTGGTTTTTTCCTCACAACTCTGTTTGCTAAAGATTTTTAGCAGATTTTAGCAGTTCTCAGTATAATTTACAAAACAATATAAATTTTTGCAACCTTACGGTGGAAAACACAAAATTCTGTATAATTTCAATTTTACAATGTTGACTAAAAAGAACGTATTTTAAAAACAAGGTCTAAAAAAAAAAAACCTAAGGCAGCCAGCTCAGGTTTGATCGATTTCGATATAATGCTGGACAAACACCGCTCTGGTCCTTCCATAGACAGCTTGTGCAGAAGCCGCTTAACCTCTCGAGCAGGGCAAGAAACCTGAGCCAGTCATTCCAGATTTTCTCACATTCCACATAAAAGCAGCCTGCCCATCTGATTAACCAGAACCAGACAGAGTCAGACAGCCTAAATTAAAATGGAGCTATCTAAGTATACCCTCTTGTATCCAAACTGAGTGCCGAAGTCACTTCAGTAGTTCCCTGCGGTTTCCACGAGGCCTCACCTGTCCAGGACAGAGCCAGAGGAGTGGAGGCTGAGGTTCAGCCCCGAGGTCGGGTACCAAGCCTCATCTGGGAAGAACACGCTGCAGTGACAACCACACGGCTCTGCACAGGTCAGACCTGAAGGGCAAGACTGGCCAGCCTGCGTCACTGCCAGCCATGCCAGGGAAGAGCTGGGATCACATGAAACCAGCCATGTGCGTTGGTACCATGCTTACCAAAAACTTCTACCAACTGTGTTGGGTGGCACATCGTTCCATCATTTAGACTGAATAAATAGTGACTATACTGACCTGAAAAAAGTGGGTAGCAATAAATAGTGCAAGAAATAGCTTAAGTTACTCACAATGCCTTAAAATACATGAAACAAAGTAAGCTTTCCCTTTATTATGACTTTAAATCTTTTTTTTTTTCCCATTATAATCTTGACAGAATACCAGTTCACACAATCATAGTTGCTGATCTTCATTTAGTTCAGATCATTAAAATGCCTAATCTATAATAAAATATTTGAGGACTTTAGGATGTGAATATTTGAAATTCATATATATATATATATACACATATATATATACACATATATATATATTTTTTTTACAGTACATTCTCTTTCATCTGGTCATGGTTCAGCTTGAAGGACAAAACAAATCTTGAGCAGTACAACATAGGTAAAAATGAGCAGGTAAAGTAACAGGAATGAAACAAATGAAAAACTAACATTGAAAACGAAGAAGAAAATGGACTCATGGATACGCAAAAACAAATGAATAAGTGGTAATGCTATAAATATTTAATTACTTTAAATTTCAAGAACAAGGAAACAAAATGTGTCTTTTTGTGCTGGTTACTGAGGCTTAAAGCCAAATTTGTAGCTCCCAAGTTTTCATACACAAGAAATATACTCTGTGTCATGTTCTCTGTCATGACCTGTTTCTGAAGGAGAAATACCTGACATTTTATTTACCTTTTTCACTGCTGCAGAATACTACGGTGGCATTTTCAGAACCATCAGTGACAACTCCAACGCACTGGAACAGTAACTGCTAATTTGTAGTCTATCAGTTCATGCACATATGCCAGATTATCCCTCTAACACTGTTCCTCATTTGTTACTGTACAATGAATGTCATTGGTTATTTTTGTGCCCAGTCTTTCACTTGTCTGTTATCCCCTGCAGCTATTTTAGCTAACCTAATAAAAAAAGTATTAGCCACCCACCTCTGCCTCAGTTTCCCTTACCCCCACCACACACACACACACTCTACCTCAGATCTTCCACAAACATGACCTTCTGGGACTCCAGTCCCAATTGAGGGGATCTATTTTAATCAGTTGAAAACCTACAAAACATCCTTCCCCTCTATCTCATAACAACATCAACTGCAACTGCCTTTGATCCAAGAACTATTATTGTCAAAGACATTACGACAATTATAATGACCCTCTGATGACCAGATGATCCCATGTAGGCTTTTATCTTCATGTTCCCTGTTTTCAAAGAAGTCTGGAAGATCTGCGAGTCCTCATCTCCCTTTACAAAGACCAGCTTACTTCTCCTCAATATATGTTTATCTATCTGTTAATTCGTTTTAATAATAATTTCCACAGTTTGTACAATACGAAAATCAGAGCTGCACAGCTGTAGCCCCAGAGAGTACAACGCAGCACCTTTTTAAAAGGGCATCATCTTGTCTTTTTTTTATTATTGTTATTACTACTCTAGGAATACCCAGACAGTTTAAACAAAGGTTGCACTCACCACAGCGGACCGTTCATCCATATCAAACTCAAGTTCCTTAAGAACTCCTGAGTAAATGTCATCTCATATTGACCACCTGTGCTTCTTGCCAAATTATTTTTTCTTCTATTGACACCTGATTCTTATTATTTTTAATACTGAAAGTGAGTCATAGGAACTACACCAAGCTCAAATGTGGGACTGCCCTATAGCTGTTTTTTGTTGTTGGTTTTTTTTTTTTTTTTTCCCCTCCTTGGAGAAAAGTATCTATACTTTGGTATTGCAAAGTTCCCTGAGAATAGTTACCTGGGATAGTGCTATTACCATCAGTGGTATGACCAGTAGTATTTCACAGTCAAATTGCATGCTACTTAATTTAGGGTGGAACTACTTAAGCACTGCTCTATAATGAGTCTTAATATGTTGAATTTTAAAAAGCTAGATACAGAATTTCCCTTGTGGTGTTCAAAAAGTAACAAAAATGAAAGAGTTGAAACAAAAAAATTAAAAGCAGGAGTAAGGAGATGTCATAAAAGAGTTTTGAACTATAAACTGCTTCCTAGCAGTTTACAGCTTCCAAACAGCAATTTAAAGTCATTATATTAGATGTTGAATCAGAGATTGCAATATATTTTTACATTTTCAAGTACAAACCTTATTTGTCATAATTGTTCTTTTTACATAGGAAATACTCCTTTATTACCCTGATTTGGCAATTACATCATGTCCCACTAAGCTTTTAAAATGCTTATCATATTAAGATCCTTCTTTAAAATTAGATTTTCTATCTCAATTTATCTAGCTTCAGTTCCCAGACTGGTAATACAGATGCCTTGCCTACTAAACAAACAACCTTTCTAATTACTGAAATATATCCCAATGTATTTATATTTAGACTGTGATCAAGTCATCTCCTGATTTTCCTTTGGATGAACTAAGCAGAGGTTCTTAAGTTTCCCATTTCAAAGCAGGTCTTCCTGGATACAATCTACAGTTATAATCCCTTTTCTGAACACGCTTTCCCAATTTATCAGGATCCCTTTTCACACCAGGATTTCATATTGGAGACTGCACACATTACAGCCAGAATCCAGAGCTCCCTCTCCCTCCTTCTCCAAAGGGAAAACCAAGTCCCTTCTCATCTGCTATATCTCACTGTGTATTCAGATGCAGTTAACTAAGAATAACTACATTTTGCTCACTAAATTAAATTTACTCCGAAGCAGTTTTTACCCTGCTCCCTATTCTGTTACAAAAACCAAATGCCCGTAACACAGGTTGCTCAATGAACGTGTCAAGCTGAGGCAGGGGAGGTTTAGGTTGGACATTAGGAAGAGGTTCTTCACTGAGAGGGTGGTTGCACACTGGAACAGGCTCCCCAGTGAAGTAGTCACTGCACCAAGCCTGTCTGAATTTAAGAGGCGTTTGGACTGTGCACTTAGTCACACAGTCTAAAATTTTGGGTAGACCTGTGCAGTGCCAGGAGTTGGACTTGATGATCCTTATGGGTCCCTTCCAAGTCGGGATATTCTGTGATTCTGTGAACTTCAAGATTTTTAAGTCAGCGAAAATTTTAATGTACACACACTGAGGCAGCACTGATAAAGAGAACACAGGCGGAGAGGCTGGAAGACTCATCCCAAACATTCCTGTGGTATGGTGGTTTCAGGTACGTACCACACAAAGCAGTGGGAAGAAACTGAAAATTCCATAGTCAAAAAAAATCCTGTGCTGTACCCGCATCTTGGATAAAATATCTGAAATCGTATCAGAAGACCGACAACTACATAGTCTCCAATAACAATATGAACTTCTACACAGTTTAAAAACTAATGGTAACAAAAAAGGGGAATATTCTAAAACTGACAAGGATATGGGGAAAAAAAATAAATCAATGAGCATTCCTGTTTCACCAGTGCCAAAATAAAATTTAGAACTATTTTGTCCTGATTCTTTCTAATGTTATGAGAAGTATGGATAAGGCAGTCTGCTTTTCTTAACTCATTGTTCAGATGCATCATTTCACAGAAGAGACTGTTGCAAGGGACTAGAATATGCACTGGAAGCATTTTAATGGAGCAAAAGGCAGAAAATTCATAAATGCCAAGATCAGCTTACAAAAGAGACAAAATGAGTCATAAATGCCTGCTATCTGCCTAGAGAATGTGTCAGCCCAACTACATCCTAATGTGCAGACAAACAAAGGACTGGAATAGCAGCAAATGGACAACAGAGACAAGCTGTAGAGCAAGCCTGATGTATTGGAGAAGTGGGTTACACGCAGCGAGATGAAATTCAATAACAACTGAAGTCACATGGAATAGCAATAAGCAGCACACAGACACCCTGTGGAATACCAAACTGGAAAACAAGTCCAGAAGTGCTTTGGTTGGTGGCAAACTGATTTCAAAAAATTATAAAAATAGACACAGGAGGGAGTCCTTGACCTGCATCAAACTGTAGTCCTTCAATTTTTTTATTACTATTATTTTTATTTTTTAAAATGTTGAGCCTAATACATGGAGCCTTGAGTCTTTCAAAAAGCAAGAGACAGAACTGCACAAGCTCTGGGACCCCCGTAAGTTTTCTGGAAGATAAAACCACCATAAGGTCACAATACATGACAGCACCATAAAAAAGGCAAGAAAAGAGGATCACAGTTCACTGGAACAATTGTACCCCCACACCCTACCTCCCCAAAGAAAAATCTGCAATAGCCTTTCCGTCAGTGTGGATCAGGTGGCTTCCACCCACCAGAAAACCAGCATCAGCCACATAGTTCAAGTGGAGATTAGAACACCTCCTCACCAACGTCAGCATTCGCTCTACAGCAGCTTATAGCATGTAATCTTTGTTACACATGAAGGAGGTACCACAGAAAGCACCACTGGGCTTTTGGTGTTGGAGTCCAAGCAGTTACAGGAAGGAACACAAGCTACTGGCAAGAGGTGATCGCTTGTGGTCAGCGATGATTCCAAGTAAACAAATAATGGTTTAGGAGATACTGCAGTTTTCTTAGTACACCGCAGAGCAGACTTTTTTTCTTCCCCTCATGCAAGACTACTTTCAGGAAGAATATTGGCCTAATCATTTTGACTGGTATAGACACGACTGTTGCTGATGCTACTTAGGGCAAAACCAGAAAAGGCAGCTCCTCAACAGGCGTATCCAGGATTCAGGGAAGACTCGCTAGGAGGAGGTGGTGGTATTAGCAAGAAATCAGGTCTCAGCACTGAATTCGGCCTCTGTATTACAGTTTTCTCAGTTTCCTCGACAGATCGTACAAGGTTATCACTCTGATGTGAAATAGGAACACTCCTATCCATTTCATAAGGAATAAAATTGATGGATTGCTGGCTTAACATGAACATAGCATCTGACAGGGTGGTTACATCCTTCTCAAAGTCTGTTGACATATTTGATACAATTATTGTTGCCTACGACTCTGGGACCAGCGTTACGACTGTAGTGCCCTTTCAGACTTGTAGCTGCTAGAATTTAATTACAGCACTTGTTTAGTAGAGCATCTGCCGCAGGAACAGTCCTGGTTGTTATCAAAAGGATTTCTCTTTCCTTCTAACTGGAGAAATCTTCAAGTGCTCCTGAAATCATACATAAAACTACACAATCTCCACTTGACTGAAGTTCAAGACACTTTAGAAACAGCATTAAAGGAAATATCCTTCCTTAACGGAGGAAAACATCCACTGGGACCTGTCTGTTACAGAGCCATTAGAATCACAGAATCATCTAGGTTAGAAAATACCTTCAGGATCACCAAGTCCAACAATAAATCTGATCTACTGAATCCAATCACTAACCTTAGTCCCACAAGGGACATTATATGATAACCAAAGTGTGAACAATGTGGGTATACTAATAAATAAGGACGAGGCACTTCATTTCAATTGCACATGAGATGCATCACATGATTACATGGATGTTTTCCTGACATTTTCATCTTTTATGGATCTGCCAAAATAATACAAAAAAATGTAAAGCATTTTCAGTACAGTTCAATGCGCCTGAAGTTCAGCGAACAGTAGTGTGTCCAACATTAGCTTGAACTCACTCCTAGGGAGAGCAGTGAACGACATTCTTCACTCACACTGTTGTGCCCTTGCAGTGACAAAAGCTGGGTGCATGGCCCAGACAAGTAGGCTTAGTCAAAAAAGAGTTCATGCCTTGCAATGGCATCTTTTACAAAGGGATCTACAGATACAGACATCTGGCATTTTACAACAGCTCCAGAATACAGCACGCTTGCTTCCATACGCTGAAATACTTGGGAGGATGACTCAGGGTCAAGGTGTAAGCAATGACAGTACACAGTACCATGTAGGTCTCAAAACATTATCAGTAGAATAAAAAAGAAAATCATTCTCAAGAGATGGTAGAGTAACAGATTTGAAACAGGAATCAATAGTAAATGTGTGATAATAAAATCACACTAGAACATCAGACAAGGATAGGAAAAGGAACAGAGAAATATGAAGTAATTCCCTATCAGGGACTAGGAGCTCACTTAACGCATTACAGTAATTTACACTGGGTAGGGCCATTTCTGAGAAATGGATAAAATTCTGACAAAGACACAGTGATTCAAACATTAACACAGGAAGATAACTATAGAATAAATGCCTTTCAAAAAAAAACAAACAAACAAAAAAAAAAAACAAGAACCTACCTGCTTCACTGAAAATGTTACAAAGCAATTGTTACTCAGAAAGACAAATTCAGTACCTCCTCTGTTTTGGAGCACAGGTGAAAGCACTGGCCCCACCAAGTGTTCTAGAAAAGGGAAGCAAATTCTTCTAAAGAGAGACTGCACAGCTAGCATGCACATAAAGATTTCAGTTTTTCTGGCTGTATCAACACCACGGTTTCTCTCTTTGAGTTACATAAATCCCAGAAAGGCTGAGAACACAAAGTTTACCAAGACTTAGAGATGGGTATAAACTAAAACTCTCATGGTCGCATAAAGCAAATTAAGATATCCTATCAGCCCTCAAATGTGGGTGCAGATCATTCTAAAAAGACAAAGTCACAAAGTCATGTTTTCTAAAAATATGATACATGTTGGTTGCATTAACTTCTTCAAACTATAAAAGTCATCCTGCACATCCTTAATCATAATTGAAAGTGCTCTTGATACCATAGACCAAAATAGAAGAACAGGAAGAAGATGGCGTTCACCTCAGACTCAATGGTTCCGTCAGACGGTCATTTACTTAATAACTGTATTAGCTGAAACATATACAGCAGCTTTGGCTGCAACACAGAAACGCTATACCACAGGAGCTTGCTAGAGCTGCTTACTAAGCTGACAGCTGGTGAAAGACTGACTGGCCTGCATTCGACTTTCAAAACACTCTGTCAATCAATACAAGCCTCAACTGAGAGGACAACTATCACACTATGAGGTAAGTTAGTAAAGTTTTATGACAGACCTCGAGTCCTACCTCTTTCACAGACTTCCACGTTCTTGGCTTCATACTGCAGGACACTCTTAGTCCACCTGGGTTATTTGCTGAAGATACTGGATTTACAGGGGCGTCGGTGCCTGCCTTTCCTGAACGTTCAGAGGCTTGGGCACAACGTAGACAGAGACTCTGCACACTAGCAGTACTCAAAAAGCATGACATTGTGTCCCCTCCTCCTTCTCTTATCAGATTTCTGAGTCATTCTGGAAAAAGGACTTTTCTTGAGGTATAATGGAACAGAAATATGAAGAAATTCTGTACAGTCAGCTCTGAGTCAGACTGAACAACTATGAAACAAGAGGTGAAGGAAAGTGGCCCCCCCCCCCCCGCAGCAAGCAGCACTTCCAGGTAGCCTGTCACTGCTTCTTACCATCACTGCCGTGCTGCGAGCGACTAAACCAGGGAGCACACTGCACGTGCCAACTTCACAATCACACCCATGGGTTTGGGAAGGGAAAAGCACACCCCCTTCACCTCACCAGCACACAAGTTGAATTCATAAGACGAAAGACATCGGCTACAGCAGGAAACCAACACTAACACAATCTACGTGACATTACATGATTACATGGATCTGTATTCCTGAGATCTATTGATCTTAATATGCTCTTAAAACTGCATTTCTCTTTTACATTGTCAAGAAAACTTCACAGTCTTAAGTATTCATCTCCAATGTACACAGTTAGAAAGTGTTTACAGAATGAACCCAAGGTGCCAGAGACAGTCCCTTAAGGCCTGAGCTTCAATCGTCAAAAATTGCCTAGTTCTCAAACTATTGATCAGAGCCTACTTGTTAATACATCTCCCTTAACGCATGAATTCATACTATTTTTATCTTTGCTATAATGCCATCTTATGGCAGTAACAGAATTGATACCTTCAAAAAGTAAATTCATACTGCTACAAATATGGGATACCACATAGCTAAAATCAAGAATAAGGGAACAGTACAGTAGAGCTCATGTTTACACTTCAGAAATTGCTTTCTCATAATTAAAATCATCCAGAGTAAACTGTTTAAAGCTGCTTGCTCACGGATTAATCACAATATTAGCAGCATCTGTTTACAGGCAGTGTATGCTTAAGTTTTAAGCTCAGGGATAAGTCTGTATTAAAAATCTGATAATGACAACAGTTCTGTGTAGTCATATCAACTTCCCTACAGTCACTCCTGCAACTCCTTTCTTCTTTATTATATCACCGATTTAAATCCAAACAGGATTTTTGAATTTTGAATAAAATATTGAATAAAACAAATCCTGCTGGTAAAGAACTTAATGTTATACAATGGCTGCCATAATCAAGTCGCAGTTTCACTTGTAAAACTAAGGGGATGCTAAAACAGTCGCACATTCACACTGAAATTTAATATCATTCCCAAAACATATCATCCACTGAGACGCATCCTGATATGTTTGACTAAGATATTTAATACTTACACTGCTATCAAACCTTGAAATTTTAGTTGCAGTATCTTCTGCAAGTTCCAGGTTTAATATGAAGCCCTCCCCTCCCCCCCCCACTTAGCTTTGTGATCTGTATATCTAGAAATATATAAACATTATTAATTATACCAAAATTATAGAAAGGATGGTAGATACTTCTGTAAGAAATCAAATACTGCAATTCCTGAGCTGTAAGAAGTACAATAAAAAAAGGGGCTGGTAGATAGAGATATGTTCTTTTTAATCATCTTTTTAAATGCATCTTACAACACCTCTGTGTTGTTGTCTGATTACATAGAGCATTTTATACATGCTAGAACTATTTTTATAGTATTTCAATGAATTTTACTTACTGAGCAATATTCTTGGAGCAATGGCACACAGTAAAACTTGTTAAAGATCTTAAAAGGAAGAGACCTAATGGCAAGAAATGCTTGGGCTTAAACAACTGGCAGAAGCAGCTTGATAAGCTCTGAAATTTCAGGTTAAGATTTTGAACTTATACACTAAAGGTATGACTGAAATGAATGAAGGGAGTTACAGGGTTTTCTGCCATTTTTTTTCTCCTTTCCTCTCCTAAAACATGTCCTAAAAAACAGAAGTAGCAATTAGCACGGTGTATTCAAAGAGCTAAACGCTTTTTCAGTATCGAATGCCAGAAGCATATTACACTATGTTACTTGCTCAGAATAGCATGAACGCATTGCTGTTAGAACCAGCTTAGTGCCATCTGAGTTTCAGACAAGTCAGGCTCTGAATTTGTAGCACAGCACGGGCCAAGTACCACTTAAAGTTAAAATGCATGCTGAAGCGAGATAGTGGTATTTGTCATCAAGAATAGGTGCTTCTCAGAGCTCAGGTTTTTATTAAAGAAATTAATGTATTGTGAACAAGAATTGAAAGACCAGCTTCTAATCAAATCCCCTAATTCTTCTAATTGAAAAACTAACTCCTCATCACAGGGAATGTAGAAGGAAGATGGAAAAAACAAGGGCCTCAAATGCCTGAGAACGTTGTATCAGCTTCTCTGAATTTGCGAAGGAAATGGGTGCAGTTAGGGGGGCAGTAAGGCATTGCTACCGCTACGACAGCTCACCGCTGCAAATGGAACGGGCACTAACCCAGGGGGATGTACCCGGCTCCATGGCCAGAGTGCAGCATCTGATCACTGAACTCTCCTCGTTAGTTCAGCAGTGCACAGTCTACAGATCAACGCAACCACACCTCAAGTTCCGTGCAAGGCACCCCGGAGAGCTCGGCTAGGGCAGGATACAGGCAGGGATTCAGAAGGGCTGCTTTTACTGTCTATGTTTGCATCTGTTCACACCATTTATTTCCACTGCTGGATGGGTGGAATTTTTCCTGTGAGAGATGGGTTATGTCACTTGAATCTTCCGATAACATCCAAAAGGGGTGACACTAGTAAAGAAGGCAACTTTAACGTCTGAAAACAAATTGCTAGTCTTCAGGGTGCTGTGGCTTGTTACAGCAGCCTTTCAACTCCAGACTTGTCCTCCCTGCCACGATACAATCGTGCACACGTGAATTCTTTTGGGCATGCACCTAACGATAACTACAGTAGAAAGCTTTGCTACCTTATCAATCACCAAGTTCTTCCTCATTTCTTTAGAGCGTAAGACCCTTACTCAAGCAGTGCCCTACCCCAAAATCCCAAGTCCCTTCTTTAGCAAAGGTCCTCTTACCACCTGGCTGGGGGGAAGGTGACCTGCTGCAAGCCCCAGAGAGGGAAAGGAGCATGCAACCAGGAATCATTTCCTTTTCACTGGCAACAGACAGACCTAAGCAAGTAGCATCATGCCATGCCATGCCCTCCAAGAAAGCCAAGCAAATGAAGGGACAGCCAAAAATGGGTTAACACTAAGATATTTTGGTTTTTCCCTCCGTTTGGCCGCGAACATATGTAAGCAGATCATTTTTAATGTAAGAACTGTCAGACTTGGGAAAAAAATGCAGGCTTTCACAGGGGTAAGCTATCTTTTTAACAGCAGAAAAACAGAACGAACACTGGGATATTCACAGAATCACAGCTCAGGTTTGAAGAGATCTCAGGACCTTTATCTGGTCCAACCTACACTCAAAGAAGGGGCTATTCAGTATTTTATTTATCAGCAAATTTCTAGTCCTGACTAGTCAAACTGGAAGAAGTTTCATGCATTCCAATACTATTTGTTCAAGCATTAACAAGTAAGTGCAACCATAACGTATGCAGAAAATTAATACTGTATATTTTAGTTTAAAAAACTAACAGTACCTAAAAGCTGTTACATCTACCTAATGCAGAGTTGTATAATTACCCATTACAGAAGCTACTGAATCCCTCTTCTACGTGTACATTTGCAACAGGAGTATGAAATCCATTCCAAGACCTCACATTCATTTACTCTAAATTCACAAGCATAAAGCAGATAACAATAAGCAGATGTCACAATAAGAGGAAATGCTAGTTTATCATCTTTGAAACAATTACCAACAGATATGAAACACTTTAATAACATTGCCATGTCCAAGGACAACAATTTTTCTTTATACAAGTTTTTGGATTATTCCAGCTTAAATGACATCAGCAAAGCAATTATTCTCAGCAAAAGATGAATTTAGCTTGACAGTAAGCAAAATAAATCTAATCCTAAATTTTTAAATACTCATCTCAGCATTTTTCCATATTTCTTTATTTTATTGTCAAGAGATGGTCATCTGCTAATACCAATAAATTAAAACTTTTCTCAATATTAACCTTCTTCAGAACTCTCCCCAAATCTATATACTTCATATTTGACTTGTCTCCTCTTACCTGACTTTCAATAATAATAAAAACAGTACTTGAGCTGACTGACAATGAAACTGAAAAATGCAACATCTTTCTTACAGACTGCACTACTAAATGTATACTCTGTATACATTTAGGAAGGCATTCCTTAATCTTATTTATAGATTGTTAGCAGCCAAAGCAAACAGAAAACTGACAGACTGGAATTTGTCATGCTACATATTTTAATTAAGACTTTAAATTGCTTAATCCTTTCCTTCAAATACAATTCCTTAATCAGGAAATATGTGGTCATTATATGAACTGTCATCTTACTGTGGCTATGGATTTGGTATTCCTTAGCTGCGTTATTCCCCTCCAGAGACAGGCAGCAGCATACAAACTGCATTTTTCAGTATTTTGTTAAAATACCTCATATTTCAACTTGTTGGAGGCTCTCCACTTGCAAAATAACTTTTAGAAAACTCGCATCTCGTTTAAGTGTCTCAATTTTCATGCTTTAATGCTAAAAAAATATACAGAGCTCTGTGAAATATGAAAATGAAAGCAGACAGAAAACACCATTCATAAATCAGAGACTATATGGAAGCATAAGTTTATAAATAGATTGCTATTTCTGACTAGCAAGTAACCAGAAAGCATGCAGACACAATAATTTCAACAAGTGGAATATTACCTGGGTGGAGCTGGCAGCAACAGAAATGCAGTCAATGAAACCATGTCTCCGGGTGAAAAATGCAACTATCTGCTGCCAACGGGAAGGCTCATTTCGTAACTCATCTGTCGAGCCTTTCTTTGCCCACTGCTTGGGCTTTGGGCCTACAGAGCTATGGCTTGAGCCCGTGTTGCCTCTATTGGCGCGAGAATAGAGGAGTGTGTTATTTCCGAAAATGTAATTCATCTCTGCAGCTCTGCAGGTGGTTGCCAGGCAGTCTTACTTCCCTACCAGCTGCTGAGTGGTGAATGAGCAGAAAAAAAAATGCAGATAGAATTACAGCAGCATCGCTTACAAACCAGGAAAACAGAATTCTTCAGAGCTGATGCTGTTCTTCTTCCAAGCTCTTCTACCACCTACATCCTTTCTCTACCTGTGATGGTTCAAGGGTGTGCTCATTATTGTAACAAAAAAAAAAAAAAGCACAAGTAAATGGTTTTCTTATTTTTCCTTTTTCAGAACCCACAGCATCGAAAGCTTGTTTTGTCTTCCTAGCTGACAACAGGAACAGGGTGGCAGGTACAGTACGATGTTAGAAATCCACAGCTTTAAGGATGGTGGTGCATGGTAACAGCTACCGTGTGGAGAAAGCATGGATCACAAACCACCGAGTTTCAATCACTGTCTGTATTAAGATCCAATAGCATCTTTTCACTGCTTGCATAAATTATAAACATGAACTGAACAAGACAGGGAACATGCAGCAATGCAGCATAACTTCACTTGTTCACTGATTTTATTCTTCTGAAAATATTCCTCAGAACAAAAAAACAGACCTTGTTCAGAAAAAATATTCAAGAAAAAAAATGTTGGTTCCTGCTTTATTAAAAAAAAACCCTTCCCTCCTTAGCACGTAAAACAACTCTGGAGGGAGCATATCCTTTTGAACATAACACAGTCATTTTATGCTGCATATCAGTGGATGGCTAGTGTTGTGTTTTTGTTTGTTTGTTTTGACTCAGCAAGATTAGGGATATTAACATTAAACACTAGAATTCAACGCTCTGATGCTCTTATTTTATACTTTACATGTCAGGATCATAACAACTATTTCCAGAATTCTGCGAATACTCTAAATATAATATGAAAACAATAATATATATATTGTGACCCAAGATTGTATCTCAGAAGTACAAGAAGTGGCAAAAAAATCTGAAAAATGCTTATTGTGCACTAATGAATTTTCCATGAAATTGCTTTGATTACCAATACAAATCACAAGACTACTAGTGCTACAGGAGTACATTTTCATTGCTCTCTTCACAGTAAAAAGGAAGTCACACAGTAAACAACTAAAAGGTTATTTGGAATTCAGGTTATCTTACTGAATTCACCAGTCAAATTTTTATACCCAAATATTTTTTTTATAAATCCTCTAAGCTCACATGAAAGAGACTGCTTTAGGAATCAGTTATGTATCGAGGCTTTCACTACAGGCTTGCCTCTGGAAATCCAATCCAAAATCATCAAAACTGCTTGTCCTATATTTCTATACAAAATGCTCTAGTAGTCATAACCATACACCAGGGAAACACCGTTTTTAAAAAAGAAAAATCTCAATATGATTAACAAAGGCAGAAAAGTCCCTATATGGGCTTACAATGCTGACACGAGTTACAACAATACAGTTCTACAAATTACTGACTCATGATGCTCATTTTAGCAGGAATTATCATATCCCTTCATATACTTTTTTTTTGGTGCAATATACTCTTCTGCATAAGAAATTTTCACTGACAGCTTATGTTACAATACAAGCAAAAATAATATGATATTTGTATTTACCAAGATATTGGTAATAAGGTCCATGCACCATTTACTTCTCATTACTAGTACACCTCAATAATAGCATTGAGAACATTTTTCAGACAAACCTTGTTAATATTCGTAAAATACAATGGCTTATCACTGTAAATCATATGAAGCTAGGTCTGATTTTTTTGTGCACAGTCCTTAAAGCTATGTTCATAAAGTAGGTAACAGAAGTAAAGAAATGTCTGAGACATAGTAGATAATTAATTTAATTGGATAAACTTTTTACAGTATGAATTCTTTTAATTTGAGGGAAGGGAAGACTGCAGCCTTACCTGAACAATTACATAGGCAAAAAAAAAAAAAAAAAAAAAAAATTGTTAATAAGAACTTTAAAAAAAAGACGTTTTTGACATTCTGGAAGAAACCATTTTTCGTCAAAATGACTGTTGACAACAGTCAGAGTAGGAAGACAAAGATGTACAGATTCCTCTCCCACCCCACCTTCTAACTTGAATGTTGAAAGCAAAGGACACTTTTGAAATTAAACCCAGCTATGTAGTTCTTAATCTGTGCATTAACACACAAGTTTCCATGTTCAGAAAATACATTCTTTTAAACACTTGCCAAGATTGTATCACCGCACAGAATGCTACCAAGAATTTCTAGAGATGCTGCTATGCAGTTTGAAGTTTGTTGGTACAAAACAACATGAGCTATTCATTACTGTTAAACCAGAAAATTGAATTTTATATACCCAAACACCTGATACAAAGACCACTGTGATGGCCTAGCTTGACTTCCTGCAAAACAAACAGCACCGATTTGTCATCTTTAAAGGTGCGGGTTTGCCACCAGTTTGAATTAAGCTACAGTGTTTCACAGGCCGTATTTTGTGCAGGCCAGACCTAGGAAAAAAAACATATTGCTTGCACATCTGGTCTGAAAAATTACACTCAAGTGCTGCCAACGTTTTGCTGTCTGGGAAGGAAGAGGCACTCGGGAACGCTCCCCAGGAAGAGCTGATGCAGACAACGCCGTGAAGCCGGGGCTGCACAGAACGAGCCAACCACAACCGAAACACTTGGTCATGAGGAGGACCAGAGACCAAGGCACAGAGAGGCATAAGCAATTCAAGTCAAAAAGAAAAACCTTATTCCTTATTCTGACCCTTGTATGACAATCTCTTAAATTGCGACTGCTAGGGAAGCACAGCTATCCATAAATCATAACTGACATGCGAGAAATAGTGTAACTTTCAAAAAAAAAACCTGTAAAAACACACATACATCTACATGTCTCCATAGTCTTCAAATGGACAGCCACATGGGAGGGTATTGTTTGTAATTCTGAAAAGGAAGCACCACAACACATGCACAAGCAACGTACCAAGTGCCTGTTTTCCTTGGCATTATCTGGAGCAGCTTGGAGGCGAGACAGGGAGGCTGCCATTTCAGGCATGTTCCTTAAGGACTGTTCCCACTCACCCCACAATGAGCTCGTGGCAACACTGACACAGGGACTTCAGAAATCAGGAAAGGCAAGTACAGACAACAAAATGCCTGACAGTGAAGCTATGATGCTTTCCTTTTGATGCAATGGAGAGAGAAATCCAGAAAAGGACTTCAGGCAGAGGTTAAGCAATCACACTGGTGACACAAGACAAGCAATCTGTGCAGGTACCCTCTTTATGGATATTAATGGTATTGAGCAGGATTTACTGATGCCTAAGAAGATACGGTTGCAATTATTTGTAGAAGCCTGTACTGTGGTAATGAGACAAACCCAGATTTACAGACAAATCTGTTACAGGCAAAACAACCTGAAGAGAAAGGCACAGCGTAAGTCTAGAAACGATACAGCTCCAAGATAAGGCAAAGGAGTCTGGACAGGAAGAATACTAGTTGGTGCAGGTGGGAGTTAAAATAAGGGCTTGTTTTGATCAAAATGCATTTCAATGGAGTCACACACCTACATGTAGAAATCACAGAAAGTATTTCGGTATGGACAGAAAAAGTATCCAGACAGAGGAGACGATCCAAGAACTATCAGTACAGAGGTGGGAGCTCAGACTGCCTCTGTGCACAGCTACCTGGCTGCGGAGCCGGGGAAGCACGGGGCGACTCACCGGGGCTGCTAAGGAAGCCCTGAGGGGAGCCAAGAGCTGCCCTCATTCCCTCCCCACATCCTGGGCACTGAACTGATGGGGATTAAAACACGAAATAAAACAAGAACAGGAAAAAGAAAAAAAAACACACACCACACAGCCAAACAAAAAGGCCTTATTTACTGTGAGGCAAGCATTAAGAATTCACAGATACAAAAACATAATTCAGATTTCTAAATCAGTACACATACCTTTCTACAGCTTAATAAAATTACTGACAGATGCATCTGCATTTGTAGCAGACACCGAACGTTATCTGTTCTGCAGCCAGTTAACAAGATACAGCAACCACTGTGATTCAGTGTACTTAAAAATTAGCATCAGATACTTGGAATGGAGTTACTCTGATTTTGTACTTGAGCCATTTCTTATCATCAGCTTGCTGAGACAAGTTAAAACGTGACGTACCGTGTTTTAATCTCAAAGAAAGCTTTCCTGCACACACCTCCACAAGCAGCAGGCATACCTTGAAATTGAAATACACAGCAACAAGAACTGTTTGCACATGCAAATGGCAGTTACCTGCCAATTACTCTTTAAACAACAACAAACAAAACTGAATCCTTTGAAAAATGTCTTATTAGTTTTATTATCATGCTGCTAAACAGTATAAACTGGATAAACTGATACACTTTATAAAGCCAATTCAAGAAGAACCTAAAACAGTGGCAAGTGCTTATTTTCCGTACCACTTACCATATTATTAAAAAGTAGAGACAAAAGAAATGCGCACAACTAAATTTAAATATTCAAATATAAGACTATGTAACTAACTCCCTATGGGGGGAAAAAACATTGAAAAATATCAATTCTTGTTTCCTTTCTAAACATTTCAGAATTCTTTGTTCAATAAATGTTTACTGACATAACAAATTTAAGCATCATTAACAAGTCTATCCAATGTTAGAAGGAAAGCCCCGGAGTACACTACTCAAATGCGACACTGTGGAAAAAGAAATTAACCCCTTCTGTTAAGGCAGGCTTTCTATCATATCTTAGCGTTTACTTGAGAGACATGGGACCAAAAGGATTGCCCTTGATCAAGTGTAATTTACATAGTCAAAAAATGTACGTGTTTTAGTACCAAAACTACACAGTTATTCTACAATGATACATTTCTAGTAGAATGATGAACATGTAAGATTATTACGAAGCATTCATATTACGCCTCTGATAACCTACCAATCTGTGCAGATTAAACTGCCTGGTCTTCCGCACACGGTTCATGAATCTCCTGCCCATCCTTTTTGCACGCCAGACTGATAAAAACATCCTATGTTTAATGTAGGTTTCTTTAGTCTTCAGTTGTCAAAGTGAACCCAACTGCACTGAGATCTCAGGGGAAATGAGTGCAAGCAGTTATTAAGACAACTTGATGTTGATTACTATATCCTAGGTTGTCCCAATGTTTGGATTAATCCACCTTCCATCTGTTACAGTTTTTCCTTCTTATCTCCGTTGACAAGAATTTGTTGAGCAGATCCACACTGAAAAAGGGGCAGATTTGGTCAACTGCATCTTAACAGAAGATGCAAACTGACACCTCTGCACATACCTGTATATTCCTCACTTACAGGAAGTTTAAAAGTAGTAACCTGTCAAGGACTTGGGCAAGGCTTTTAACTAAAGATTGCAGAGCACCTCCTCAAGAGTGGCCACCAAAGCATAATGCTAGTCAAAACACGAGTATTTCTGAGAGTCTGATCAAGTTTTTCGTTATAATTTCCACTGATCTCCTGCATCTTTCATTGTAGGGTAGCTGCTACCTGTTTCTGACCACTCTTATTCCTCTTCTGCAAACCATTTCTAGCCTGATATACCTTCTGATATAAGAAACCATGCACAGTTGTCAAGATACAGGAACAGCGCAGACTTCTACAGTGATACAATAATGCAGTTTTATTCCCATTTGCCTCCCAGACATTCTTGTATTCCATTTGCCTTTTTGACTGTTACTGAGCATTGAAATGAATTTACCATTAATCTGTTAAAATCCTGAGCTCTCATTCCTCTGAGATGATGCAATGAGAACACAAGTTTTTCTGACATTCTTCTGGTAACCTCCATCCATCATGATTACCAATCTTCTTTCTTACCCTTTACTTTCCTATGGTTTTGTTTGTTTTTGTTTTGTTGCTGTTTTTAAATCAATTAAACCCTAAGACTTTTTTTCTTATTCCATGACAACCTAATTTTTCTATAAGCCTTTGCAGGGCATTACATTGTGTGCATCTAAGAAAATCTAGAAACCAACATCAACAAGATAATCCTCGTGCACATGCTCTAATAGCTTTGTGCAGCAGAACAACTCTCTACAATGCTTTCATCACTTCCTCATCAGTACTTTCTCCATGTACTCAATGATTCTACACTTTACAAAAGTTTCTCCATTGTTTTCCCAGTTCAGAAATGAGGCTGAGTTGCCATCTCTACTACCCCTTCTAGACATCTGTTTAAGAACAAGTACCACCTTGCCGTACTTCATTCCTGTGATACCGGTCAATTTAAGCAGACTTACACATCATTGTAGCACTAGCAGATAAGTTAACGCTTATAGTTAGATAACTAACAGATTTAAAACTATTCAGCATACATACCAATAGGTCTTGAAAATACTTTTATGAAGATGTCTAAACATGTGACAAAAGCAGGTATACACTAGACAAGCATTTATCCCACAGTGCATGTTGTCAGCTGGACCACCGTACCAGGAAGATTACAAAGCCTGCCGTGTAAGTTTATATAAGTATACTTATATATACTATTGGAAACTTTTTTGAAACTGTGTACATATACAATGTAAATATGAAACTAAAAATACTTCCCCTTTCATGTCCAGGTTGCTTTAAATGAAGGATACTTCATGTTAAGATGACCCATTATCATGACCCGTTATTTTAAAAGCTTATAATAATCTGTTACTCAAAGCTTTTTTCCTTGCTAGAAAACTAGAATTGCCAGTCCACAGTTTAAAACCTTGTTTGATATCATATCTATGACAGATTTCACTTGGTTGGAGCTACTTAATAGAAATATTAAATTGAAAGACATCAATCTGAAGGTATAATAGAGAAGCTAAATTCAGTTCTACAAATGAAATAAATCTTTTTGCAGCATCACCATCTAGTGGCCAGTCTTGTTAGCAACATACTGCTTTCCATTACACCAAAGCCAGTTCAACTTGGTCGCATTTTATTTCGTAGTAACTTGAGGAACCTCATATTGCAATCCCAAATTCCTACAAAAAATTTTGAAAGCTCATACTGAAGAACCTCTGGCACTAGCTGCCTGCCTATCTGAAAACATTTTTTAAAATGCCTGGGACAGAATGTTTGTGGAAGTTTGACCATTCTTATCTGTTCATGATTCTCTATCATCAAGCATTCAAAAAAAATAATAAAAAAAACATTTTAGAGGGTGAAGAAGAGTTCCACTTCACTCATGTTAAATAGAGATCAGAGGACAAGAAATCTCATAGGTTAAGTTTACTTCTCTGATGCTTGAGGTACATAGTATACATTACCTCATAAACTAACAAAGCTCCACCCTAACAAGACAAAACCATTATATGCCCTGTGTTATGCTTGGACTTTAAATCAGTACAGATGGTATTGGTTACTTCACAATAATTGCAAACACGCAAAATCTTAGCCCACCCTGAATCTGAGGTAGCTCACCCCTCTTAGACAGGAAACCACCTTGAGTTACTGTGGTACTTAACGTAGAACATTTGAAAAACAGTAATTACATGTGCATCCTCTAAACATTTAGGATACACATTTGACTTTTGAGTCATTGGAAGATGTTCTTTGAAAGCCATCCAACTGTCCAAGCAAGTTGTAACAGCTGCCTTAAGTCCTACAGAATTTGAAAGCTTCTCTTGAGGACAAAACAAACTAGTTAAAACCCTGCACCTCAGTTCTTCATTATCTTCTATTCATGTTCTGCATTAATGCTCTAGACTGTAGAGGGCTTGCTAAAAAGAGAAGGTATTCCTCAAAAATCTGATTCTACTGCCCTCTGCAGCATTCCTTAAAAAGCAGCATATGATCATAAAGCAGTGTTTACACCCAATAGGTTCTCTAAACTAAGAACTGTGTTTGAAATTTCAAATGTATTTAGCATGTCTATTAAAAAAAAAAAACAGTTTTCCTGTATTATTAGCAAGAAAGAAGGTGTGTTCATTACGCTAAAACTTCCCAATGCCCTCTGTTACATTTGGTTTCTTTAAGCAAATGCACTATTGAATAAAGCTAATTAAGATATTGTACATCAGCCAATACCTGGTTCCTACAACACAGCGCAACAAGCCAACCTACCAAATAAATTACACAAAGCTCTCTCAACTCAGAGCTGTCATTGCTAAATAGATCTTCAGCATGAGCTATGCCAAAACCAGGAACATGTCCTGAAGATCATCAGGCCAAAAGATGAGAGAACCAGCTACGCTAAACGTTCAATAGCATCCTTGGGTTTCTCTGACATACTCAAGTCCCACTTTTAACCACATTTATTCCAATAGCTTTAGCAAAACTGTCTCCTGACCAAAAGGAAATTTTGTGAGCTCGAAAGCATTTTAGTTTAAAAGGTCCCATAAAGACTCCCAGGGCCTGTGAACTATGAAGGTGCCCCTCACTCCAAAGAAGTTAAGACTTCAGACTCCTATAAAAGATTTACACATGAAGAAGTTAACTTCTTCAGGAGAAAAACAAGACAGCAGCTGACATTGCATCAGAATTCAAAGTTTCCCCAAATCCCGGTAAACAGATGAAACCTGGAGCACCTACCCCAGCTTTCAGATGAGCAAAGCTCAGATCAATTTCAGCTCTATGATATATTGCTTTGAAATAACTAAAGAGAGTAGTCTGATAAAAAAGTCAGTTGTATGGTATCAATGGTAATAAGAGTTGCATGACAATATTTCTCTTACCTGCATTCTTTCCTATTAAGTGGTGATCTCCCAGCACTTATCCTTTTGAGAAAGATAACTGCATTCTTCCTCAGAGATCTGAGATGCACAGTATTTTTAAAAAGCCTCACCATATTTTATAATTATACTTACACTCTGCCTAACTCAATTTTCAGTATAGATTAAATGAGACTCGGGGTTTCATTCTTCCAGAACAGTGCAGCAGTATATTCAAGACCCCAAGAAAACTAAAAAATTTCCAGCTCAGATCCCGTCTGAGCAGAGGTAGGGATAGTACAATCATTCATGCCTATTTCTGCAAAACTGGTCTGGGTTTTACATCAGTCTCTTTACCAGAAAGTTACAATAGTTAGGTAAGGCTTACTGAAAGCAGATATTTAAGGGTCCTATATTGCACACAACCCACAAGCCTCGCCTGTGTGTGAAGACTGCCTGATAGCATCTCTGTAAGGCACAGGTCGCTCACACTGTAGAACAGAGGTAAGAAATTAATTTATCTTCCGGGGAATATTAATGTTATCAATATCAAATCCTCACTTCTATATTACTGCAGTTAGCTATTTGTGAAAAAAGTCTGAAATATAACTCAAACACAGGAACTACTCTATGTACTTTGGTTTCCATACAACTCAGGCAGTGAAAGACACCAAGGTAATTAGAGCCCTTTGAACAGTCTCAAGTACAATGAAAGAGCATCTAGATAGTTCTAGGAAACAGACCTTCAATCTCACATACCCATTATAGATTTTTATCTTTATTTGCAAAGGTATCTGGATTGTGAAATGCATTAAACTTGATCACTTAGTACAGACAGTTGTGTAGTTTGCCTCTGCCTTTTTGACCCCTTTATACTTTCTGAAATGCACGACTAAGTGTGCTATGAATCAGGAAAAGCTTGTGAATAAACAGAATTCACCTTAAGTCCCCAGTAGGGGAGAAATTTTTATTTATATTAGTTGCACACAAGATGCAACGTATTACTAAGTATCAATAAATTCATAGACAAACCAAAGTGTGTTACTGTGTGGGTGCCATCATAAGCAACACAAGATCAGGTCCTAGCCATTCTCAAAATGAAAGGTTTGTTGCATTAGCTTTCTCACAAGGCTTTTCAGAGGTTAATACAGTCCACTTCAAAAAGGTTACTCACTAGTACATCAAGAATTCAGCTTGTCTTGTGCTTCCCTGAAGACTACAGAAACACACAGTATTTCTTACAGAGTTTTAAGTAAAAGTAAACATGTTCAATAACACCACTTACATTTTAAAAAATCTTAGAACAGCTGGAACACAATTATTAAACACAGCCCCATTATGGTTGGTTCCTCTGTAGAATCCTTACAAGTCAATTATAGAGCTGACAGACAATAATTTTCCTTATGGTTACATTTACGGAAATTAAGTTCAAAACAACTTTTTTCTTAAAATATAGCGGTGCTTTTTACAGTACACTGCCAATTTCAGTCAAAAATATGACCACACACCAACAATTCATGCTAAAAATGTCAAAATGTAGGCCCACCTTATCATTCTAAAGCCCAAATACTTATCAGTATCAAATCATTTCTCCACTTTTTCCTCAAAACAAGCCAGATTCAGAAGTGTTTACAGAAAACACATTTAGTCTGGCACACTAAGATATTATGCTATTCAGAAAATGGTGAAGCTACATTTTCCTGCTAATTTAGTGAATAAAACTGCCTGCTACAACCCACCAAAACCTCACACTCACTCTGCTTACTACATTTTCCATATAGGTCCTTGATTCAAGTATTTAATAAAAACAAACTCAGAATTGATTCTGCAGAATCCCTGTAGAAAACAAAATGCTGCTGACAACTGCAACCATAGCGCCCAGTCACAACTACACCCAAGACCTTAAGTTACCTAGATTTGTTATTTGGGCATTTTACAACCATGCACTTTTAATCACAATGTGTAGAACTAAGTCAATGCCTTCATGTCTATACAATGAATTTTACAAATGAGTAGTTCCGCAAACAAAATAGAAACAGGTGTATCTGATGATTCCCACCCCCACCCCCAAAGTCTATCCTGAGTTCATGAAAACAGTTCACTCTCATAACTAAAAATGCCTACCTTTACTGGTGAAATATGAGAATGAGAAACAAATCCATGGACATTCTCGATCTGTGACAGATTCTTCTCCGATACGTGAACCAGCTCTGGACCCGTCACCTCATTGGCAATGTGTGGCGAGCTGTGCTCCTGCGGAGGCGTATCTTCATCCTGATAGCGGTATTTCTGAAGAAAACAATTATAGAAAGATCAGCCCACCACGAAAATGTGAAAATCTTATCCAGAAAACTTAAGGCAAACAGAAATAGTTACTTTCTGACTCTGCTGACCTCAAGGTAATAAGATCTAGAAATAAAAAGTTTAAATCAGCATTTTCAGTTTAAAAACTGGCCCCATCTAAAATCATTTCAGCCATTTTAGCTTCATCCAGAAATGCTGCAGAGCTATCTGCTTTTCTTTTGCCTGTTTACATACAGTAAATGCCCCCAACCTCTCTTCCAAAGAACCCCTCTCTCCAGTATTTTTTCTTACAGCTCTAACACAACATTATGCCCTGCCTTTAAAAACCATCAGCCTCAAAAACTTTTTTGCACACTTCCTATTCAGCACATCTGCTAAAAGCTTTTTTTTTTGTCAGCCGAAAAGTTTCGGCTTTTATACTGAGGTTATCAACATAGCAATTCACTGCTCCTAACTTTATTATGAAACTGTAATATGTGGGTTTGCTACGAGACAGATTAAGCTTCTGTAACACAGAAGCCTCCACACAGAAACACAAGACATTACTCAGTCAGTCTTATTAATTTTCATTCAATTTCAAAAAGCAGAACCTATTACTTAGCCACCAGGGATGCACTCTAGTCAGACAGTGCTGCAGCCACGCTTGCAGTCCCTTACTAAAAGATATTAATGAAGTCAGGGGCATACATAATATGCACCTGTTCTCTGGATTGCAGAGTTAACAGCTCATCCAGCACCTCCGAACTGCAAAGCTAATGCAGGCTCACATTACATACTTAAAGAAATGCTTCGCCCCAGTTTCACCTTTCTAGTCTCAGCCAATTCTGAGGCACTTTAGATAGTCCATGCATTTTATTGCTAGTTAAAACTAAACCTGAAAGCTGAAGTCATAACTTCTTCCAGCAGGGTTTACTGTGTCCATAAGATGCACCCCAATATTTTATAACCACATTCACTCTCACACACTACTGCAATACGTCAGAGTACATATGTAAGTGTTGCTAGCTTACAGCAAAAGCCTGTTATGTCAAAGGTGCAGAACAGCCTTCTAAATGTGTAATGCTTTTAAAAATGGAAAAAGCTATTTCTATTATTAATAAAGTATATTTAGGATAGAAGACATTTCTTTTTTCTTTTTTAATAACAGAATTCTAAGATCTACATACTACAGTTTCTTAAATCAGTAACAGCCATCCTCTTGGTAAGTCATTTATAGATGGTGGTCCAGCAGATCATTGCAAGCAGTCTGGCTGTCTATAAACACATGAACACTACGCAAAAGCAGTACCTGATAGTGTATGATAACTGACATGTTAACGAAAGTTGCATGAAAGTATGATTTCAGGCTACCACAAAGATCCCTGCCCTTCGTATAAGAGTGCAGTAATACTACCAAGTTATGAAGTCTACAGGATGAACTACAAGGAAACTGCCTGAAATGATCCATCGGTGACCAACTCCTGTACTGCCCACCCACCCCTGCACTCATCTTACAGGAAGACTTAATTTTTTTTTGCCTACATAGCAAAAACACATCTATAAGCA
Source organism: Anseranas semipalmata (assembly GCA_013399115.1). NCBI lineage: Eukaryota > Metazoa > Chordata > Aves > Anseriformes > Anseranatidae > Anseranas > Anseranas semipalmata. The sequence goes on along the minus strand of VXAA01000162.1, from coordinate 750,979 downwards.
AGGTCAAATAGGGCCCCTAAACTCCTAACGACAGGAATGTCTTACACTTCCCCACAGAAAAGCTTCAGGAAATTCTGTGTTTTCAAAGGAAGGTATTTCAAAAATTCACACCTAATCTACTCCCTAGAGATAATTAAGTTGTGGTTTTATATTTTAAGAAGTTCTTCTAATGAGAGATCTTATTGAAAGAGAACCAAAAGAAAATTAATCAACTTAAAGAACCCCCAAACAATCCCATGTGACCCATATCCACAACAGCATATAATTCTGTTAATCTACAGATTCAAGCCATATAGAATGCCATGTTCATGAACAGAAAATTAATCATTCAAAAACATCCTTAACTACCAGATAATTTAATGACAAAATGCAAGACAGCAATAACTACACTCATCTTCAGGACAGGATGTGTATCAAAATCTAATTCATATTAGAAGCACACATCAATCCGATGTCTTACATAAAAACAAATTTGAAAGCTCAGTAATATATCTCTGTATGCACACACACAAAAATCAGTGCTAAGACAGCTTTAATATAAGAGTAAGAGCGAAAGGATGCCTATAAAACAATAAAAAAAAGATTGCCAGTTGGTCTTTCTTGTACTCCCCTCCTCCTGCAGATTTTAATGCTCCTTATCCACAGAATAGGATTCCCAAGACACTGCACACTTCAAATAAAAATTACAAACAAAACCCAGGAAAACATGCAGCCTGATTTATATAGTTGTGTTTAGGTAGAGTTTTAATTTTCATTGTAGAAGCCCAGCCATTATTTTGAAAAAGGTTAGTAAGCAGGGACTTCAGGCAAATACAATCATTTCAATCTGATAAATACACAGAAGCTCATGGGGTCAGGTCATATCTGATGCAGTACGAACAGATAGCATGAGAAAAAGTGGCTTCAGACCCTTTGCACATGACTACCCAAACTGAAATACTTGTCCTTATTCAGTCACTGCCCTACTTCAGAAGTTAAGCTTAACCTGAAAGGACCCTTCATAAGATCATGCCAGCAACTCAGCTTGTTGGGAAACACTGCGTTACATTCAACATCCTCACCGCTGCGTAAAACGGCTAGGATGCAGTATGTCAAAAGCAGGTGAATAGGAAAATCTAAATACCTACAGTTATCCTCACATCTCCACCCACCCACACCACCCCCAAAAAAAACAATCTTTGCAACTCTGACCTTCAGATACCAGTCAGCAGAAAATAAGCTCCAATAATTGCAGCAACAAAAGCAACAGTACAGCCAAATTTCCCATAATCTTGCTACGACTAAACTAGTACGAAATAAACAGTATATTAAGATCCTAGCATATTTTGTATGAGTCTTCCCTGCAGCACAGCAGAAGTGCTAAACCAGAGCGCATGCTCAGGAAAACGCTGCCCTTCCTCACTGAGGAAAAGGAAAGGGCACAGAGCAACAAGTCTGCTCAGCTACTGCAGAATGGAAGTCACCTTGAAAACTTCTCATTTGAGACAACTGAGCAGACCACAAAAACCAAAATGAAGTCTCATTGCAGGTGAAAAGCAATTCACAGTGAAAAGCTGAAAGCCTGTGGCTAGCAAAAAAAAACAAATTTGGTGACATAAAGAAAGCAGATATGTGTTTGTGCACTTTCAGAACTTCTTCACTGATCACAGAATAGGACATTCAGTATTATTTGCAGTTTAGGTCTCCATATATAATAAACTCAATGATTTGAAACATTAGAACAGAATTTTTTTAAACAAACTTTCCTTACTTTCTGTAACTAACCCCTTCACTCTCAAATGAAAGCACCAAGTTTTCTTCTAATGATTAGAGCTAAGACAAAAACACAAGGCATTTGAACAGCACAGACATGGGGAGCAGCCTTTTATAGTTTCCCTTTCAGTTTGATGTTGTATCTTGAGTAAAACCACATGCCACATGCTAATTAGGTCAGTGTTCCATCATATACACAGCTAGTGTTAAATGCAAACATTTATGCAGTGCTTCATGTCATGGATATTCAGAAACGTGACAGTTTAAGATGCATATATGTTTATAAAACACCAGAAATATTTGTAGTGAAGAAATCCACCTGTTCCAGAATGCCAATGAAAAGAGGGCAAACAAGGAGCAGTCAGATCGTCAATGTTCTTTTCCTATGCAGTCAAAAGCTAGTACTAAAGGAAAATGGAAAACACCATTTCATAGAATTTCTTGTATCAGATGAATCATTTCTTTATGTAAAGGACTGAACAGGTTATACTGTATTACTATTTCACGTTTTCATTTAAATATTGACTCATTTTTCAGTATTCAAAAGGTATTTTCTGAGAAGACAATGGTATTTTACTTTTAGTACAGTACAATCCTGCAACTTTCCTTAAAAAAAAAAAATTAGAAGTACCTAATGCAGAATCTCCCTGCACTACCAGCAGGTCACAGTTATTTAAACCTAATACCTTCAGTTCATTTGGGATTTACACAGTACAGAGTACTCACTCTGTATTAACAGTAATTCATGATCACAGCATCACGGAGTGGCTGAGGCTGGAGGCAGCTCTGGGTCCACCTGGTCCAGCCCCTGCTCACGCAGGGCCCCCTGGAGCTGCGTGCCCAGGCCCGTGTCCAGGCAGCTTCTGAAGCTCTCCAAGGAGAAGACTCCACGGCCTCTCTGGGCAGCCTGTGCCGGTGCTCAGCCACCCACACAGCACAGAGGTGCTTCCTGGTGGTCAGGAGGAACCTCCTGCATTCCAATTTGTGCCCCTTGCCTCAGAGCCAGGCGCTGGGCACCACAGCCAAGAGCCTCTCTCTGCCTGCCTTGCACTCTCCCTTTGGGTATTTTTAGACATTGACGAGATCCCCCTTGAGCCCTCTCTTCTCCAGGCCGACCAGTCCATTTATTTGTGTATAATTAAAGCCCCCGGTAAACAGCCCGAGAGCCAGATATTCTGCAGTACAACACTGCTAAGGCAGCTGCACTTGGGGACGGCCCGGTCTGCCGGCCGCGCTGCCAGCACAGGGCCACGGATGCTCTGAAGGCGGGCAGGACACGGGGCGCTCAGCACCCCCCGCCAGGCCGGGAGCCCCGAGCAGCGGCACCACGGGGCTGCCCCGAACGCAGCCGGGCGACGAGCCATCGGGCGACAAGCCACCGGGGCGTGCAGGCAGCCAAGGAGGGCCGCTGGCACGTGAGTACAGCAGAAAATGCTGCTGTCGCTCAAATCCGGCACAGAACGCCTGAAGTGGATTCTGGATATTCGCTGGATATTTTTAGTTTGGTCTTAAAGTGAACAGCATCTCTCATCTGCAGTTCAACTGCAAAATTGAAGTCAAAACTGTGTTTTCATCCGATGGCTTTCCTCCCAAGTTTATTATGTTGTAAATAAGAAAGGGATGTGCAGTTCCACAAAGAATAAAAAAAACCTTGACTTTATAGCAGTTTCTAAACTGCGTCAATATATACGTACATATTTACAATTGAAAAATGCTTTGGACACATGAAAGAGAATTAGATACAAAACAAAGCAAATCCTTGCCTACTGGAAATAAAGCATTCAGCTTTAAATTCCACAGTAAATCATTTACACTGTCAAAAGATCCATAAAAAAGATCAGAACCCCTCCCCCAACCTAGTGACATTTTTTCAACATCAACAACATATTGCGATACATATATAAATGTACTACACATATATGTATACATGTATATGCACATACACAACTGTTCCCAACTTACAAAAATACAGCTTCTTTTTTCCCCAAGAACAATGAACGCTGCCTTGAAAACACTGAATATGCAAAATAACTTTTTGAGACAAAGATGCTGAATCTCTGTCTCCAAAGTACCTTCACACACATAATCCTTTATTTTTAAAGGGGCTTTCTAGCAGTTAAAGTTCTCATCACATCCTTCAATCCCTGTGTTAATTTTTCTGGGAAAAGCAGTTTAAACAACACCGTCTATATTGCTCACTATTCTTAGAATTACCACGTTATGCATGTTTTATTACTCTAAAACCCAAACATTTGATGGAGTCCTAAAATGACTAAATGCCCGAGGGCACCGTTAAACCCAAACCTGCCACTAACAATTGCTTCCATCAATATGATGTCAGGAGGCATTTCCAGCCCTGCGTCTCAGTGCAAGTCTCCCGTGTATTTAATTCTCCACAGCTGAAGAAAATGAAAGCCAAGTGCAATGAACTGATTACATGATGATTAATGCCGATTAATGGAGAATGACGACATTTTACATGCAGCATTCAGTAAATACAAAACGCTGTTCAAAGGGATCTTTAAAGAGTAGGCATGATAATTCATTACTTCTGTCACAATCACCAAGAGCTCCGATAATCGAGTAATGCATGGAACAAAATACATACTATTTAATCAGAAATTTAAGGTCCTGGCAATCATTCATAGCCTATTAAATCCAGCTTATATTTCCAGGAAATCCTTTTATAGACCCACCTTACATCCAAACATTAAAGATATTGTGCTGTTGGTACATGCTACTTTACAGTGGCATAGCATCGGAGAAAAACAATCCAAGTTTTTTATGCTAGGAGACATTTTTTCAGACCCTGTGCACTTCAATCGATCCACGACTGAGATTCCAGAAAAACGCCTCTGTAAGCGCTGCTTGCTGCCTGTCTTTGACATTTATTTTAGGTCCATAGTGTTCAAAAATAAGCCTTTAAATAAACAGGTTGAATCCTTCAGGAAAAATTTTGCTCCATGTTAGAAACAAGATCTTAAAAAAAAAAAAAAAAGCAAACCAAGAATCCCGTGTCCGTTTCTCAAATTTTCGAGTCAGCTTTGCACGTAATTACGTTAGCATCAGCTTGAAGTGGCAACCGTATCACGGCCCCAGGTAGTGCCGGGATCCTTGCAGCCAGCACCCCGGCTCAGATCCACCAAGGCAGCTCCACCTGCTGCAGCGCGAGGTCTGCTCTCCCCTCCATGAAGCCAGAGGCACCTCCAGCAGAGCCCCGCGCTCGGGCACGCCGGTCACCGAGGGGAGGGGCGAGATGGTGCAGCGAGGGGCTCGCGGCCCGGCGGAGGCGAAGCCGGCCCTTCCTGCGCGGTGCTTTCGCACTGCGCCAGCCAGCGTGCGGAAGCCCCTCGGAAATCAGATGTGCGCGAGTCGACAGGCAGGGAAGTTGTGAGCCTGACGGCAGGGAATTCGCGGAGCTGCAGCCTGCGCTAGCTTTCGCGAGGAAATACCGGCGGACCGCAGAATGAGTGGCTGTGGGATATTCAGCGCTCGCTTTCTAACGTAAAAAATTCAAGGTTAAGTGACATGTTAAAAAATGTTAACTGCTGAGTAAAGCTCCTAATGGCCTACCAAAACCAGTAAACAAACAGCAAGAGAATTACACAAATATTCTCCAACTTCAACACAATGAAATCAGAAGCTGCAATTTTTTTTTCCCCAGTTGCCTGTAGGAAAACTTGAATAATTTGGACTATGCATCAATTTGGTTACGAGCCCCTCTCAGCAAAGTATTACATTTCAAGCAATGGTACATATGAACTCTCGGAAAATACAAAACAGTTCTCAGAAAAAAAAACTTTCTTCCTTAGAACTGGAGTAAATATGGCCACGGTCTCCTTAAGATTTTTGTTCTTTGTTGGGTGCTAACAAGTCTAAGACGCTAACTTATTAAAATATATATATGTCTTTGGTGTGGTTTCTTTTGTTGTTGTTTGTTTTTTGGTTGGTTGATTTTTTAGGCGGGGGGGTCAAGCTCTATAAGGATTCAAACTTCATTCATTTTAAAAGTACCAAGGTCCCTGCAGAACTTTAATGTGTTTATATGTTGTAACATCACATTACAGAATTTGACCAAAAAAACACACACTGCGATTTCTTTCTTGTACCATAATCTAACAACCCTTAGAAGAAAAAACTTTTTAATTGTACTGAATGATATTTTTAGAAAAGCAAGCATTTATTACTCCCAGAAATGTCTGCTCTTCTCTTGAAGTTGACTGTCCATTTAAGTTTGCACCTGTAGCAGCCTTTTGTCATCTCCCTTTTACTTCACTTGGTTTACCTGATAAGCAGCCCTTGAGGTAGAAAGTTTCATGTAGTACAAAACTGACATCCACACTTCCAGCTCAGAAACGAGCAACTTCATGGATTATACGGAGACTTATCTTTACATAAATGTGCAGATTGATGAAACCCAAACTAAGGCAAGATGTCTAGAGAAAAACGTGTAACTCAGCCCACAGTAAGCCTCAAAATAAACTTAATTTGCATGAGGACCTCTTTCTTGGTAGAAGATGCAGGGACTACAGATGATAGCATTTCCATACTAATAAGTATAGTTTTCCTTCCACAATGTGCCATGACCTACACTTTTTCACTAAATAGCCTTAGACATTGTTTCTTACAGTAGGTCACCTTCTGCACGCATGGACAGCAACAATGGCAGGACCAAAAAAAGTCTCAAATGTTCTGCTTAAACATCTTAGAAAAAGAAAGATAATAAATAACACACGCACGCAAAGATACATCTTCTGTGTGGATCTACATTAGGTTAAGCTTTTCTTGCACACACGTTTAAATCCAAGGGAAGTCTTCACTATAACAGAATAATCGAAGAACCTAAAAAAATCCCTTTATTTTCCTTCAGCTGGTTGGGGGTCGCAGCATAGTCTCTTCTGAAAAACTAGGGCAAAGCATGAGTAAAGAAACTTAAATATGATACATGAAAAAGGAAAAAACGGGCAAGGGGAAAGAAAATGGGCAAGTACTGCCTGTTCCACAACGAACACAAAAATGTTCCTATACCACACCACCACCTTTTCTATGCACTACAGAACAACAATCCATCCTACTTCCATACACTCACACTGTAATAACAATTTCTTACTAAAATAATACACAGCCAAATGCATGGCAATTTCATGACAAAGTCAAAGAGCAAAAGCAGTTCTTGAATGCTGCACAAATAGCTTTTTGCGATGCAGAAAATATAAACTCTAATGTGCCATGGGCGTAGAAGAATCAGTAAGAGGAAGACAGTCTACACATCTACAAAGGATTCCATCAGTAAGATAAGAAAAAAGAGAAAGCTTAAGTAACTTCAGGCAATTACATCGACATTGTTGATGAAGACCACATAAAACATCCGAACCTTTCAACCATAGTTTTACAGCTATAACCAAATAAATTGGTTACACAGCAAAACTGTCTTCATCTTTATACAAGATGCAACTTTTCAGAATATCACATCTTGTCATGCACAAGCTTAAAAATACCTTTAACTTTGTCAAGTTAAAATATAGTTTGCTGACCAAATCCCGACACTTAACTGTAATGGTTTCACTTGTTCAGAACAATTACTTGTACTCAAAGGCATCTTAAATATGCAGCTATGAACATAACGCTTCCTGAAATATGAATGATCATATAAACACCTATCCTCAGAATATTTGCAAATCTACTTTTGAGCTCTACAGAGACATATCCTCATTAACTATTGCTCTGACTCCAACTGAAAGTTGTATTAACATTTCAAAACACAAAAAACAATTGACTAACACACTAAGCTGTTGATAAGAATAGTGTGGCCTTAACTCCTTAACTATCTACAACACTTCCTCACAATTTATCAGGCTGTGTTTTGTGTTATCACATACAAGTTTATTTAGTCTGATCCCTCTGTTTCCATGCTGATTATAGAAAACAATTTTTAAACTGGGAGATTGCAAGATACCACACTAGGACTTCTACCTAATGCTGCCATATAGAAGAAAAAGAACAAATTTCTACTGAACGTAGAAAAACAAAAACCTAAGTTCTCTTCTTGCACAGGAGGGTTCCACCCGATAATATACAAAAACATAAGAGTAACAGTTTTATATACAAAAATCTAAAGAAACCAAAACAAAACTTAAAAACTGATGTTTACTCAAAAGTGGTATCACTAAAAATGACTTCTTACGCTTATGAAAGTACTGTATAAAAATGAATTGCCTTTATTTCAAGTTTCTTTTGAATGTTTACTTGGCAATAACCTATCTTTGTGCATGGCTCCCATGTGTCCAATAAAAATACAAACATCATTAAAATCTTTAATTAGTAAGCAAGACTAATTTTGTTATTATCATGAAATAAGAAAGCTGTTACTTCCAAGACTCCCTGAGCAGTATGAATATTGGATAGAGAGAGAGAAACAAATGTTATGCAGCATCAAAAAAAGCACTACAACCCTTTCAGGAACTTAATGCATCTGTTCAGCATTTGCCCAGTTTTCTTGCCTGGACACACACAGTGGTACCTGTCTCATCTATCCATGTGTTCCACCTATGTCCTTGTGCAACACAGGTTAGGAACTAGCAACCTCATAAGAAGCAAGACCTGGAGTTTTTAAATGGCTTAAGAGAAGGTCTAACTCAGCAAATGCACCACCTGTTCAGAACGCCAAACTAAAGGGGAAAGACTACACTAACCTCCCTATTTCTTCAAACAGAACGTGCCCCCCAAGTATCGCTGCAGGCACCCATCAGGCTGGTGAGACTCTAGGTTAGCTCCCTCTTCCCCGGCAGCCGGAGCTGGTTTACTTCCAGAATACTTCGTACAGTCCAGTTAAAAAAAAAGTTGTCAATTTAATAAAATACTTTTTAGTATTAGAATTAAACCTCTTCCTCATAACCTTAGCACGTCTAGTATTGGAAGAGTACACAGAACTCCGAAATTTGTCTATGTAAAGAAGCTTGGCTACCGGTTTAAGATTACCTCATCCTAACAGAAAGCTCCAAAATAATGACTGTAACTCTACTCCTCTGTAAGCAATTTCTATAAGGTAAATGAAATTTGAACACTAGTTTCGTAACAACCGATATCTGGTGCCACCTGCATCCATTAGCATGCATGAAGCTCTCTGGCCTTGCTGTTGTTACTCCCTGAAATACAAGATGACTATCCAAACCAATTTTGAGAACGCAGCCAAAAATGCACTGCTTGTTTCTGCATGCACCTAAATTGCCAGAAAAATCATTTGCACAGTACTTTCAGGCAAACAGGTTTATTTACTGAAAGCACCATGACCTGAAAACTCCCCTTGTAAAAGCTAACTTTAGCAGCTCTTCACATCTTAGAAACACCTTTTTGTCAGCTTGATAGGTAAGCATGTTTGCAGGAGCTAAACCTGCAGCCACTGTCGCACCTTCGGTTTAGAACGCTGATGTGCATCTGCCCTTAAGAAGCTTCATGCTCTCATATAGAAAATTTGCAGTGCCCACTCAATCTGACCCATATGTGCCCAACCCAATCATCACTGAACACAAAAAAACACAGAGGGAATCCTTTGCGTTGTTTCGACAAAACACTTCCATCAACAATAGAAAAATCTTTTCTGGGACAGTTAGATTATTGTAATACAGCTGTCTCTTAAGTTTCCAAAATCTTGCAGAATACTACAGCCCTATTAACTTCAGCAGGAAGGTGAAATGCTATTTTGGAAAGAGGGATTTGATTAATTTCACCATGTTTTAAAAACTTGCCCCTTCAGCAGCAGTTAAGCCCAGAACAGGTCCTATGAATAGAAGCTTTGCAGTAGGTGTTTGTGATTTTCTCCCAGTTTATTCCAAGCCTTAAATTGTTCAGTGGAAGACAGATCTGGGACATCACTCCAATGAGGTCCTTCATAAGCCTTTATAAGTGAACCCAAAAACCACACGAGAATACTTTCCTTGCTAACTGAGTGACCATCACTATGGGTATTATTAACTTGCTTTTGGATTTCTCTTCAGTCCAAAACAGAGGAGAAAAGTCTAACTCATACCAGAGAAAGAACACAGAGGTGTCTGCATTATGATGTCCTCTATACACAAAAATAATCAGGCTTCAAGACATGAGCTGCAAAACAGTGATAGACTAAAGAGCATTCAGAAGCAAAATTTCAGTACCACCACCACCCCAAAAAAAGAAAAGAAAAGAAACAGAACAGACCCTCCTGACAGTTACCACTGGATAGAGCTCCCATGTTTTCAAAGCATATTTCATCATATCCTTCCAGTGTCAGTACCTGCCTCTTTGTAATTCTAAAACTATAGGTTCATTTCAGCCAAAATTCACTGGGGGGTTGGGAGTAAAGGCCTCAGAGGATATCAATCATTTACAGGTTTCATAAGAGTAGGTAGCAGGTAAGGGGATAAATATCACAAAAAGCCCCACTGAAGGGAGGAAGGTGTGGGGGAGGCTGCCTAAGCAACAACAAACAGAATTCATATAACAAGATATTAAGAATGTCAAAGGGAAAAAGAAAATTAAAAGCTACACATCCCATAACAGAATGGTAGCACACCTTGACAAAAGTTACACAAACACATGCTTGAATATGGCAGGTATGAAGCTCTTTTAAATTCTGAAACATGAAATTCTAAGGCCTGGAGGGGAATCTCTTCCCCTTCCTCCTGATATTTTGAAAGTGTTTCAGCCCTCCTGGAGCACGCCTTTACATTTTCAGTTTCCACACAAGAAGTTCCTGAGAATTAGAGGTGACAGAATTGACGACTATGACTGCTGTGAAATCCAAAAGTCAACATTATTTTTTCCTAGCTGGAAACTACATAACTGGGGAGAACATCTTCAAAACAAGCTAGGATTGACAATAAAGGGTTCCTTTTGCAAACTTTGAGTTTGACCCAATAAAAAGGATGTAAGTGCAGCAGAGACACTATGGCATTTTTCTTCCCATTAGATGGAAGTCTACCTGACCTTCTCTGTTGAAGTCACTGCTGAAAAGGAATATTATATCTTAGTATACAGTAACATCCTTGTGGAAAAAAAAAAAAATGTGGTGACTCTATTTAGAACAGGCTGATTAGAATACAACTCAGCTAGGAAATTCCTAAAACCAGAAGTACTACACCACTTCAAACATATTCAACATTTAGACATAGCCTGTGGTGGCTTGCTCACTCCCCACCTAGAGGGACAGTGGAGAGAATCAGAAAAGGAAAAAGCAAGAAAAAAAAAAAACAACAGAAACCACTACAACAAAAAACCTCACAAATTGAGATGAAGACAGTCTAGTAAGTGAGAGGGGAGGGGCAGGGAGGAGCGACGCCAAGGCAATCGCTGGCCACCTCCCACCAGCAGGGTGCTGGGACTGATGCCCAACCAGTCTCCAACCAACACTGGAAGAGCTCCTCCCCAGCTTTACGGCTGAGCATGCCATTAAAGGGTATGGAATATCTCCTCGGTCAGTTGGGGTCAGCTGCCCAGCTGTGTCCGCTGCCAGCCTCTTGCCCACTCCCAGCCTACCTGTGGGGGCAGCAAAGTGATAGAAGAGGGAAGGCCTTGATATTCTGAGCACTGTTCAGCAACAGCTAAAACCCTGGTGTTATCAGCACTGTTTTGGTCACGAACCTAAAACACCACTTGGCTGCTGGGAAGTAAATCAACCATCCCTGCCCAACCTAGTATACAATCTGACCTGGAAAGTCCTGTAAAATGAAGAACTGTGAGATCCTGCCACACTTAGATGGACACCATTCAAAAACGTCGCTGGAATCACTCTTAGAATAACAGTATGTGATTATTCTAAAGTTGCCTTTGATGTGTTGCTCCCATCTGTACACAGATGGGAAACAAAAATATAAGCACACATATTTAACCCTGTTTAGTTCCATCTGACCCTGAAAAAGATTTCTAGTGAGCTACAGACACTGAATTCCAAAGATAAAACCGATAAGCTGTAGAAGCCCATTAGACAACAGACCTTCTGAGAGCCCCAAAAGCTTTACTCCCATATCTCTCATCCCTGTCACACCCCAATGAAAATTCCGCCCACTTTGGATTTGAAGTGGATGGATGCTAAATGCAAGCGATAAAGATTATTAGGCAAGTGAGGTTATACTTTGAGGGCTATGCTCAGGGGGAAAGATTGAATCCTGCAGGGTGTGATTAGCTGGGACTACTTTCCCGAGTGTGAAGACCAAACCAGAACAAGGATCTCATTTATCACTGTGGATCGTTCCCTGCAGGACCCAGGCTAATCATATCCTCCTTAATTAGACTGAGACAGAAGACTAGTCTGATAGAGACTGTCATGCAAAAATTACTGGGGGGAGGGTGGGAGGGTGAAGGGAATAAAGAGACACAACATTTTCACAGGGATTATTCTAGAACGGGTAATGCATGAAGATCCCTCAGCTATTGAAGGATTGCTCAGAATCTGATTAATTTCCATCCTATCTTTTTGACAGAATTCCTTCTGGAGCAGTTTTCAATTGTGGACTACCTTTTATATGGTCCATTCAGTGTAGATGTAGCTAAGAAAAGCAGCGCTGCTATTGAGTGACTCTCAAACTATTAATCAAGCATCTCTGCATCCACTGAAAAAATGAGGGCACATCGGTAGAAAAAAGAAGTGAAAATCTGGGAGAGAAAAATCCAATAACAATACATGCTTTTTATCCAGCGAAGTCTCACACTACAGATTCATTTCAATGGCTGTTCATGCTTCCCTAACGCAGCATCGAGAAAAGCCAGCAATTGGATGTGTTTCTGCTCTACTGCTCTGATGGAGCACCACTGGAGCAGAGGCTAAGAGCCACTCTCAGCCAGTGTAGATGAAGTGCTTCCACAACACTAACAATGGGTTCAGTTGTTTTTATATTTTCCTGCACTGCAGACAGTGAAAAGGCTGTTTCCAGAGACATACAGTCCTCCAGTCCCACTGCCTAAAAACCATGAAAAGAGATCATGTCTCAATTATAAAATAGTTTACTGAGAGCAAGAGAGGCACCACTAGTATTCTATCTATGCTCAACTATCTGCCATATTTGACTCTACCCTAAACTACTTACAGCTTGCACTGTTTCTCAGCCTTCTGTCCCCCATAAACTCATCCTTCTTGGCACAGCTGGTATTCAGCCAGTTGCCTTCGAGTACCAGCGCACGGGTTTGTTCTGTCCTTGCTGCACAACTTGGCACATCTTGCTGAGCTTCATTAACTGCCTTCTAGCTTGATCCCCCGGGTGACTGAGGTCTCTCTGTGTTAAGGTCCTGCAATTTCTTGGATTTGCCACTTAATCAGTGGAGTGTCATCTGTCAGTTTGTGTGGGGTGTGTTGTGTCATCATTCCAGTAACTAGTGGTTTGATTTATATCCACAGTCTATGAACAAAGCTTTGAAGATACTGATCCTATACTAAGCCCTGCTTACCAACCCTGCACATTAAACATGGGGTACTTCAGCAGGAACCTAGGGCATCAAATGCAACCGTCCTTATAAAACATCAGCAGCTATTGGTCAACTAACTGCACAGGTCTTCAAATTTGAGTTTTCCTTCTCAGAATGTTTCAGCAAGATGCAGTACCTTCCTACAGAAAGTAGTGCCCTACTTTAGCTTCGAAATTACCGAAAAAGCTAGGACCCAAATACCTGAGTGAATGTGACAGCATGTTAAAATACCCCAGCAAATGCAGCTCTTTCTCCCTCTCCTTCAGAACACCTAGAAAAAAGTATTTTAACTAAATTTTTTAAACCACCAAGTGGAGGAAAGCTATTAGCTCAAAACAAGAGTTCCAATACTCAAAAAAGAAACTTAGAAAAGCACACAGCATTATTTCTCTGAATGATTGAGGTATTCACAAATCTTGAATATTGCACACACTGCTGACCTTCTCATCTGAGAAAAGCAGCGACAAAAATCACAAAAGTACAGTGAATAACAGCTAGGATAAAGATACTCAGCGGCTTTCATTTGTGAAGATTATAAAGTGAGGAGCCTCATCTGTTTAATGGAAGCAGTTGAGATGGGAACCTGACAGATCTTTAAAAACACAAGTGGCACAGAAAAGGCAAACGCAAAGCAGTTATTCACTGTTTAAGACCACACAGGCATTAGCAGACAAAGAAATTATCCAGCAGATGTTTAAAATACAAGCAAGAGAAACTGCTGTAGAACTTACTGCCAAGGACACCAAATGTTCAAACAAAAAACAGCAAATCAAATGTAGACCGAGGTCTAATAAAAATACACAACCATAATCTCTAGCTCAGGAAATCTTTAAGATGCTGCCTACTGAAGTGGGCACTTATCCTTTCCTTACAACTTTTTCCTTAAGACAAATTACTAGTCATACTCAGAAAGAGTCCTAGGCTACATAAAGTCTTTGGTCTCATCCTGTACATGTTTTTCCATACATTATACTCTCCTCAGCTTCTAAGAACCAGCTGTTCAGAGGAAATGAAGTTTTGTGTTACTCTTTTTGACAAAGGAATTCCTTTTTAGTCATTAGCCAGAGGTTGCATATACCTGCAGGTGACTTCGGGCAGTCCATGAAGAATCATGTCTCACATTAATGAAGAGATATGTTGATAGGATCTCAGGCACTTTAGACCTCTTTGGAAGTAGAAGAGCACTTAATCTTGCTCTCTCCCAACAGCATCACAATCTGATCGAACCACAGAGCACTCAGGTCACAACAAAGCAAACTTCACTACCTTTCACTTAGGTTCTCATGCCACTTCCACCACTCAGAAGAGACTAAGACAATCAAGGAATTCAAAGACACTCTCCTTATCTCAGGTAAGAGATTTAAAAAACTAAAAAAAAAGAAGAAAAAAACACACCAACCCCCCAAAATCTTTCAAGAATGATTTAGACACGAGTTTTCCAGGTTCAAGAGCCCTGTCATTTCTTTTTCAAACTGTATTCCCAAATCTAGTCTAAGTGGTTTTATTAATGCTCACCACTTGAGAAAAGGCATAAAAGCCAAGATGTAAGAGGGCTTCTGTCAATTAAACCAGTGCTGGGAGAGTAGTAACACTCAGAAGAAAATAAAAGTAGCTTTTTTGAAGTATAAAGCGTATTTTACACCTGTACAACCTAGAATCAGCTAAAACTCCATTTCTGCAATTTCTGTCATATTGTCCCAAACTAATACAAGGTCCAACTGAACTAAAGCAACAGGAAGCAGCAAAGAGGAGGAAAAAAATGAGACCTCCTCAGTCTGGGGACAGTCACTTTACTCTTGACCCAAATTAGCTAAGCTTATTTGTCTATTACTGAATCTGGGCTATTAAACTTCGCTGAGAATTGCTGGTATTTGATAAAGGTGATTTTGTGTGTGTGTTTTTAAATAAAGCAAAGCCTTCTACACTGCAACATAAATCCCATGAAGGAGAAAGGGCACAAAGAACTCTGAACGCAAAATCATAGAATATTCCGAGTTGGAAGGGACCCAACAAGGATCATCGAGTCCAATTCTTGACTCTGCACAGGGCAACCTAAGAATTAAACCATATATGTAAGAGCACTGTCCAAACGCTTCTTGAACACTGGCAGGCCTGGGGCCATGACCACTTTCCTGGTGGGAAATAAAAAAATAATACAAAATATCCAAGATTTTCCAGATTCATGACTGGCAAACCAAAAACTTAATTCTAGCTCTGTATCATGTAATCTAATACCGCAATTCTACACTTTCCCTTATCTTTCAAGAAGTGTATCCTCACATATTTCAAATCTTGGAGGGCAGAGAAAGCCATGCCAAGTTCTCTAAAATGTAGATAGCCACATTTTCCTGCTTGTTCTCTTGAGAAAAACGCTTTACAAACAGTAGAGGGCAGCATTTCTCCATTTCCACTCGAAAGGATTTCTCTGCCTGCCTAACAGTAGCATCTAAAGATAAGGATGTAAAATACAAGACAGCCTACGGTAAACTCTATTCCTTTTTCCAAAGTCTTCATTTTACAGCAATATACTTCACAGACTATCCTATACACCATCAGAATTAAAGCAAAACTGGAGTAAAAATCTGATTCTGCCAGAAAGACTTCCATTTCCTTTATTACATTCACAATCTGCTGGCAAAAATTCCTCCAACACACTGTTTGTAAATAGTAGTGCACGGCTGATGCAAAAAAAAAAATTCATTTTGTTTTCTTTCTCTGAATGAATATATGAAGGAACATTTTGATTAATGGGAGAAAAAGTAAGGGTTTCTAAGACTGCCAATGACTTCTTAAGAAGTTGTTTAACAGGATAATCAGATACAGACTTTTACGATCCTTGTGACAGGAGAGTTAAATTAGAAGAAGCTACAGCAAATATTATGTATTAATTTAGATGAATAATGATCTCTGTTTTTGTGTCCACAACCCAATCTGATGCTTTTCCTTCAAAATTATACAAAGTGAGACAAATTTTTCTGCTGCGTCTCTCTAACAACCTAAACTTCCAATAAAAACCTTAATGTGATCTTTAAAATCATCCAACTCCATCATAATAAGCTAGTGTTATCTACATTACTGTTAGAAAAAGCTTTTATTGAGCTAATTGCTTTAGCAGCAAGGAACCTTTTGATTTGCAGCTTTAATTTATTTTGGCTCAACTCTTATTGTTCCTGTACTAGTATCTGGTTTGAAAAGTTATTGCTATCTTTGTATTTTGGAAACATATTCCCTTTCTAGTCAAGGCAAGCTCTTCCATTTTTTTATTTTTTTATTTTTTTTTTTTTTTAAAAGAGACGACACTTCCCTCACCATTTTAATACTACTTCTAGCTGTGTATGCACAATTCAGAGGGGCAATTATATAACACTGTATAAAACAGTACTTTTCTATCTCCTCATGTTGCCCAGATGGTCTCCAAGGAATATTTCTCAACCAATTAAAATTAAAATCAGGACAAGAGTTATGAAGACCATGCTACTTCTAGCCCAACCTCAAACTTCTCTCCATGTCTCTGAATTCCAATTACTTGCATAACACCAGCTGGGTACATCGGATACTGTGAACAACCTATTAGGAAGTGAGAAAATAGGGAAATTGATGCATATTTCACCAGACGAGATGATGATCATCTCCAGGAAGTTTTCTACAAACAGCTTTTAAGATACATGTATTATTAATGTGACCCCTACTCCTCCTCATCTGAACTGGAATTGTTACAGCATAGAGTCCAACTTCACCAAAAAAGCAGTGGCTAGCTGAAGCACTCACCAGCCGTTTTCTTAGACTGAAGGAAGATGAAAGCAGCAGGTAAAGAAAGCTTCATGTAATAAGACATTCCAACTTCCAGCTTCTTGAAAAAGCATTAAGTTATTATCATTCCTAATTACAGAGAGCAGTCAAAAGGTGGTGTGTGTTTTTTTCTGAGGAAAAGTGTAGTTTATTAACACTATTCCATTTTTCTAAATTGTGCTAAAGCAGTCAAAATAGATTTTCTGCCTCAGTCGTATGATAAGTAGTTGCATTTTACTACATTTTTTTTAAATAGAAAAATAAAAAGCTGAAGAATAAAAAAGGTCTCTTTTGGGTAAACAATTTACAAGGAGATACAGGAATATACTACAAGTCAAACATATACTGTTTTGAATTACTGTGTATTTCCCAAGAGATAATAAATGTACAAAAGTAAAACCATCTACTAATTATAAAAGAAAAATGGACTAAGTTCACCATTATAACACTCCAGGGAGTTCAGAGTTATTACGAAGATTAAAAAAAGACACAAGTGCAAGAGGGCAAGAAGCATGACTGTCCAGCTCTAGATTAACCGCTGCCCCATCTGGCCAACCCATCAGCTCAGCAGTTGCAAGAGCCCAAGGCAGAAAAGCCTCGGTGGTCTGTTCAGGAGCAAAGCTCCTGAGCTACCCCAGTTGCACATCACCACTGCACCCACAACACACATCTCCCAACACAGGAGCAAAGTGCTCCTCAGGGGTGTTGACTTCAGCAGGTAAAACAGGCACCACAAACAGATGGCTAGATGCAACTATCACATTATTTTTCCCCCAGCATTAAATATGCCACACAGATGAGTGAAAATCCACTGCAATAGAGCACTCCATCTCAACAGCACACTTTAGAGAAACCTAAGCTGCGGCTGGCACACTTGGCCTTGCTGAAATGAGAAAGGAGAAAAGGTGTCCTCAACTTTTATTACAAGTTATGTGGGCACAAATTAAACCCACTGCTAGAGAACACACACAGAAGTAAGGGAACTACTCTTCCAGGCAATATGGGCTGGTCACTGAAATGCCCTAAGCACTGTTCATTCTCTGTTGGACATTCAGGTGACTTCAGAGAATGCTGACGACTTCTGCCCACATTGACCTTTAAGACAGTAGCCCTCAATTACACTTTTACCAAGGATTAGAACCTCATTAAAGCATATCCTTCCTGCCTCCAAACCCAGGATGTGGCAGTGCACGGTCCTCAAAGAACCATCTTCTCAAAAAAAAAAAAAAGTCACGTTATTACCACTTACAAAGTATGAGTAATATTCACTGACAATATATCAGGCTATGATTAAGCATCAAATCAAGAAAACAGTGAAAAGAAAAGCAAACCTTTTGTTTAAAAAGCCCCAGCGCAACCTACTGCATTCACAAAATAAAAGTGATCAAGTGCCGTGCCAGCTAGTAAAACAGAAGTGACTAGTGGCATCTGAGAAATGGGGTTTATTTTTTAGTATGAAGAAATCTAAATACCCCTGCCTGCTGAAGGAATCGTGCTAGAGACCATATGTCCAACTATGAACAACCCTACATTTATTCACCCACTGTTTTCTCCCACTGTTTTCATTACAACAGGAAACGATGCCAGAGCTGCTCACTCCGAGGGTCCGGTTCCATGAGCAGCAGCCAGAGAGACCAAACATTCTGATTCTCCTGAAGGGAGAATCTGCTCTCCTCTCCTTCTCCATCCAAAAGCCTTGAGCTGTTAAGCCTCATCTTTTTACCTGTTTTTTCAGAGGGAGCGGAGCCAATTTAACTGCTCAATACATTCCAATTCTCCGTTCCAGCAGCTACCTTTTAATAGCTTTGGTGCTCATTTGACTTTTCCATGAGCTGCTTTAACTCACTAGCCGAAAAGCACGCTGCATTCTACTGTGTTCCTAGTAAATGAGCATTAAAGAAAAGGAGGTGGAAGCACTCTTCAGTTGCAGCAACCTGATACACCAGCTCACTGTCACACCTGAAGCTACAGATTGAATTCTTCTCCCATAATAAACAAGGGCTACAAAGCAAAACTGATGAGGAATGAATGCTTCACTCTGCTACTCCCACAAATCCTACCTGAAAAATTACTCAAGCTGAGATCACCAGCTCCTCCAAAATAAACTCACACAGTTCCAGAAGGGCAACTGGAGTTCAGAAAATGCTTTGAAGGGGTCTTTTACATAGGATTGATTTCAGAAAGTTATGTCCCTTTTTTACTGCTGTATTTAGCATCTCCTCCAACCCAAATATATTCCACACCATGTTCTCGGAGCCAGTGCTGGGAAAAAAATGATATTTTACAGCCATTTGTTGCTCTTCAATCAACTGCTAACCAAACATGCCCAGAACTGATGTAATAACCAGATCACTCATTTGNGGGGGGGAAGGGGGGAAGGGGGGATAAGTACAAACTTGAGGACCAAGATTCAAGAGCTTCAGGTAATACTCATCAGCTTCATACAAACGCACTGAGTGTTGGTCCAATTATCCCACTTCTACAAGCAAACTCAAACAAATACAAACTTCACTGATGTGTGTCTGGCTGAAAAACTACACAATTTTATTAACTTTAACAATAAAACGATAAATTTCTAAATAGAGTCATTTAGAAAGAACAAGCAAACGCATGTAAACAAAAGTCATCTCTCAAGATACCCTGTGTATGAAACACATGCCACAGATTGATACCTTTATCCTGTATTTTGTGTGCATTTTTGTGAGATAGACAAGTCCATATAAAAGAGAGCCATTCGAGTTTACTAAATATAGAGCAATTGCCTCTCACTCAACGATTTCCTGGGCCAAACGGTTGGCAGCTGGTAGAGCATCATGTTAACAGGAAGATAACAAATTCAGAAAATCCCTTAAAAAAAAGTTAAATGCATAAAGCTTACTATTTCCTTGTAACTCATAACAGTAAGACAAAAATTTTCCTAATGGTTTGCCTTAGTCTATTTTCTCATGCTTCGTGCTGCTTTTCAGATTTTACGTATCAGATCACTATCACCTCCACTGTTGTCGCTCTGTGCCAACTTCTTCCTCACTCTTGGTGTCTTCACCCATCTCATTATCTTCGAACCTATTCATCTTCACAACTCACACAAGTAACCTTTCAGTTCCACCCATGGAACCTGAAACACAGTATTTCTCAAGTTCTTCAGCTACAACTTCTGGATTTAACCGATCTCATGCTGTCTCATGTTCTCCTGGGCTTCTTTATTTGCCACATAAGGGTTAGAAATATGATCCCTGGCCAAAGTCCAATCTGAGTAGTAAAACTTCAAGTAGTATTTAAAGCACTTGTTCACAACCACAACAAACACCTGCAGTGGAGATGTCATTTCTCCTGGTATGACTACTAAGTCAGTATTCTCTGCTTGCATTCCTCATCGCTTTTGTCAGATAACCTTTAAATCCACCTACGGCATGCATTCCTCATTCTTCACAGCACACCTCGTCTCCTATTCCAAACGATGATCAGCCAATCCGCTAGTCTGCAGGCAACCATCCTTGGTTTTGACACCTACCAGCTATCCTAGTAGGCAGCTGTTTCCTTGGCATTGCTTTATACTTCAAGATTACATACAGGAGCAATTTCATACCATCTGCTGACACTGCCAACATTACCGCTATGCACAAGTGTTTTTTTTTCACTTCCCGAAGTTTTTATGACGACTGATTCTGTACGCATTTCTTCAACACTATAACCAGATGGCATATCAAAGCAAAGTGGTGTTTTATTTGCAGTATTCAATTGGCTCAGCAGATAACTATGATCTATATGCAATCCAATCAAATATATTTGGAAAGCTATTTGTATTTTAGTGAAGACAAGAAATGTTGGCAAAATGAAGGTCCTTGCCAAAAGCCATCATGACACATTTATACGTGCCAACTTCGAAGGGCTGTTGACTATTTAGCACTCAGGGTATTTCTTAAGCTTTTCGTTTAATTATTTCCCACGTAACTGGGTTTTCATCTCTACAATTTTAAATTCACAAAATTCTAGGATTTGTTCCTCCACTTTAAGAAAGTATCCTCCTTTGGGCCCATCAAGTGATTTCTGCATCAGGTTTATACATAAAAGCTTACACTCTAATTGTTTCCATTTTCACACCCTTGCCTCCATCACTTTTTATTTCCTTCCAACATCAGAGCCGTTTATTTTTCTACCCACAGCACCTCTAAAAAGTTAAAACTGGCATAGGAGAAGTTACAATGCATTTTCATACACTTTGTTAGATCATATCAGGAATACAGGGGCAAGTACTCCAAAAAGCCACCAAGACAGCCAAGTGGCTGGAGCACTTGGAAATGAATGAGGAAAGGTTCAGGGAACTGGCCTTGTTTAACCTGGAGAAAAGAAGTTTCAGGTAGAGCTAGCAGCAGTCTTCTTATGTCTAAGAGGAGGTGAGAAAGAAAACAACCTTGGCCCTTCATTGTAGTGCATTTGCAGGAATAAAGATGATGTTCAAACTAGGGGGACAGAGGGAGGTACTGAAGGTATACATAGAGAAAAAAAAAAAAACTATGAAAAAAATTAACCCTCTGCACAAGTTGCTAGAGAAGGTGTCAAATCTCAGTCATCAGATGTTTACAAGGCCCAACCAGACAAAGCCTTAGCAACAACACATTTTGAATTTGATGCTGACCCTGCTTTAAGCCAGAATTTGGATGAGGTCACTTCCACCAGGAGAGATTCCACACTCCTAACTGGTAGGCGAGGAGGAACAGGAGCTGTGCCCAGGTTCAGGCACCATGCAGCCTCGTCACTGTGTTTGCCCAGAACAGAGATGACCCAGAATTTACAATGACTCCTCATTTAAGTTTAACAACTTGGGGAGGGGTACCAAAGGAGAAAGATGAAGGTTTTTAAGCACATACATATGCTTTCCCCCTTCCCAAGATACCATGTTTTGGGTACTTTCAGAAACAAGGCACTGTACTAGACAGATACTGCTCTGGTATTGTCCAAGCAGTATGCTTCTTAGTGTTGTGAAATAAAAACAGGACGAAACAATCATTCTTTTCCACTACTTACTAGAAATATTATTTTAAAATCTTAAATCATTTGTTTAAATTCAACCATTTTACTGCAAGTATACTACCGAACAACCACGCTAAGAATGACTGCTCAAAAACTGCTGTTCTGGAAAAATTAATGATTTTTCATATTCTGTAAATTTTAAGTGTCATGCACTCATTTAAAACTGTTACTTAAATAAAATCATTACTGTAAGTACAGCCCACGTGCCTGCTCTTAATAGTATCCATGGTTGCAGTGATGCAAATTTGCCTACCTACATCTAACCAAATGTGCCCACATAAGGAGAGGAAAAAAACTATTAATCATTATTCTTTGCACTAGATGAGTGCAAAGTAAACCAGATAGATCTTAGAAACAAAGTAGTTTAAGGACCTCTTCGCCCATCATGAACACATCTTCATTCTGAATTAAGTACAGCAGAATTATCAAAGATCAAATTATGAAAGATCTCTCAAATTCACTAGAAAACTCATCTCCCTAACCAAATTCTTTACTTTGCTATACTGTCATAAAGAATAGCAATGAATTGTTTCAAATATTCTTCCACTCAAAAAGGAGAAAGGGGAAGTATTTAACATTATTTCTAATCCTGTCATACATTTCTTTAATGCTGATTTCAAATGTCATATGCATTCATTTTCCTTTACATCAGAGAAGTCGATTCACGCACAAAATTAAGGAACGTATTTTTCATTAGATTACAGCTTTCGAGTCACCAGATGCACTGACGTGCACAGGGAAGCAAACAGTCTTTTTAAAAGCCCCGCTTTAAATAAACAGCTTTAGTTAAAGATGCAAGGCACTACAGCAACTTTTAGTTAAATGAGGCCAAAACTTCACATGAAACAGACAGGAAGGATTAAGTGGTGATCGCTCCAGGTGGAAATGCATGCTCAGCCTAAGCCAAGCTAAGACTGCTGCTGGAGAGAGAATGATCTCTTCCTCTTCCATGCAGCGTTTCGGTGAACAGTCTTACTTAAGTGTCAGCCCTCATAGGACTAGGCTGACCATACTAAAAAACAATCCTTTTTCCAGAATAAATTTTCGGCTGGCTTAACGTTCCATATAAATTATCTTTCTGCTCTTAAGCAAGTAGATATGGGAAAGTAAATAAATGCACAAGATAAAACTAAAGTCGAGCAGCTCAGTGACGAAGATGACAGCACTCTCCTTCCCTTAAAAAAATAAATAAAAAGTACAGCAACATTAAGGTACATCATGATACAACCAAAGTCAAGGAATTAACACCTGATCCCAGTCTAACAGTACCGAAGGTAGTATTTTAAAAGAAGTAAAGCAGCTACACCAAAAACCGCCGTAATTAATCAAACTTGTGATTTTAAAGAACATGTTTCACTTCCAAAAAACCAACACCTTGGACACCAGAAAGACTCCTTTGCTGGTGATAGACAAGGTAACTTCACCCATTGCAATCAGCCTGTGCTTCCTTCTGTCAAACAGAACCATAAGGATCTTTACTTTGTGTTTTACAAGAGCTGTCACTAAACCCATGCAATATTCTTAAAGATGTTTAATTTTACTCTACTTCTTAAGAAGGGGGTTTGTATGAATAAGTTTCATTGTTTCAAATCTAAAAATATTGCCAAAAGCTAGAGTAGCTTATTAAAAAATTAAACCTGCAGCTATTTGAACAACCAGGGAAAAGGAAGCAACATAGAACAACAGTTTACCAATAACAAGAAAAATAAAATTCTTTTTAAAAAATCACAAAAAAGCCTCACCTAGCCACATTTCATAAGCACACTACTAATATACATTCCAATTATGCAACACATTTTACCTTTAGCAGTTACAAGTGGACTGCATTAAAAACAATCACAGAAAAAAACAAACTTTATCCTGGCACAGAAGTAATGACACTAAACTACTTGTGTGTCTCCACCTCAAAGCAACAAGATGTCCAAATTACAGAAGATACTCAAATATATCCACCCCTAGCAGGACTTCCCAGATTCATCATCTTCTATTTGATGATTATTTTAAATACGTCCTGATAAAGGTTATGTAAAACATCATTTGGAATTCCACATTCCAGAATAAAAAGCAAATTGCTATTTTAGCGCATTTAAAGAGAATTAATTGTTACAGGAAAGAGTCTTACAGCAAAATGACAAAAAAATCATCATTCTACTACACATGAGTTTTTCAATGTGCATAATCAGCTCTTAGAAGAATTAAGAT
Organism: Anseranas semipalmata; assembly: GCA_013399115.1. NCBI lineage: Eukaryota > Metazoa > Chordata > Aves > Anseriformes > Anseranatidae > Anseranas > Anseranas semipalmata. The sequence continues at coordinate 726,772 of VXAA01000162.1, read as the reverse complement.
CTGTGACTGTTCTTAGCAACAACTACAGAATTTTCACAATCGGTACATTTAAAGTCAAAAAAATTCAACACTAGAAAACAATCAAGACATTTTCATTACAGGTAGACAAAACCCGAAAAAAAGGTTCAAGAACTTTTAACATCATAGGCATTAATCAAAAGCTTTATCATCTTACCTTTGTTGTTACAATGCACAAGCAATCCATTGTTTCAGCATAGCAGGTATCTTTCCAAACATTTAAAAGGCTTACTTTCAGTCACAGCTAAGCACCATCTCAAATTCGGAAAAGCACACTTATTGAATAGTCAAAATAGCATAACGTGTGCCAGTTTTCCATTTGGATTAATTCAGAGGTAGAAACAATGTGGAAAAAAAAAGAGCAAGCTAAAATACAAACACTTTAAGTTTCATGAAGGATTCTTAACCTATTTTGATCATCTACATCTGAAAAACTTGAACTTATCCTTGAAAATATCTTCCAAAGGATGTCAAATCTTATTCCATACCAGTTAAGTGCCTCCTCATATTCTGTTTCACATACTCCTCTTTCAGGATTACCTAACACATGAGAGTCATAGGGAATCATTTGATGAAAAGCAACACAAAATTATTTTACAGCAAAGAAATTCAATTCAGCTTCTCTTAGCTGGTTGTGATTTCTAGAATGAAGCTTTTGTTCAAAAATAGTTATGGTTGCAAGCAAGCATTTCTCCTCTAACATCGTTTCAGCATTTGCAGACTGCAAAATAACTGTTTTCTTAGGCAGTAATGAATGGAATATTCCATGTAGAACAGGGAGAGAAGAAAGTGGCAAGGAAAGAGTAATGCATATTGCAAGAGAAACGCTATTTTGAGCCTTGAATTAACCTAGAATTTCATTTCCTTTTGTAAGGCTGTAATGCAGTGACAAGGCAAAGTTTGTATGCACAGGCATTGTCTTCTCAGCCTAATTAGCACAGCCGAGAAAAGTCAAACATTTGGGCACAAAAACCAGTCTGTGTACTAAGAAACACTCAACTGGTAGTTTCATGCACAGGCAAGAACCTTATTATATTAATTTAGCACACAAAGCGTTGAAAGCAACTAGTTAACTCTCAGTTACCTGGTCCTATCAGGTCTCCCTCTCCACCTTTGCTACATACACAGGGAAGCATTTTGAAAAAAAAAAAAAACAATAGACTATTTCAAATTATTAAAATCTCATCTGCATTATTTTGTGTTTAGCCCAAGATGTACAACTAGCCAAACTATTTACATTTCGCATCAGCAAACAAATCTGAAATATTCTAGGTATCTACCTACAGCATTCTCACTATTCCCTTTAAGTTTAAAAACAGGTTTCAAAATCAAGCCCAAGTAGCCTCTGGTATGCATTGCATTAGTTCAAGACTGTTCCCTCCCCTTTTTTGTCCTTCAAAGAGCTATTCTTCACATCTCATCATCTAGAACAATAAAGCTTAATTTAGTAACAGACACTAACTGCCCAGAGGAGTAGCTGCTCCAGCACCTACCAGGCTCAGTGCTGGCACACCTTGCCCCATACGCTTGTTGCGAGAGCACTGTCACATGCAGCAGCCCACCAGCTATCATGGCCACCACCGAGCCATGCAAGCCTCAGGTTTGATGCAGCTACTGCACACACACTTTTAATTGACATTAAAAGTCAATTTTATCCACAGGTCTGCGTCATCTCAACTTTGAATGAAGCGCACACATTTCAAAATGTCTCAACCAAAAAGAAAACTGGCTTTGTTTTAAACGGGTCTCTCAATCTAAGTCTACACGTGAGGAAGTGGCAGGAGGCTTACGAAGCACATAGATTCACAACTGAAGCACCACATGTTGAGCAGTATCAAATATTGGTTGGCAAGCTTCGGCTCAAGACAACTATCAAGTCAAAAGAACAAGAATGCCATTTTCCCCCTAAGCAGATGTAACAGCAGAAAAATTCTGCAGTTTTACTCCACTTGACTCCCTGGCTCTGCCATATTACACACTAGAGGGAAGAAGAAAAACAGCCAAAAGAAAAAAATGTTAGGAAGTTAGGAAACTATTACAACTAAAATTATACATTTTATTTTGCAGGCAGATGGTGCATTTAAAGGACAAGGAGGAAAAGGAGGACACTACAAAATAATTCTCCCATTTCAAAATTAAAAAAATAATAGTAATCATTAAGCAAGAAAAGCTTGATCACATGCTAGCAAAAACTACTCAGTTCAGCTTAAATGGAATTTTAAGGTAAATCTTACACCATTCAACCATCAAGTCCAGGATTTTTACCTTGTGTGTGTGGGTCAAGCCAGAGATACTTGTCATCATCTTCACATTGTCTCTAAAGCCTACGAAATATTTCTCGTATTCATACCTAGGTGAAGTTTTCACTGCTGCAAAGCATCATTGGGAAAAACATGAATCTTTCAGACTGATATAAGGCTCAACCCAGACAGAAGTATAAGAATTCTGAGTTCAGAAAACAGAGAAGCAAAACACCAGTTGAGCAGCTGGAACTTTCCTTTGTCAGAAGGAAAAACACTCTCATAGCTCAATGCATGCAGGATACCCCACATGCAAATTATTCTTGAATTTCCCAAGTCTTCTGTTGAGAACAAGCTTGTTCAGGTGCTTTGAACAGAGAACTTGATAAAGCACAAGCATCCAAGAAGATAAGAGAAACTGAGCAGATGCATTTTTAGGTGGTTTAGCACATAGCCAGTGTCTGGCCCAGAAATGTCTCCAATGACTAGTCCAAAACATGCTGTCCCATGGGTATGTTTCTTGCACAAACTTCACTTTAGGAGCTCCCAATAGCACACACAAGCTCTGCCTGTCCATCATGGTCTGTATATCAAGGGCAAAAATCAATGATACTTTCTCATCACTCAAGTTTCTCTCAGCCATCTTGTTCTAAGATCAAGCTTCTGCAGACTAACCCTGGATACAACTGGCTCACGTTCAGGGTCAATCACTTTCTTCTCTTCCCTCCTCTTTTATTTTATTTTTTTAAATTCTCATCTTCTTTGGGAATCCTTTAGAACTAAGGATCATCGTCATGACATTTATTTCCCCTCCCACTCACAATCATCTTTTAACAAGACTTGAGGCCCATTAACCTTGTCACAAAAGGCACAGAACTTGACTATTCAGCCTATGAGCTGTGGAAGAAGAGACCAATTCAGAGAGTAAGAAGAGGCATTTCTTGGTTGAGGATTCATAGATCAGACTGCTTTCCATCAATAGGCACACTAAACATCTCCGAGCAGAGGGCACAGAGATTTCTACTACAAGCACACTTGAAAGTACTGACACCCACTGTACAAACCAGAACGAGCTACCTTAGAGCCCTTTACCGATCAGTACACTACTACACTTGAATTAAAGCCCTGCCTGGCAGCCCTCCGCATAGCTCTCTCAAGACTCATCTTCAGCTAAGCACAAACAACAGAACGTGCGTTTTTAATTCAAACGGGTGGAAAAGTTATTTACCAGTAAATGGATGTCATCATGAGGCAAAACCCACACAGAGCAAGACTCCAATCACACATACCTTACTGATCGAGCAAGAAATTTTGTAGCAAATACCAACGTGCATTTTCATATAGTACACAGATGGATAAGCTCTCATAGAGCTGGCATATAAACAAGCATTTCCCAGCCCAAAAACACAGCATCTGCAGACTGTTCATTGGAAATACTGCTCATAGAAGAAAGATTTGAAATACGAGTCAAGCATTCGTGAGGTTTAGCATTATTTGACACAACAATATAGCTACTTGGAGACAAATTTTAAAACTCCTTGAATGACCAAGCATGTGTTAAATTCTGGAGCTCAGAAAAAACAGTTGTTTAAGAAAGAGAACTAGGTAAAGAAAACAGAACTAAAACTACTGTAAATAAAAAAATTAATACATAAACTCAGAAACTTCCTTCCATTTAATTGGTGTTGTGAGAAGCAACAGAGATCTTAACAGACACACCAAAACCTGAATCAAAATCATGAAGTGCACAAAAAGCTCCATCTTTTATATACACTAAAGAGTAAGACGCCTCTATGTAGCCAGTAAGCATTTCTTAGCCAGTAAAATCACTATTTGCTACTGAATTTGTAAAAACCACTGCAATCCCTTTATGTCATTCATATCTATTGAAAATAAACCCTTCTGTCCTGTCAGCTCTGTGGGATGTCAGCAGCAATAAGCAACATCCATTCTATCCAGTTTCGCCAGAAGAAAAAAAAAAAGTGTATTTTCATTCACTACTATTTGTGACTTTAAATATAAAAAAAAAAAAAAAAAAAAGCAAAGCATGATACTCATGCGAGTAACACAAAGGAAAGAGATGGGTTTTTCTCATCTTGAAGTACCTACCAATTCTTTCAGGTTATATTTGGCAGTCACTTCTTGTGCCTTCACAGACTTACTCTTTTACCAACGTGAGAGATTCCACCTACCAGATAAGTCACCAAATTCATGCATATATAAAGCATACACTGAGTAAATCAAACAAATTAAAACAATGCTTTGGAAGATACTGATTGTACAGATAGTTTCATCTCTCCACAAATTTTAAAAGTGGATAGGGTTATTTAAATGCTAATTTGCTCTCAGATTCTATGAGAAAACCTGTATAACATACAGCTGTCACAGGTATAACCAGAGAAGCAGGCTCAGCTCGGCTTTCGGTACGTCAGCTGCCCAACTTCAGCAGATCTGAAGAGACATTTCAAAGACCCAGTTAAAGATCAAGCAGTAGCATCACTGCAAATATTTTCTTGGTTCCTTTAGAAAAGAAAGCATTAAAATTTTAATACGCTGTAACCTAATCCAGCTACCTTAGAACCTGGGTGCACAGTGCAATTATTACAAGAAAAAGCACCATTAGATATCAAATTCATATAATTTCTTTTTAAGTTCTCCTTTTAATTCTGAATGGAGGAATGTAAGTTTTTAGAAATAGCAGATTTTTATTGTTTGTGTACACATCCTGAACTGACTTAAATTCTCTTATGTGTACAAACAGCCTGGATTTCAAGATTTTTAAAGAATGAAAAATACGCAGCAAGCCAAATATCATTTCCCTACCATAAAGTTAGCATGGGGAAAGCAATGAGGGGCTCCTGAAAAGACCGCAAACTATACACCAAAAGATGTCCAAATAAAAGAAGCACACTATTTCTGCAGGAAAGTAGCTGAAATAAGTAACAGGCAATACACATGTATAGATGCAAGCATAAAGCAACAGTATTACAAATATTAAGGCAAAGAAGGTATTTGAAGACAATCAGTGTGACCGGTCTAGGATTTCTCCAGGAGCAGCCTGTTATTAGGGCACGTACAACTGACTGCATTTGTAAAGGCCAGATGAGGATATTGCAATCAACAAAACTTGGAAACAGAGAAACAGAACTACAGTATCCTACAGCTTTAATAACACACTAATGCAACCCCTTCAGAGATTTGCTTTAAGATCCTGATTAGCTATTTGATACACCTTCCCATTTGAGTACAAACTGCTACCATCCATTAAACACAGATTTTTTGCATTCCACTAGAAACCATGCCACTGAAGTTCTTTCTTCTAGACTACGTTAGCTCATCTTAAGAAGTCACACAGAACTGTCAAAAAATCTTACAGAGGTTAAAAAGACATTACTGCTTCCTTTGTAAACAAGAACATTCCCACATTGTAGGAGAAAATTAGGTTAGCTTAAATCTACCTCTTTTCAAAATATTCATATTAATTATTATCTTTCCTTTTACAGATTTTAAGCAAGCCGAACGTGAGCCTGCAGTATGCTTAATAGCAAAGAACACTAACAACATCTATGCTGCATTAGCAGAAACAGTCAGTACTATCAAGGGAAACTATTACTCCACTTTGCGTGCCACTTCTATTGATGCATCTGGAATCACTCAGTTTTGGGCCCCCCGATACAAGAAGGATGTTGATAATCTGGAGCAAGTTCTGCAGAGGGCCATCAACATGGTGAGGGGGCTGGAAGGCTCACTCCTTGAAGGGAGGATGACAACACTGGTCTTGTTTTAGCTTTGAGAAAAGGTTCAGCACAACCTAAGAGCAGCCTTCCAGTACCTACAAGACAACAGGGGCAAGTGCATGCTGCACAATGAGAAAATATTAGGAAAAAGAAATAAACTGAAACGGAGATTTCAGTCGGAAATAAGGAAAAGCTTTTTTTCCATGAGGATAGTCCAGCACTGGAACAGTTTGCCCTGAGATGTTTTACAGTCTCCAACTTTGGAGGTTTTCAAGACTCCACTGGATGAAACCCTTAGCAATCTGATCTCATCAGCGAGCCTGAATCATTCCGTGATTCCAAGATGATTAAAGGGTTTCATTTCCACCCTGCCTTGGCCTGAAATTTAGCTGACTGGTCTATAATTTCAGCTATTTTCCTTCCTTACTTCCTCCTTTGCTTTCTTTTTATTAAAAGAAAAAACAGCTTGGCAAGGCAGCCTTAGTAAGCCAGATACTCTCTCTACATGCCCATGTGTTTAAATGCGGAAAACCACAGATCAGCCACCATTACTCACTGAATACAGAGATCTGTGAGCCTAACTGTAACAGTAAGACATTCCAGATCAAGTTCCACCTCCTAAACCAAAACATTTATTTTGAAACAAGGTTCAGCAGGTTTTGTTTTTTGTTTTGTTTTGTTTTTGAGGAGGGGGCTTTTCTTTCTTCCAGCTTACAAAATGAAATTATTGTGGCTACTTTTAAATCAGAGAAATTAACAAGTGCTTGCTATTCACCTCGAATTAAAATTAAAATACTAAAACACACGCAAAAGAAAGAAAGAATTAAAGAAAAACAGAACACACCACAAAACCGTTTCCTTAGCAATGCACTTCTCAATTAGGTCAAAGGAGACTCCTACCAGTGCTTCAAGTTTCACCACGTATTTCTCAGACACAAACTGTCCCGCCTACAGATGGCACTACAGATCACAGCAAACAGCTTTAAAGAACGCTCTCCTACGGAGATTTGTTAGCTGCTGTACCAACGCACGCCTAAACCCGGTGTTTAATGCACATAAGGAAAGGGTATGCACCCTTTAACCTTTTCAAATCGAAATGATATACATCTTTTACTAGTCCCTAGTACTGAAAGGATTAACATTCCCTTCCTGCTTATCACTGTCTTGAATCTCTCCTCCTCTTTTTTTTTTTTTTGCCTCATCTTTTTGTACTGGAAAATAAAAAAATAAAGCTGTCAAATAAGGTTCCAGGAAATGTAAAGCACGGAAAGGAAAACAGACTGCTGTGAACGGAAAAACTGCAATCTGTACTACTAACTTGCACTAATACAATACCTATGGGAACTACAAAATGCACTCTTTTGATCCAGAAGGAGTAAAGCAAAAGAACTGTGCTAGGTTCCATTAGAAGTCCTCAGGCAACCTAAGCTTGCATACCATTACTCTATGTATATAGACAAGCACACATTGCTAAAAAGTCATTTCCAGAGTCAGCTGCATAGAAAAAGTTCTTGTAACACAATCCTTAATCACTTTAGGGAAGCATTATATTCCCACTCTCAAGCAACTTTTGCATATACCATCAGCGTCAGCTGGAAGAAAATTCATTTGGTCCAGAGTAACTAGAGCAAAAACATGTCATTAAGGCAAAAGAAACAGGATTTAAGGTATGACATCCACAGGTAACAATCTGCAAGCAAGAAAAAACTGCCCCATTTTTGTCACCTAAAGTCCTACCAGACTGGCATGCAATAGAACAGAGCTAAAATAATGCCAAAGTGCATCTGGAATGTTGATCTCATTATATCTGGTTAATTAACTAATATTGAATTGGGCAGCAGCCTTGCAAGTCTATAAAGGGACAGTTTCTGTTAAAAAAGCTGGCTATGAATATAGTGAGATACACTAAACTCAAGTTCCCTCTGATCTCTAGTAAGTCTCAGCAAACAAAAATCATTAGATTTTGCACATGCTGTACCAGTATCGCAGTATCATTACACCCTTGGGTTGATTAAAACCAAATATAAAACAAAGTACCTAGGAAAGAAGCATATTACTGAAACCAAAATGCATCAAATTTTACAGGATAAAAGCATTAACTTTCATGTACTACATATAGCAAGTGTATGGAATATAGACTATCAATACATAAGAATTTCTTCTGTTTCTTTTTGTTTGGTTGCTTTGTGGTAGGTTTTTGGTTTTTTTTTCTTTTAAATTTCAAAATATTGAGGGAAAGATATTAACAAAAAAGCAGTCAGTGAAGAAGAAAATTAAGACTGGCAATATGTACCTGACTACATGTTTACAGTAACAATTGTTATATATTTTTTGAAAGCTAAACTAAGACATGCAGATACACTAAAAAAGCAAACAAAACTAACACTGAACAACCACACTCCAAAATTGCCCATCTACACAACTATAAAGTGTAAAAATAGCATTCCTCAAGCAGTATTCAAACTAATGAAGTATGAGATAAACTTTACTGTAAGTGACAAAGACCGAGAAGAGCCTAGTTTCAGTTTCAGATAAAGCAGCATCAACACCAATATACACAAGTATGCTTTTAAATAGAGGAAGTATATGTAAGAACGACTTCATGTATTGAAGGTCAAACAACTGTTTGACTTTCAGATGATACTTGAGACAAAAAGTTTCAAGGAAGACAGGTGGCTTTGTCACAAATGTCCAAATCTGGGCCACTTATAAGAATAACAAAGTACTCCACGCTGTATCAGGTTCTGTTCATGTAACACTATATACCACGACCACTAGGCTGTATGGGAGAAGCAGTCGCTTCATCCAGCAAATAGCTCAGCAGAGAACATACACTAACATCTGGTAAGACTTCCCGAATTAGGCCATTCTTCCTTGCAACACACTCGTCATCTTGCCACGATAACACGCCTGTTGTCTTTGGTGCCATGCCACAGACAAGTCCTTTTGTTACTGGCAGCCTACTACCACATGAGGACAAAATCTAAACATGCCAACTTCGTAATTAACTTACATATTTACATACATCTGTACATAACATTTAGAAAAATCAGCTAAAGGGTGTTGTTGACCCTGGATAAGTTAGTCTTTCTTCTTGTGGACTTCCTGGTAGCAAAGCAAGCAAGCTTTTATTGGATTAGCTTCCCAGTTTCAGAGCAGGGGGAGTAATCACAAAGCCTGAATTTAACATGCGCTATTCTGCACTTTGGATTTCAGCATGTTTCCCCATTACACTGTTCCAAGATGCATTAGGAAAATAGACATTTAAGCTATTTGAGACAGATATAGCTATGCTGCCTTTAAAGACTTCCAATGAGGGAGATTCCCCATATACACCTATTCTGGTGCTTTGGAAGACATTTAAAACATTTTAGTTAAGCCTATTACTAGAGCGCACAAAATATTATCTTCTTTTTTATATTTGCCCACAAACAAGAAAAGTCTGTTTCCCAATTAAGTGTCCAATTCTTTTATGCAACACCACCTTTTTCTTTGTCTCCATTTCTTTTTCAAGCTTCAGATCTTCCTCATCAGTCCTTTCTAAGGACTTAAACTTTTCTGTATTTTTTTTGCAATGCAGTACCTTGAATTAGACACAACTTCCAGCAAAGCTTTATGCGGATCAAGTAAAACAGAAGGGTTTTACACCACACTCTTATATCGATAAGGTGAGTCTTGTCATGTATTAACATGACATTGCTGATTCCCTTTGAGATTCATAACCAGCCCAGACCTTTTCCAAGAAACCACTTCTTAAATATTCAACTTCTATTGGTGCAACTCAAGCAGAACCAAAGTGCAGGACTTGGTCCTGCTGAACTGAAGCCTGCCCATGAATTACTTCAGCTGCTCAAAACTACACTGTAGTATTTGCTTCTGAAGCAGCAACACACCATTCTCTTCCCATGCTAACATTTATAATTTTATCAGGGTATTTTCACTAATAACTCAAGCTAGGATGCACTCCTGAGAAACTTCAACTGCTAACAATCTCAAAATATAGCCTGTTAAACCATACCAATAGTTGTACTGAAGTCAGCATTTATCACATTTACTGATTCTTCCTACCATAAGAAATAATACCTTGTTAGGAAGAAATGAAGTTTGACAAAACTGTTTGCAGCAACCACATTGGCTATATTCAGCTCCTTTATATAGAATCATAGAACATCCTCAGTTGGAAAGGACCCAACAAGGACCAGAGTGCAACTCCTGGCTCCACACAGGACCCCTCATACGCCTTGCCCTCTAGGCCCTTCACCATCTTTGTAGCTCTCCTTTAGACACACACTAACAGTTTTACGTCCTTCTTATGCTATAGTGCCCAAAACTGCACACAGAGCTCAAGGTAAGGCTGCACCAGCGCAGATGGGGACAATCCTTTCCCGCGACTGGCTGGCAATGCCATGCTTGATGCACGCCAGGGTACAGTCGGCCCTCCTGGCTGCCAGGGCACACCGGTGACTCATTATTCAACTTATGCACTAATATACACTAATGTGCGTTTCCCTGCTCAGTTCTCATCACTTACCACTGAGAACTGGTTTCATGTAATTTTCCAAAAAAGCCCTTCCAAACCACAGCCATATAAATACTAGAGGCTTTCTTACGAACACAAACTGAAAAGTTTACTTATCAAGAAGTTATAGCTTCCGATTTCCCAAATTATTCATAAAGTTATGACTGACAAGTAGTTGTTACGGATGGGTGTAAGCATACTAAACCTGTCAAAGTTCCAAATTCAGAGCCTAAATCCAATGTAATGGTCACTTAATGGTACATTTAATAAACGAGTTTCTAAATTTTTGACAAAGCAAAATGCACACATCTGTTATCAAACATTCCAATGGTTAAACCCTCTATGACTACTGAAATTAATACTGTAAGTTTTCTATGCAAGTATTTTGTAAGATGAAAGAAATGTAGAAAAAGTTAATAGTCTTAACAAGAAGAATAAAGCAGAGATAACTGACCTCTACACTTGGGCTAAGGCTGCTCGGCAGTGTTTCTGATGTCACTGTTGTGCTCGGAAGGCTGGAAAAGTCCCAGGTATTCACAGGCTGTATTGGTTCAGATGGCTGAGAGCGATCAGTGCATTTTGGATTGTCCAGTAAGGTCACTTCATAAAATTCTTGAATATCTAAAGATGTGAGGGAAAAAAAAAAAAGTGAAGTTAGGCTCCACAGTTACTATGATAGTCTGAGTATGACATCTTCATCCTGCAGAACAGATTGGATACCTACTACTTTATCCGCATATTACAGATGAAGCCACATCACCAAGATCATGTGAACCTTCCCACGGGACACACAACTCTCTCGATGCCCCACACCTCAGGTCCTAAGTGTCCCCACTCACTTCAGGCTTCTGCCACCGGCAGAAACGCTACTGGCAGCACGAGCTGCAGCAGGAACAGCAGAAGTATATGGAGTAACTGCAGTGGAGTAGTGGAAGGGATGGGTGACTGTGCTTTACTTTATGGTATGCAAACTTCCATTAACATAGCCTTTGGTTGTCTGGAATCTCCTGTGCAAGGACAATATTAGAAGGTCTTTTCTGTGGTATTTTAATTAAACACAGAAATACAAGTATACTGATGAAATCGGCAACAAGAAGTTAAGAGAAGTTAGGAAAAAGGAGATTGATCAAGATATACTGAAAAAACAGGTGATGACTCAAGTAGCAGAAATAGGATTAAACAGTATTAATTACAAATGATATTTATGAACTAATAAGTAGATTTTTCTACAACCCTGAAGACTCAACTGGAAATTTCTGGGGAAAAAGCATCTGGTTGCATTATTGTTTTTACTTTCTACTGACATCCTATCCACTAAATGAAGCTCCACTAAAAATCAAAAGCCATCTAAAGAAGCATTAAGGGTGTTTCTATGGAAGTATAAGCATCCAAAACTCGCTACCGCAACTGTAATCACTCATTAAAATCACTCAAAAAATATAAATTTAAATCTGAAAAGGTACAGGCAAAGGGAAGGACAGACAAACAAAGAACATGTTTTATAAAGCCTTTAGAGCTTGTTTTAGAGCTTTTATAAAGCTCTCACACAAATGAGAGACATCCTACTGTAGCCGGTGTTCCAGGCCTAGATTTTTCTATAGAAATTGTACTCCTGCTCTTTGAAAGTTCAGAATTGCAATTCTCAACTTCCATTTCTATCTTTTCTCTAAGCGAGAGTCAAATTCCTATCAGCTGCTTACATTAATTTTTAAAGTTACGCTTGCTCTTAGCACTGCTGATTGGATGAAATAGCAAGGGTTGCAGAAGATGTTGTGACCTAGATATACAGCAGCAAACCAGCCTAAGAGATACAAATTGCCTTTAAACCTTTCACATTAGCTCCCACAGTTGCAAATTTGTCTTTAGCTGCATTAACATTAACACATCAATCGAGCATACTGAGTAAAGTTTTTTTTCCCCCAACAGACAGTACTTTGTATATTAAAATAAGCAATGTTTTAAGCTGATTCTAATAGCTGCAATCCACAGCAACCAGGACATGAAGATTACTACATTATTTATGGGAAGGGGTTATTTGTGCAAGTGTTTTACAGCAGAAATCTAGGGCATCTGTTCTCAATTCTGGTGCTTTTCTTTTAAGTCGCACTGCCAGTGGAGGTAGCCATTTATTCACACTGCAGAATTACTTGTTTCAAAAGCATGTCATTTCCCTTATCATCTCCACTTCTCCATTTATGAAGGACACAACAATAGTTACTATTGAAAGCTGTGAGACGTATACACACCACTTAATATTGGGATTAGTTTCTGTTTATCCTGACCTTGCTCCAAAGACAAAAAAATTCCCAGGAACTTGATGTCTACACAATACTACCTTATTTTTTTTAAGGGAAACATTAATTTACTTTTTTACTATTCAGAATGCAAACATTAAGCGCTTATGAGCATAGCTGAGCACCTTGAATACTTTCAAGTACACAAGGAATGAGTGGTGGGTGCTTACATTTTGTAAAGCCAGAAACTCTGGCCATACTAAATCCAACCTAAAAAATTTCTCCTTCTGGTCTACTGCTATGTGTCAGCTCACAAAAATATTTCATCATGTGAACATGCTTAAAATAGCATTTTTAACATATGAAAAGTTCTGACATCTTCCTAGTTCTTATAGATAGTGGGTAGTAAAATAAATATATATTTTTTAAAATATTTTTGATGGTTAGATTCCTTCTTCAAGCTAAGTATGCTTTTTTCATGTCTCAACCCCTTCCTCCCATATTACTTCCAAGACTGATTATACATCCATCTACCAGACTGAGACACAAACTAAGTTAGAGAAAAAAATTCAAATCAGATATCACAGAACAGTTGAACAAAGCACAGCATGTAAATAAGAAGGGGGACATTAGAAGAACAGTTGACTGACACTTAAAAATAGCAGACAACAGGGAAAATCCTAGAATGAGTTGGGTTGGAAGAGACCTTAAAGCCCACCCAGTTCCAACACCCCTGCCATGGTCCCACCAGACCAGGCTGCCCAAAGCCCCATCCAGCCTGGCCTTCAACACCTCTGAGGATGGGGCACCTGCAGCTTGTCTGGACAGCCTGTGCCAGGGCCTCACCGCCCTCTGAGTGAAGAATTTCATCATCCTGGGATCGTGTCATGTAAAAGCACAATAAGCCCAATCAACAATGTTTGATGGCATCAAAAGCAGAAGTCAATACACAAAAAGTAACAGAGCACCAATTCTAAAAAAGGATTCTTAAGACATGAAAGAGAAAATGATTTTTTGTTAATTTATTAGTCATGCAAGAAGTAAAACAGTGGTAACAAGCATAACCCTTTCAGTTTGCTAGCGTATCATTTTTTCTCCTTCTCCTGTTCTCCCCTCATCTTAGTTTTGTTCTTTGGACAGGCTCTTATTCACCAGTAACATGATACACCAGAAGTTAAAACTGCTTGCTCTTTAAAAATAAAAATAAAAAAGTAAACTACCAGAAACAAATCAAAATCCAAACCAACTTTGTAAGGGGGTTCCAGACTCACTAAAAACCACAACAGAGCGATTAGAAGGACAGCAGAAGTGCAGAAGCAAACCAATTCTTACAGCTTCTCTTAAATGAAGTAAGGCTGATGGCACTTCAAGAGCCTGCGTTAATTCTGCCTAGAGGCTCTGTCTCTGAGGACAAGGATTCCAATCAGCAACACGATACCATTCCTTCAGACTGATTTCTTCCCTGCTCCTCAGAAATCAGACACAAGGCCTCTGGCTTGCCTGAGACTTTTTGTAATACATGCAACAGAAAGTAGACATTTTTTAGATATAGAACAGTTCAGTCAGAAGGGACCTACCAAGATCACCGAGTCCAACTGCCTGACCCTTGAGGGCTGCCCAAAAGCTGAAGCATACTATTGAGGGCATTATCCAAACGCCTCTCGAACACTTTGGGATAACTTACGACACGTGTATGTTCTAAAAACCTCACTGTGAAGCCGAGCTCTCTGCATATACCTTTCCTGCGGAAATAGATGATTTTAGTACAGTCAGTTCATAAGCTGAACAAAATTATTCCCTGCTTTCACTTATGCATGAACCTTTTCATAACTTTAACCTTGCAAGGCAAAGATGGGATACCTGTAAGAGCATTTTCTTAAGGGCAAGGTGTAACCCCATAAACAAGGTGTAGACATGGCTTGTAACAGGCCACAGGCCTCACGTTAAGCTACTAACCAGGGCTCTGGACTTGCCTTGGCCTGCCTGGAGCTTTGGTTTTGTTTGTCTAGCTCTAGCAACAATTATCTAAAGATCAGATGACTTATTTAATTTGTATAGCTTTTACTTAGCTTCAGACAATTGTGTGGTATAACATCTGTTTTTATATATATTTAAATATAGACTACAGACAGCTAATATGTAGACACATAATATTTATATATTTGAATTTGCATATAGATATATGTAATATAATCAATATATTATATATAAATATATGTGGAACCAATAGGTATTATACCACACAAGTGTCCAAAGCTAAGTAAAAGCTATACATGTAACATACATAAGTACACACATTTATATATAAATATGAAGTATATATATTTATATAAAATATAACATATATAAGCACACACACGTCTGTTTCTGTAACTAATAGATAACAATAACAAGCAGTTATTCTGCAGGGAGTCAGTTACCTACGTCCCTAGAATAAACAGCAGCATAAAGGAGCGCAAGCATAGGATGACAGCATATACCTTGAAAATATAGGCACAGGATGACACCAGAGGCTCCAGGGCTATAAAAAACTCACCAACTGGTCAACAGGAAGTACACACGTGCACACACACAAATAAATTCAAATGTAACATGGAACTGCAAAATAATGAAGAATGAGCAAAGCGTAGAGTACATTAGCAAACAAAAACGACCTCAAGATGACAACAGTGAGGAGGAAGAAACCCCCAACATCCTTCATCTCCCAGGGAAGGATTCGCAGCACCAGTCAGCCTCCCATTCCCCGTTCTCCTCTGCCCTGTCCCCCCACCAAATCACTGCCGAGGCTGAAGCCACCTATCTTAAGGCAGGGGAAATGTGAGCATGGTGCCACAGGAAGGGGCAGGAACAAGAGAGCTTGTGAATATTAACAGTATATAATACGAAGTCTGTTGATGCCACTGTGACTAATAATAGCTTTCTGATTAGGCTGTTACAACTTTAGGCTAGCATTCTTGGCTTTGCCTTTAAGGTGCATTTCCTTTTACCCATATCAAGACAGCGCAACGACTTGTTGGGAATTGAAGCAATCCAGTCTGCGACTTGAATGCAACAAATTCGTAAAGTGCTCCAACTTGAAAAACAAAGCGAACAGTACAGATAGTCCAGCATCCAGCCTTATTCAAATAAAACTAACATGCCAAATCATTATCCAGATTGGTAAACTGCCTGAACATCTCAAAATGAAGTCATATGTAATACTGGATTATGGTAAAATTTAATCCCAACACATCTGATGCCAGCCACGTATCTCTGAGAACTCAAGTCTGAAGCTCCTGCAGCAGACAAAGAATCTTTTCTATTCACCTTCACAATTTTCTCCACGGGCCCTTTGACAAAACTTTGGCTGTAATGTAAGCTTTTGGGATAAGTTTTCATAAAACTTTCAAAAAGGATAAACAGTTAGCTCTTTCTTTTGACAGAAGTTCAAACTTACACTGAAATTACCTAATAGCCAAAATGCAAGGAAATCAATAGCACACCTCATACCTCCTTTAACTATTGCATACAATAGCATGCATATATAATTGCAGGTAACATGCCTGCCACAACGTTTTACACCCACCAGCATCAACTACAGCAAGGACCAGAAAGGAATTGAGAATATTACAGTAACTCAGCATTAACTATACAGGCATGAGAACCACAGGTAACATACGCAAAAACAACCAGTAATAACTCTTCAAAATTTTCCGCTTAAAGGGTCAAATAAATAAATAAATAAAAACAAGAGCTCACAAGTCCCTTACACTCAACGTACTGACTTTACAAAGTTGAGTTTCAGGAAGTTCTGCAGAGTACTGCATCTGCAAACTATAAAGCCACTACTTCACACTCCCAGAAGTTGTGTACTCTCTCTGAAAAGGGACTGGACACTACTGTCAGAGGAATGCTGTAACACGAAGCAAATGCTAAAGTACACAATTCTAGTAGTGACGCACAGTTTAAAGTCAGTTTCGTTTTCAGGCTTCACCAAGTGTGTTACAGACAGGCCCAAAAGACAAGTGATAGGATGTTTTGGCTTTCTAACAAGTATTAAGCAACTCACTTTTTTTTTTTTTTTTAAACATGTTGTTCTTCAGGTTCTGTTTTAAAATTCTGATATTACCCTTTAATGTTACAGTATCAAGGGAATAGCTGAAATTTCATCGTCATTTACTACTTATAAAAGTTTTTAGTTTTTTTTTTTTTTTAATTAAAAACAGTCATTTGATGATCACAGTAATCTACTGTTTTTAGGCTTGGCATTTTTACACTTTAAGCATCTTGGCCATTTGTGGGTTATAGGTGGTTTTACTTAAATAAATGCCAGGAAATTCCACACAAGCTTAACATTTCATGGACTAAAACACTGACACATTTACTGCAACAGACTGCACTGGACACTGTGCAGGAAAACCGGTGCGCTGTTGCCTTTATTCCATACACTACAGAAAGCTGAAAACTTATCACAACACACAAGGTAACGGCATCTGTATTTGCTGTATTAATTGTATCCTCATTCGAAGATTTTCAGTTTTAATGTATTTAACACCTTGCAAAAACAAGTTAATTTAGCAAGTGCATCTTTGTTTTCTGTTGGCACATTTTTGATAAACTCTAAATTCATAATTTGCATTCTAATCCACTAATCCAGAAGACTCTTTTGAAGATGTTATGGTGATCCCTTCCAGCTATTTCATCTGCCCACAAGATATAATTAAATTTCTCCTGAGGGCAAGAAGCATCAGCTAAAGAGGGGGAAGAAATAAGAAGGGGCAACAAAAAAGCTGCACATGGGATTGCTTCCGCAGCTGACCCATGCAAAAAAAATCTGCTTCAATCATTAATGCACTGGCAAAACTTTGAGAGTAAGTTAAGCTATACAGGTAATCTAAATAAGCATTTATCAACTACTTTCAGCTCTCTTCAAACAACAACAAAAGTATTTCAAAATGCAACATATTTAACAGTAAAAGAAAGACTTCCTTACTGAAGCTCGAAGTTCATTCCGAATTTATTTGTTTTAAAAGGCTATCTTATTCCAGAGAGATGGGTCAGTAAACCCTCAATCTTCCACCTTCCCCAAAGAAAAAACAAATTGTACCGATCGTTTATTGGAATACTTCAGTGAAACCTGACGAGTTTCATGTTCTCATTGGAAGCTTTCTGAGAGTGGTTGAACTGGATCAGACTAAAGATCTGTCTAGTCCATAATGCTGTGAGCAAAACATGCATCTAGAAAGAAGTATATGAATGAGACAACCATGGCAATATTCCTCAAATATGCTCGTAAGTTCAAATTTGCCCTCTACAAATTTCTTGACCCACTGAGAGGCTCTCTATTTAGTAACCCTCAATGGATTTCTCTTCTACAAATATGTTCAGCTTCCCCTTCCTTGAATTTCTGCATTCACAACATTCCCTGGAGAAGACAGTCTACTCAGTGCCCAAAAGCCGGCATTTCTTTAACTCATCACCCGATGAAGTGCTTCATTTGGAGCCCCTTAGTTCTCGTCTAATTCCAGTTACAATACATCCTTAATCACCCTTCTACATGCCGCTTGGTTTTACAGGCCTTATATTCTTCCCTCAATCATCTTTTCTAGGCTGGAGTGTCCTAACTCGCATTCTCTGTCACTCTCTGAGCAGGAGCCACCTCCTACCTCTTGTCACCAAGTTGTTACCTCTAACTTTTTCTGTTTCTACCACATCCTTTTGAAGACAACGGGAAAGGAAAAGAAGAGACCAAAACACCATAAACTGTATGAGAGATCTGAGCACAACTCAGATTTTTACAGCTGTCATAACAATCAACACATTTTATTCTTAATGGCTTTCCTAAACTTTCCTACGATTCGGTTCGACTTGGCTACTGAACACTGAGCCAACATTTCCATGGAACTCTTCATGATGTCAGTGTCTGTTCCAGGTAGGTGATGCTTAACTTGGAGCTAAGAACTTTGTTTCATTTTCTCTGCTGGGTATCATTTCACATTTATCTGCACTGAACGTCACTGGCTATTTTACTGCACAATCTCATTAGTCTCCCTGCAACTAGCACCACCAAACTTGTCTTTACTAACCTGAATAACCTAACGGTCATCAGAAAATTGTCACCTCAGTGCCCATCAGCTTTCAATGTCACTCATGACCATTTTAAGCAACAGAAAAACATGTATGAATTGGTGGAAATTTACTGAAGCTCTCCCTTTCCAGTAAGAATTGACAATCTTCTCCTATGTTTGGTTTTCTACTTTTCCATTTTTGTTTTTAAATTTGCTTAGTCAGTGAGTGACTAGCATATCAACTACAAAGACACAGGCCATTAAGATTTAGAAAATGGACAGAAACACCTTGCAGCCTAGCTTTAATGCCACGAGTTCCCACAAGATCACACTACTTGGAAATCAACTCCTTACAGTTCTAAACGGGCATTTTAATAATGAGCTCCTCCGTCTAAGTCTCACAGAAGCAGCATAAAATCACAACAGTCTTGAAATGAAACCTGTTTTCAAGCATTTGTGCATTCCAGCTACCTCGTTAACTCCGCACTGACATCGACGAGGCACTTCCTTTCTAGCAGACATTCAACAGGAGAACAAACCAACTTCAGCCAATGTCAAAGGAGGCAAGTCGGAAAACCACCAGATACATTTGCATCAAGATACTGACTTCACAGCACGTAGCATTTTAATGCCAGCTTTGTTCAGAAGAACCTCTCCTTCTGCAACCACGCTCCCTCAGGCTTGCAAGTGATCAAGGAGCTTATGAATTCTTTCACAAATTGACTTGTCTCAGTCTAGTATTTCACCTATAGATCCATCCACGTGAACAATTCCTTTGTCATCTCTCATTCGTCTGCCTCTCATCAGACATTTATTCATCCAAATACAACAGATGCAAATGCCTGATTTTTCCAAATATATGTAGCTTCATAAATAAGTCTGCTAACAGTTTGATTATCTATAGGTTGTCTGGGAAGATGTGTCATCCCATGGTAAATTACACAGGTCTTTATTTCCGAATGAGGGCGGAAAAAAAAAAAAAGTATCTTTCTTACTTAGGGTTTCCTGCTGCTAAAGCAGCTGAAGCACCTAAAACTTAAGTCTTAAAACTACTAGAAAGGAAAACAAAGGTCAACATGTTATTTCAGTTCAAAGCAATTTGAGATTTATGGCTCCTGCCAAGTTCTTAGCAGCCCTATATAATGGATAAGCAAAATGAAAGTAAGGCAAAAGAGTCTGCCATTGCTACAGATTTCCATTCTTCAGTTGTAAAGCAGTTCCTACGAACTCTAAGCAAGTCACAATCCCGCATGCCTACTTCACCTGCTATGTCAAGCTAAGAAAATCCATTTAATGCAAGTAAACCTGAATGCAAGACCTGAAAAGTGAATGACTAGTAATCAACAAGAAAATACAAACGTGAAGAGAAGCTTCATGTACATTTGCCAAGCCAACACCAGAGTCAACTAAGTGTTCTCTTTGTGTATTCATCCTTCACCCCCACCCCGCAGGAGAAATAAATGTTTGTATTCATACTATGAAAAGTGAAAAACAGCCTCACAACAAACCCTGCTTCAGGGTTTGTTTCTTCATTTATTTTTTAAACATAAGCAGACTACTACTGTGCCCCATCAGGATGCCCGAAAAATGTAAGTTGTAGTGCAACATTCCCACCACACGTGTTCTGTTCTGAGGATCCTTTGCCACAAGCTGCAGCATCCAATTACTCCTCCTCAACCCTTCTACTTGCTTCAGCGACTGCGTCCAACGCTTTAAACCTTCCTTCTGCACACACTTCTTAACTTCTAGCTCTTGAACTCTGGGAGATATTATTTTCCACTTCTAACACAAATACACCTTAATTGGCACTCAGCTGAAACTGCTCTCATCTAACCTCAGATCTAATTGTTTGCTCTCCTTTTTCTGGCTGCTTTTTACAGTGAGCCACATTCAACTCCTTGCCAGCCTGTCCACTTTTATTTTCCAAGCTGTTCATTCCCATTTTCCTCTTTGCTCACTAATTGCTCCTGCAGCCTATCTTCAGATGGTCTCCTTCCAATTTTCTTTCAGAATCCCATGGGATCTTGTCCTCTATGTTCAGAACTAAGGTAGGAAAAACTTAAAGAATTTTAAATTGTCATCACACAGCTGAAAGTTGGCATAACCACCTCCTGCTGTCCAAACTCTTTTCCACTTAGTATTACCTCATGTGCACTTAGTCATCAACCTAAACCAGAAAAAAAATTAAAATGAACTCCCAGTTATCCACCCTCTCCAAATAACTCAACCACAAACCATTAGCAGCTGATACAACAATGCATCTTTTTCTTAAAAGGATATATTTACTACTGTCAGGTAACAGAAACCTGAGAGGGACACAGGAAGCGCTACTATTAAGTGTTAATTGTAAGACGTCCCCTAAATAGTGCCAGCACAGGACTGAGGAGGATCCTTTCCAAAGGAATGAATTCTGGAGGGGAAAACACAAAAACAAAAAACCACACACACCTTTTTGGGATAAGTTCCCACTCAAACATCTGAGCTTCCATCCAGGTGCACAGCTCTCCTTGAAAGAGACAGCACAAGCGCTGTTTTGGTTTATTTTTTTCCCCTCTTTTGCCAACAGTAAACAGGTAGACTTCAAGGTACTTATGTGGCATTGGTGGCAGCACAAGGATGGGTGGCACCACACACCAGCATCTCCACCAGAAGTAACACTTGTACTCTTCCTGCGGCCAAATTCTAAAACAAGGTTCTGAAAACGTGACTTAAATCTGAATACTTTTACCATTTGTCCACGAGTTTTCCTTGTTCCAGCTCTGTCCTAGTCTGACTACCTTTTCAATTTCAAACCAAAATAACTCAGCTTTTTTGAGGACGTGGCTGGGAAGATATTTGCGCATGACAAAATCCCTGTAAAAGCTTTACCAAAGAGCCCTACAGCTTGTCTTAATTTATAGAAGGAACATGAAGTTAAGGAGGTTATTCTAGTGTCAGCCCTACACCTCCTGCAGTCTCTTAACATTTCTCCAAATTTGGCCTAGTTATAATTCAGGGAACCATCTGTGCAAGGAGACAACTCAGCCGCTGCTGGAGTTCAGTTTCTCTGAAGATTCATTCCACCTGCATCAAAGCAAGCACCATCCCTCAAAACACAGGCAACAAGATGCACGGGACAAACCCTGGAGTAACTAGGCACACGGCATTCCAGCTGCAGAGCTGGGCAAGATGTTCTGCCCTCACTGCTGGGATCACCACGCAAATAAGATTAAGAGCAAATACTCTCTTGTGCTTTCCTCCTTCCTCTACATAGTACCCAAGCACTGAAGCAAATGTTGAGGGAGATCTGGAGCAAAGGTGGGTACTCAGTGGCATGACAGTCGATAGGCATCAGAACTAGGAAAGATGGGTGAAAGAACACAGGAAAGAAAGAGAATTAAGAACTGTACAGCAGATAAACTTTTCCAGAACCTGGAAATTGCAACAATTATTCCAAAGTTCAGCTTGCTTTTCATAGATAAACAAATTTATTGACAAAGTTCTCTTGTCAATAATTATTAAAATAATTTTAATGGTAGCACTGTAAAGAGAGTAATACTGGAATTGGTAAGTTCCACAGCGCAGCTATTCAAAACTGAATACACAGTCAATATAACCACAAGGATAATCTCTTGCCACAATACTATTCATCTGCACACCAGCAACTACTCAACTTACACTAGTCTTACGTGCT
This sequence comes from Anseranas semipalmata, assembly GCA_013399115.1. Lineage (NCBI taxonomy): Eukaryota > Metazoa > Chordata > Aves > Anseriformes > Anseranatidae > Anseranas > Anseranas semipalmata. Next base: position 704,304 of record VXAA01000162.1, on the reverse strand, counting down.
AGACTACCACAAGCAGCTCCTAATCCCACTGCACTGTCAAACACACATGCATACAGCACAGCAAACGCTTAAAAACATCAAAAGAACAGGAATACAGCAAGCATATGCTTACACATCAACCTCAGAACTTTCTATACTATCAAGCTGCATTACATACATACATACAAAATGGTAGGTAGTACCTTAAAAAGGAGGAGCAATGAGAGCATTTCCTTCAGCATTGCATTCCTTCAACAAGACGACATGAAGTTCTTCCAAAAATCTGGGACGTTCTTAAGTAGCGACAAACTACATGGCAGAAGCATACTAACAACTAAGTTAATGCTCCAAACATCCAGACACTAAGCAAACTGTCAGTGTTATCCTCCCTCCATCCAGATAAAGAAAAATACACGAAAATAATCAAGTAATTAACTACCTTTCAAGACACAACCCTATGGCAAATCTGGCTGAAACAGCCCAACTTTTGCAGAAGTTTCAGGAAGGAAACTACACTAAGTATAATCATAGTGCATCCTTAGGAAACCTGTCTGAAAAGCAGACACCTTAAAGTTGAAAGAATTGTATCCACGGATGTTTCCGTCTCAAATAAGAGCAAAGATGTTATGTTACAGAAGTTAGTCTATGGGTGGGGGAGTGTCACAAAAATGCAGCAAGGGTAAGATTTCAAGCTAAAAATACCCTATTTAGCAACTACAGTATCAATGGTATCCAATATGACAGAAGATCTAATTCTCTCTGAACTTGCATCTAATAAAAAAAGCAATATTCGCTATCTTACCAGATCCTTGACTTCATGTCAAGAATTTCTGGATTTGTAATGTAAATATTATTCAGCTAAGTCTGAACAAACCTGTACTAGGGCCTCAGTTGCATTTTGAAAAATGGTAAGTAGTTCACAAGGTGGCCTTCCTCCAGATAAGTAAAAAGCAGTCTTACACAACAACACATACCCATTACTAAAATTTTCTCAGGCCTGAGTGGATTTGAAAAGTTAACTGTGTCATCATGCCATATGTTCTATTAATTAACTACATCACTGAAATAAAAGCTGATACTGAAGTTTCCCCGAGAGTTTGGTTATACTAAAAAGCTGCTGCTTTAATTGCATTTGACTTTAATTTAGCCAGCAAGCACAGAAAGTATTTCCACACCAGCTAATTGAAAGGGAGCTAAACGAGCAAGAATGTCTACAAGGATGCCACAGAGAGCTCAGAGATGGGGCCACATGCCATCTGGTAGGCATGTGGTCAGTCCACTCCAAAGGATCGTAACTTTGAGGAGTGCTGACCCTATGTCAGCCTAAAATCTAGGGTTGTTCCCCTAATTCAGTTCGGAAAGCCAACGTGGACAGAGCTGAGAAAGCTACTGACTGTTTTATATTCCTAGGAGCTTCAGCCCCAGTCAGAATGCTATAAATCTGAACAAAGTGTTCACATTAACGTAACCATCAATTTTACAAAAATTTCAGAGAAAAGACTTATTGCTGTGGCGTGTAAAAACACTAACAGCATTTTTAATATGTTCTCTCCAAAGTCATAATGCTCATTAACCCAGACAATAGTTAAAAAACCTTAATAACCACTGGAAGGGTGGAAAGGGGGTTTTGATTCAGTGAGGATTACAGAAACCACTACTTTTTTCTTATTTTCCCATGCTAGGTATTTGGTGAAAGGAATAGTCAGCACATAAGCACCACCAATAAGACATCTTCATGCGAAAGGACTCCAGGTTAAATTAGACAGCTCACACATACAAAATTCACCACATTCTGCCTCCTCCAGTCAAATTCGCCATTTTAAAACAAAAAGTCTTCATATGCATGACTATAAAAAAAATCTGTTGAAATAAAAGTTAAGATAGACAAGGCAAGAAAGAATAGAAGAAAAGCAGCTCAGCCAACTCCATTGCCAGGGTATAGAGGGACCATTTTAAAATTCCTTTTTTCTGACACCTGTGCAAATGGAGCTATTCTGAGGAAAAGGAGTATTTTTGAAAGTAGTAAACTACGTCATGTTTGTAGCTACAACTAGTAATATTTTTAATTTTAGAAGACTATTTTCCATATGGTCAGTCAGCTGCAGCACACAACCCATTAAAAACAAACAGGCTTTAATTACACAAAAAGATTCTGTTTATAAACAGAAGTCTGCTTCACATGTGCCTCCCTTAGACTTCCACATGCAAGCATTCCTCCTCTTACAGTTTCAAAAAGATAACTACAGCATCCATCTGTACCTTTACAAGTACCTGTATCTTCTTCAGAAGGTTAAAAAAATGTCTAAAGTAGAAGACTTATCTGCATAAATATTACCTGATTATTTTAAGATTCATACCAAATTCTTCACAAAAGTGAAATTAAATCATATTCCACCCCTCCTTGTGTGGATATCTTACTTTGGTCATTTAATAAAGTGACTCACTGTACCAATTATCAGGACATCAACAACAAGCTATTTTTAACTACCACCAAGAAATCATAAGGTAGAAAAGATACTACACAATACCCAGACTGTAAAATAGGAAATTTACTTAAAATGAACTCTATTTCTCAAACTGATTTTAATGGCTGCTGGTATCTATTTAATTAAAGCACCAGACATCATTATACTTGGCTGGCTGAACCAAATAAAATGGGAATACTATATTGCAGAACATTAAAAAAAAAAGTCAAAGACAGGTTTTTTCACAGACTGCTTTAAGAGGTCACTAACATTTGGTTACCAACTTTGTTATTTCACTTAGATATAACACTGATGTGATAATGTCAATTCTGTAACACGGGTTGTTCACACTGATTAGTTACTGTCCTAATTCAAATAATTTTAAACCATAATTTTATATTTAAGAAGCAGGCCAAGTTGGTAAGACTGTTGAAGTAAAATCTTGTTGGAAGAATTGAAGGAAAGGAAAATCCAAACTAAAATTCACAAAAACAAACCTAACCTTTAATTCCTTCACGTGAATCTAAATAGATGAAATATTAAGTATTCCTGAAAACTACAGATTTACCCCATTATAAACCTAAAGATATATTCCTGTGCATAAAGTAACGTGTATTTTTTTTGCTTGAAAGAACAGCATTTGATTGCCAAGGTAAAAACTGCACTAAAAAAGATACATGAAGTTGACAGCAGATCCCGACTGCAGCCTTCACAAACATTCTCACCTATCATGGACAGGCGGGTCCCGGATATAGTGCAGTAACTTGGCAGAAAAAGCAAAACAGTAAGTGGATGGAAGTCATTTGGTTTGTCTGTTTTTTTTTGTTTTGTTGTTTTACTTTTTTTTTTTACACTATTAAAAACAGCAGAAACTAGAAATAGCATGCTTTCCAGAAAAAGTATCTATATGAGAAATAAATTCATAATTAAGCGTGGAATCTTCGGTCAGAACAGCACTGGATATTTAAGTTGGGGACGCATCACAACTCCTTTAAAAGTCACACTTAAAAAATCAGCTGAGTTAATTAAAAATGCAGTATTCCAGGTAAGTCTAACCTGCAACACAGTTTTACCCAGTCTGCTCCCAAATCTTCATGGAAAGAGGATAGGCAGGAACAGACTCAAGGGCTTCTCAGTCAAAGGCATCCTCCAAACAGCACCTTTTCCAGGGAGTCCCCCCAGGGAGCTGCCCCCCTCCCATGCGACACCATGCAGCAGTCACACCATACCAAGATGTTCCCAGGAAAACAACAGTCACGAACAACCTGCCATGAACAAGAATTCCTCTGACATATTTCCATGGAAAGGAGCAGGTTAAAGGAGAAAGATTGAAGTTGACAGCATAAATTGCTTGGAAAGTACTAGACTTCTGTGCTATCACCTTTCAGAGAGGCATTCATACAGCTAAACAGTAAATGTAAAGTTAACGCAACACACTCAAGAAGCATGACACCTAACGCATGTACAGAGGTCAACTGAACTGGGCAAAAACTAAGATGGTATGGCTGCAACATGATTTCTGACAAGATCAGAGAACAGGCCGTGTAGCCCACCCAGGCAACAACACATTCCTGTTTCCTGTTCTTGCAGAGGAAAGCCAGCAGACACAAGGTAGCCTCCTAATTAAGGAATACTACTACTAGGTGCAGGGTTATTAAGACAATCAAGACCTTTATGTGGATATTAGAAGAAACTGTGGCTTGCAGGTTACAGTATCAAAGGCTAATTCCATGCCACAGACAGGTACCGTATTCACTGAAGGGTAATCAACAGTGAAATTCCCCAGGTGAAAATAAAAAGCATGACTGCAGTACATGAAGCTTCTGATACAAGACTTGAACATTGTGATCTACCAATGAGTGAATCCTGTTCATACCTGTCCCACAAAGATGTATAACTTTTCACTACAGAGCTGCCTGGCATCAACTCAATATTGAGAAACTCAGACAGCTCCTGCAACTGACCTACTGAAACTGACCCATTTTCAGAACTACCTGTCCTGAACATCTCCCATAAGTTCAGTAAGATGACCATCTTCTGAAAACCCACCTGAAGATGAAATAAATGCTCCAGAAGAAAACATTCCACCCGCAGCAATACGCGTTTATGCTTTGCCTGCCCTCATGTTTCGACCACAACACAGATTCCAAGAAGCTACAGTACTGTGAAGATGTACACTTGTATGACACGCTAAATACACTGTAAGCTAAGTAAATGCCAAGTAACTAAGGAAACCTATACTATCTACAATGTTTATTAATACAATTCACATGCAAGTTACTTTGTAGGGAAGGACAAAGAACTTCAAAAAAAATTTACTCTTGAAGGTAAACTAACAAACCCTTTTTTCATTAGCTATCATAGAAATAGTGACAACCAATTAAGGAGAAAACATCTCATTGATTCCCTACAGAAGTTTCAAAGTCAAGTCAGGATTCTGCAAGTTGGGTTTATGCTCAAGTTTTTTGTTTTCCCCTCCTAACAGACATGCAGGAAATTCAAAACTTCATATAAGTACTTCAACAAAATTTACACGGACATTTTCAAGGAAAAAGCACTGAAAATACTTCAAACTAAGAATTAGCAATGTTTGCACTAAGCTTTAATATGCAACCAAAGGGAAAAGATTGCTGCAGCCTTCCCTAAAACATTAGAGGTTTCTTCTCCTTTACTTTAACTCTGCACTTCAAATATACTCTTTGCAATGTCTTTAGAAGTCATTCAGCAAAAAGATTTGCCCAAATTCTACTTTAGAATAAAACTACTTCAACTCATTCATTAACCTGTTACATATGGACCCACAGCAAAAACATACTCCTCGGAAATTGTTTAGAAATACACATGAAAAAACAGCCTAAGTAAAGCAATCTACAACAGCATGCTCCAGAAGAAGAGAACTGCACCACACACCACTTTTAAGCCATCGGGGCCAGCCAAGAAACTCATAAAAAGTAAGTTACCTAAAACAAGTGAACTGCTGATTGGTAATAGCACGTGTGTTACTGTGCAAAACAAAAACGCAACAACAAAAAGCACAAGGCTTCCAACGTAATGGCAAAGTATATTTTCTTATTAACACTGCAAGCGACAGCATAAGCAAAACCAGACCGGTCTGGGAACACTCCGGGAGAAGTCAGCCTTTACCTATCAAAGCCTGGAAGAGGTTGCTTTGGAAGATGTTGATGACACGCTCTATGGAGTTTCGCAGCTGCCTATCCTCCGCCTGGCTCAGCTTGGAGCGGTACTCCTCCAGGAGGCGCAGGGCTCGCTGGGTATCTGCAAGCGGAGACCAGACACACGGGTGACCCCGGAGCACAGGTGGGAGGACCGGGGATGCCCACGCCGGGGCCGCGACCAGCCCCCCGCGCCCGGGACCGCCCCGGCGCGGCAACTCCTTTGTTCGCCGCCGGCAGAGCGCGGGCGGGACCGTGCCCCTCGGCGGGCT
>VXAA01000162.1:680686-697481 GCA_013399115.1 Anseranas semipalmata | reverse complement strand
CTGCTGCGCGCCCCCGGCCCAGGAGCGCCCTGAGGAGGGAGGGGAGGGCCGGGCCCGGGCGTCGCTGGGGGAAAGCACGAAGCTCGGGGCTGCACCACGGGCCGGTCGGAACCGCGACCTCCGCCCGCTCGCAGCTGGCATGGAAGTGCGGTGCGGGGCCTCGCGAGGAGGAGCGAGCTGCTGGCCTTCCTGCGCGGCTGCGGGGAGGTGGGTGCCCGACGCAAACGCGTGCGAGGTGAACGATGTCTGCAGCGCTAGAGGGGCAAACACACGTTAAGATCGGTGGACTTAGAGGTAACTCAAATGGCTGCGCTGGGGGGGACATGTAATTTATTTCTCAGTCAGATGGAAGATCAGCCAGAACCTCAGATCTGAGACACTTCAAACTCTACATGCATACGCATATGAGACAAGGAGACTTGAACGTTCAAAGCAAATCCTGCCGATGGGATTTTTTTATCCGAGTTCGCATCTTCAGTTACACTTTTTTGATTCAGACACAGCTGAAAACATACAAGAGCTTAACCCAAGGACTTAAAAACGATCTCCTGGGCAACTCACGCAAATCTGAAGTCTAAAAATCAGGATTACATTTGGCTGTGGTCCTAATCTTAAAGAAAACTTACACTGCAACAGATCTAACCCAGATCTAGAAAAGGCCTCTCGTCTGTCTCCAATGCTCCCGTATTTTGAGCTTAGATCTGCACCAGCAGTTTCTCCTCCTCCCACAGCTATGTACCATGAAATTGTTCACGTACCTCCTTGAAGAAAATAAAATACACATTTAGTGTTTACTGACACACATTTCCCATTTTCCTCCTTAGTAGTCGTACTTTAATAGTTTCAGAGATTTGGCACTAACTGGTCCCAGTTCATATATCTTTAAATGAAAACATGCTAAGAAGGGACATTGGCAGAAGCCTCCATCATTTGTCCTCGTCTGTTTTCAATGTTTACAACAGCAATAAATGTACTTTAAAAGGGGCCATATTCCTCTTGATGTTAGAAGAGTATACAAACAGAGGAGAGGAAGAACAGCCTAAATTTAGCTAGCAGAAAGGAGGCATCTGCAGCACTTAGGTTGGTTTGCTGACTGACAAAAATGTGTTATTATAAAGCAAAAAAAAAAAATTGCAATTAAAGGAACCACTGTAAAGAAACTACTTTTTCATAAACAGGACTTGATGTTTCCAAAGCTTTTTAAATTTTAAATAAGAGATAATCCTATTACATACAGTCATTGTGCTGTGGATAGAGAAATAATCCCATATATAACACCCTGAGACAGCATTTCTCACTTGTTACTAATGTTCCTGGAGAAGAAAAAAAATAAAAAAAACATCAAAGAGGGGGTCAGGATGACGGATCAGCAAGCCAGGAAGCAATTAGGTGAGCCTTATTGCACCTCAGAGAGTGGTGCTGCTGGTTCCCAGCGCTTCTGTTTCACTTCTAAGAGGATATTTGTTGATTGAAAGTGGTTGAACCAGAATTCATAGTATTAAACTTTAGTATATGAAGTTGTTTGGAAATTCCAGCACATATAGAAGGTATCCCGTGAATGGAAAATGGCATTTTTTTCTAGTCATAAAACTGTCCTGTAATACATGCCTTCTTATTTGGGCTGCAGTTTTAAGGAAATTGTGTAGTTCCCATGGAGCAGGGGGTAACAGGGTATGAACCAAAGCATCATTTATGCCCCTGCTTAAAAAACATCATTTAAATCAAACCATTATAGGCAGCATACAGAAAGGCTTGTACTTAAATTGTGACTGATGTGGTCAGCATACAAGTCAGCATTATGCTGAGCTCAGCACGTCCTGGCCATGGTCCAGAATGACCCTTGGCGTAGGAACTCCAGAACAATTATGCCAAGAAGCCGCCTGTCTCCATTGTAGCCTTCTTGGCTGCAGAAGCAGCCCAGGATCTGACAGACAGGGCTCTCTCCTGCATTTGGACCTCACCATTAAAACCCTTCTTCTGCCTGTGCTGCCGACAGCCTGCATGGGACCCTGTGTCTGGGACTGCACCCCTGGCGAGGGCAGGCAGCTCTGCCTGTTCACAGAGGCTGTGCCCAGGGGCAGATGTGATACAAAAGCAGGCAGTTTTTGACAGCAAGCAGTGCACAGTTTTCAGAAACCATGGCAGAGCTTGTCGAAAGGTGTCTGCTCTGAAAATGACCACAGTGGTGACCCTTGCCAGGGATTTGTACCTGATTCTATACCAGCTCCCACCTCTTCAGGCAGGCCACCTGCCACTTTGAAAATGGCTCTTCATGATCTAGAAAGCAACACCCATACAGCTGGCACCCCACTGCAGGGAACGGGAATGCTATTGGACATCTTATGCCTCACAGCAGTCTTGCTTTGGGCACAGCTATGTGACATGGAGAGGTGTGACTTCACTCCAGCCTCGCTGGGACCCCTTTGGTCCCACTGGAACAACCTGGAAACCACATGGACCACTCAACATAGCAATACAAGTAAATGTGTTGCAGCTGGCACCACACAGTAACTGGAGAGGTAGTGACAAGCTCAGAGCAGGAGAATACAGGAAACATTCACTAGATCCACACCCAAAACACCAATCATGCGGCAACAACCATTTGAAAAACAAGACAAAAAGGACAGTGGACATCACCACATTGCAAGAGTTTACCATTGTCAGAATGGCCAAGAGTATACAATAGGAACTTGAGCCTAAACTCCATTACAGCAGAAGGCGGGGTAGACTAAATAAATAATGGTACATTTACTCATTTCAAGTTGGACAGTGGTGCATAAGGTAGCATATTGCTAGAATCAATATTAACTTCAGCAAAAAGAATTGCTGCCTGTTGAGGAGGAATGAGTATAACTCAAGAGTTTTTGATGTCAGGGTTACTAATAAAAGAAAACACAAGAACAATAAAATCGATCCTTTCAGTCTTATGCTTGTTATCTGCCTAATGCCCCAAATCTAAAAGCAGTCACCATATACAGTGCAGTTGATTTCACTTTTTCATACAGAATGGTGAAACCCGTACTCCTGAAAGGATCTCTGACAGCTGCAGAAAATCTTTCGCTTCACTTCCCCTGCAGACTCAATGAAATGTTTCACAGCTAACTGGGGAAGCAATGAAACTAATGAAGCCTAATTTCCTCGGGCTGTTAAGGAATAAAGCCTGAGTGAAGTTAGCTTACTTATTATGCCTTAACTCATCTGAGTTCTCTGATGTCTGATAAGATTGGATCATGTGTCACAGCCTTACCTTCCAGGAGCTGCCTTTTTGGGAGAGTGTTTTCTCTTTATCATCTTTAATTTTGTAGGTTAAAACAAATGCAGACAACTTCTTATGGAAGAGTTCTGCTAAAGGAAAGCATGGCATGGTAGCATATGTCTTTAGCAAAACTGTCTAGTTCTAGTTTCATGAGGCTACTAAAGATTAAAGCTATGCTTCTCATTATTTTGTGCAGTTACTGTGTCACACAACCCAATGAGTCATGTGCCTGTCATATATACTAAATTATCAGTCAAAATACCAGCTCACACTTTCATATCGTCTTTGCTAGTGTGGGTAAAATAAGTTGCTGCCTGTCATTCACAGAAGGATATACAGAGAATTACAGGAGTCAATACACTGTGCCCTCGGTGCCCTTAGGTGACCTGAAATTACTCCAGTTGTTAAAATCAAAGTTTTATTAAAAAATTTTAATTATTTTAATTTTATTAAAATATTAAATTTTAGCTTAAGCCTATTCATCTTACACATCTCTGACTCTTTGATTTTAATCAGAGAAAACAAAGAATATAGAATACAGAGAACAGTTGAGAACAGTTTCCCAGTAATACAAACTTCCTGTTTTTAATCTGTTAACTCTATGTCCAGTATTTGTCCTCATAAATGAAATTTCTCTCAGTTTAATTGGACCTGGATCTGAATACAAGAATCCAGTAATGCATTATTCTTACAGTTAGATAGTTCAGCTGGATATGACCAGTAGATGAACATGTTCATGTTTACAAGGAGGATGAGAGAGAATTGTTGCTTTCTTTTGTGGGTTGGTTTGTGTGTGGTTGTTTTTTTGGTTTTTTTCTATTCTAAAGTTTTCTGCTGTTGTATGGTTTGTGTTCTCCAAAGTTATTTGAGCTCTTGATGAATTTGGGATTTGATGCCATGTTTTAAAGTCATCTCATCCTTCTTTTGCTCTTGTAATGAGGTATGTCTATTCAGGTGGAACAGTTCACAATCCTACAAAAGAATGAGTTTTGTTATTCCACCAACTTCAAGAACTAGAGAATTACAAGGAATGGGCAGTGATATGTGACTATTTCATTTTTTAGATTTTTTTTTTCAAATGTCTTTATATTTACTTAATGTATAAAATAGTGTAATTGAAATTTCTGTAAGCAAGTAAAGTTCGGTTCCTAGCTGCTAATGCTCAAATGCCTTCTGGAAGGCTGCAAAATATGAAAAACAAAAGCATATGAAACAATATTAATTATAACCTTTAACAATTACTGCCAATCTGACATACATCAACCTAGATCATCTTCCTCCACACTTTCTGTAATCAGGACTGTGTTATATAATATCAGCTTAACAGCTTCTTAGTTGACTTCCTGATGTAAAGATAAACATCATTATATAACCTGCCTATTTTAACTTTCTGAGTCAAATGAAGCAGAGAGGTTGGTGTATTGTATGGACTGAGTTTGTGTAAAAACCTGACATAAGAAGTAAACCCTCCAGGAGCGGATTAGATACTCTTCTGAAGTGTTTTCCTGTGCAGAGTGCAGCCGTTGCTTTGGGTTTTGCCTGATCAAATGTAACAGGTGTGTTCAGAAGGTTAATTTTGGAATTTTTCTATGGTCAGGTGTTACCCAATTAAAGCAAAATCTAGTCAAAGTAATTTTTTTTTTTTTTTACTTTACAAAGTAAATTTAACTTTTTATAAACATTTAACACCCCCCCACCCCAAACAGCAAGGACATCTAATTAAGATAAAACACAAGAAAGTGCTATTAAACCTCAGCGTAGGATTCAGACACAGACTGTGGTAAGTGTAAGCTTCTCCCAGAAAGTAGAGAAGCCACTTTTACTTCAGTGCTTTTTCCTTATTTCTGTGGCACAGTCCACAGCTCACCTTGAAGCAGAGCCGTTAGCCATGGCTCTGTTTACTCTGTGTTAACTTTTGGTCTCTGGAGGAGCTGCCTCAGCCAGAGTTCTCGCACTGTCCTAGTACCAGGTCAGACATCCGTGCAAGCCTAGCCGCCCCCAGAGAACAGAAAGCAGCGTGCCTTAACCACGCGATTCAGTAGCACACAGCAAAAATGACATCACAGCATATCGCATCAAGACACCTTTGTTTCCTCAACACAAACAATGTAGTGTTTGTAGCAGAGAGCACAGGATTGTACCCAGCCTTATGCCCCTTACACAAGCCTAAGATCTACATACCTCTGCTGCCACCACGTTGTCTATCACACGCACCCAAAGGAACAAATACTCTGTATTTTGGGATTAGAGACACATAGGATTAGGTGAGTTGAAAAACTACAAAGGAAGTTTGACAATAATGATTTATTTTTTTTTTTACTGGAATCAAAGTCATACTTGTCAGAAGGTACCTTCTTCTAACAGCTACGAATCACTTTCCAAAAAGTGTCCTTGCAAGGTATTAAGTCATTCTCACCAAACACTATTTGCCAACACTGCAGGAACACATCAAGGGTGTGGAGCTCTTATAGTAACCTCTCTTTGTCCTGGGCTGACACCCAACTTGCTTAAAATGAAAAAATCCCTCATCCTATGCTAACACCTACCTTTTGAGCTCACCAGATAATTGGAGAAACAGGTATTTGTGGGCTGTTTGTGTGAGAACATACAGCAGACTGTCAGTCTGGCCTTCACAAACAGTTAACTCCTGTAGTATTCTGCCTGCTGCTAGTCACAGGCTGTGCTAAGGACACCCAAGTCACAAGCTTCCCATCTCCTGCCCCTCCTCACTCGCTGCTGCTCAAAGCTGTAGAAGCTTGCTATGAAGAGTTACTGGAGCCAGCACGCTCAGCTGGCCCTCAGGGCTACCTCTGGTGGTGAGCAGGTAATTGAATTATCAGGCACACCTTTCCTTTCATGGGCTTTCTTCCTACTTGTTTGTGTAGAAGCTTTGGGAGGATAAAGGTGAGTATGTGCCATAGTTATGTGAAGGAAAAGAACAGTGCTAAAAAGGAATGTAACATGAGAGTCCAAGAAAAGTTTTGTCTTGTTTGGAATTTTATGAATAATTTACACTGTAAGAGGGAGACGCTGCCAGTGACTGAAGCTGAAGGGTGAGTCCTCCAGTGTCCAGGTGAACAACAGCAGAGCTGGAGCAACTCCGGATGAGCAGAGAGGACACCTGTAAAACTGTGTCCAGCTAAGTGGGGATCTGCTGATGAAGAGGACCAGTTCTACAGGGGCAGGAAAAATTGTCCACAGTTAATGCATCCTGCTCGTCATGCCAGGTGAAGCGAGTGTTCAGTGGTGCTGAGCACATGCCAACAGCGCATTCGGCATTGCCCACACAGCTTCTCTGTTTTATTTTGATACATGTTTAGGCACAGAAAGTCCTTGTAAAGCTGCTTTGTTTTCAGGACAGGACTTTGCTGAGAGACCTCATGTATTTTTTGTACCCCCTTTAAATCCTAGTTGTATTATTTCTCAGCAAATTTAAAAGAGGTTGTCACAATTCATAGGAACCCGTTACTGATTCACATGCAGATTCCAGTTTGTCCTTTCAGTAAATCCTCTGTGATAGATAGCTCATTTAAGCTTTACAGCTTGCTTATCACTTCTCTTGCCCCAATTCCCTGATCAAATACTGTTGCAAGTTGAGGTCAATAGAAAATTTTCTGATGCTAAGTTCCCAAGGGCCTGGTAATTAGGCTCTCAGAACTACTTCTGAACACACTGACCTAAGCTGCTGCCAACAGCTTGCATGGAAAACTAACCTCTCCAGATGGGTCCAAGGATATAACTATATGCTCCAAAAAGCTACAGGGAAGCTGGCTGCAAAAATCAAGCATGCATACTAAGAGATGACAAGTACTGTAACACTATTTACTACGGATATTCCAGTGCTTCTATTCCTTCTGTTTGACTTTTGTCCCTACAATACAGCATTTTTAGAAATAATATATCATTTTTTTCTTATTTTCAGATTTTTATGACAGGAAAAAAAACATCCACTAACCATGACTGGTTTTTTTTGCAAGGTAAAAAATGACATCAACAGAGGCCATGCCACATTCCTTTCCAGATCTACACTATTGCAACACATTGAGTAACTAGTTTGTCCGACACCAAGACTGACTCATAAGGGCAAGAAAAACTGGAAGACAGGTGTATGCTTGCAGTTCTTGTCCCATTTCCTTGATAATTTAGAAATTTGACAGAAGAAAACATTGACTTGGTGATGTGCAGGCCCCTCTTCTGGCATGGGTTTGATTCGTGTATTTGCGTAATGCAGAAAGCAGCAGAGATCCTGTGTTTATTTTGGGATGTGGAGACCATGTGGACTAGGACCTAAAGGTAGACTATTTTGCCTTTTCTTTCGTGACTAAATATTTTGAACTCTGAGGAGACAGACCTATAGAAGAAGCATAGGATGACATGAAGAGTTACAGTGAAGAAATGCTGTAAGTTAAACAGTGTAGAGATCAAAGTTATACCAGACCAGAGGGAGAGGCAAAAAATGCGGGTATTCAATGCAAAATGACTGTGAGCCCTTAGTGAGATGTGACCAAAAAAAGGGGAGATGATTGATGCCAGCTTCAGGGGAGAGATTTTCAGCAGGCAGAGTTATCCTAATCACCCTGTACAAAACACCAGTGAGACTCACCTGGAACAATACACAACAATGGCCATCTGTGGCCACCACGAAGGTGAATTCACACTAGAAGGAGGCAGAGGGCTCCTGGGATGATAAATGGAGTGGAGTGCCTTGGAGGACACCCTCAGGTCAGCAGGGCTGTTGAGGAGAAACAACAAGGTTTCCCCAGCGAGCAGAAGGCTTCCTGGGACAAGGGCAGTGTGGTTTGGAGCTGCTCCCTAACTAGAAGAGTGCAGACAAGTCACTGAGATGGTTTTGAGGTGGGACTTGAAGAAGCCACACATCACAGTAGGCTGAATGTGGTAAAACATTTGTTCCTAAGTGAAGTGTCCTTTTGATTCTATTGCCTAGAGCCTCGGTGTCTTTCACCTCCAATAGCCCGAGACTGCACCATGTGTTTAAATAGAAAAGTAAATTTCACAGACAGATCCAGGCTGCATCTACATTGAACTCTATACATTGAGAGGAAGCAGGCTATAAAGGTGTAGATTTGGGTTTTGCATTATTCTAGTAAATTCTCTCTCTCATACACACACTTACTCTTGTGCTTTCGTTCCTGGCATTTCTGTGGCCCTCCGGGAGGTGGTCCAGACACTGTTGTAAGGTTCAGCAGCTCTCAGATAACTAGCTGCTGAAATCCAGGAGCGCTCAGGACTATTCTGATAGCTGAGGACATCTTTGGCATAGTAAAACACTCGGTACACCCTACTACTGTGAAGTGAACAGAGACAGACTAAAAACTCTGGTAGGATTTTGCTGTTGACTGCTTTATACCTAATCGTATCAAGGAAGAGACAAAATTCAGCTAGTGAGGAAGAATGGCATTTCTCTCAAAGCTGCACTGAATTTCTGTTTTTGATCAAGGATTGCTGTGAACTTCCAGTTCTGTGCACCAAGGACAGACACAGAGGCTCGAGAGAAGAGCTCAGTCCACTACTGGTCTGGATTAAAGGACTGCTATTTACTTTCCTAATCAGGAATAGCTCAGTATTCTCACAGATCGCGGGGCATAATGCAAATGTAGAGCATGCCTCATATTTCATAAACTCACTAAGGATTTACTCAATTATTAATTAAAATCTCATTTGATTATAATTCTATCACATGCTGGAGGAAGCATCCAGTTTCATTGCTAACAGTTAATTTAGACTCCGAAGACATTGTCATTTAAAACAAAACCATTAGTTCAAAGAAAGAAAACTGTATCATTACTTATGGCATTACATTACAATTCAGATGAGATTAACTAACTCTGTTTCTAATCTCTTTAACAATATCATATGATGAAACATGCTTGCTGTGTTAATTATTGTTTGTTAAAGCTATTTATGCAGGGTACATCTTTGGCATTGTTCCAGTGAATTTCTGATGCATCTTTGCCTGTGCAGATTTCATTTTTCTCCATTCTGTTTTAATGCACCTAAAATGACGTTTTTGTAGCTAGTCCCTGCACAGTGAGCCTCATGCTTATATTTATATCAGAAACAGCTCATATATCTTCAAGGAATTAGCAAATAAAGTGTGCTAATTTCTATTTGGCTGGAATTAGGTGCTAGATACCCATTGTGTCTGTTTTTCATGTAGGCCCACAGAACTGCAAGCATCAAAAGGAAGTTGCATGAGAACAAAGCAGCCCCCTTGGATCTCACTTGCTTGATTCCTTATGTGCACTTCATTTCAGTTTCTGCAATTAGTTAGGAGGTGCCCAGCTCTGCTGCTATCCTGCTCCACACTGCCCCAGCATATGCAGCACTGTGCTCTCCACACCAGGATGCGATGTCCTGCTGGCCACGGCCGTACCAGCGAGGGGGTCAAAGGAGAGTCGTCTAACTTTCAGCCTTTATTGAGTAATAGTCCTTCAGAAATTTCTCTACCCATACTTTAAGTGTTGCTAAGTAAACTATGTGGTCTAGACCCAATGAGTTTAAATTAACATTTCCACACAATACAAATGCTTGCTGCTTTTTATATTTTTGCAGCAAGTTATTTCTGCACATTCTTTGGATGGATGGAAAGTAGTTTTGAAAATGTGGAAAACATATAAAACTCCTCTAAATACCCTGCAGATTTTAACAGCTCACTCATGAACCAACTCCATTTTACTGCTGGTGCCCACAATGGAATGCAGACTGCCAGCCCCAGGCAGCCCAAGTTCAACCCCTCACAACAGTGTCACTTTTAAAGCCCGGGGAATCACTCCACAATCACCACAGTCAGAATGAAATCACCAGCACCATATCTCAACAGCTTCAGCAATGCTATATATTGAAAGCAGAACTTAGGTTTTCATTGTACATACCCCCAGGAAGCTTTTCAAAGTCCATGCAGAACTGGGGAGTAATCTTTAGACCCATTAAACAATAGGCTCAATTTCTTGGTTCACTTTTACAATGTCCTTAAAAGTAGGCCATCCTGCAGAGATCCACAGACCATTTGAGGAAAACTGCTCAGCTAGAAGGCAAGAGGAGGTGGAGTGTGGGAACTGCGAAATAAGGGTCACTGCTAGTTTGTGTTGCTAGAGCAGCACAAGCTAGCAGGGATCCCAGACACCCAGGTCTCATTAGCTACCATTGTACCGGCTATTTCAAGAAGCTGTGTATTACATCGCAAAGTCCCACTTGCAGACAGGATGGTTCTCCTGGCCGTGCTCTAGCAGGGCTCAGCACACCAACACCCCCTGCACCCTCTGTGTGAAAGCAGCTTCCAGGGAAGCTTTCTCTGGTAACCCTTCTGTGATCTCATGCACCCATGAGATGTTAACTCTGCTCTCCTACTTGTATGTAGCATACCTTGCAGCTCACTGAAATAATATTCAAACTGATTTTTATTGTCAATAAAAATGACTTTAAAGTTTTTGAAGGGCTCTGTATTTCCAGTCCTGAACCCAGTGAACCCCCAGGACAGATGCTGTGCAGGCAAACAAAGGAAAGCTTTCTTCAAGCTGTCTTACAAAGCACCTGAACATTGCCTTGGAAGGGCACAAACATTTCCTCTGCATCGTCTTAGATAAGATTGCTGATAAGAAATACCAGAACTGCCTACACTGATTACACCTGCCCTTTGGGAAATGGGCTGAAATAAACTTATTCCACGTGTCAGAATAGCCATCAGACTGTAAGCCCTTTCAGTCACTACCAATTATCAATATTGTTCGACTGAATACTATGTAACAGATTATGCAGCTTCACTAGCAGTCTTTCAAAATATCTGTGGGGTTTTATTTGTTCCACAGAATAAATACTTTGAAACAGTACAAATCTGAATGAGGAGTGGGAGAAGGTCTAAATTAGCAATGGTTTTGTGTGCCCATGTGTTGCTTCCCAGGTCAAATACACTTCAAAACATTATAGTGACACTAGGAAAGTCCCTGCCTCCACAGAGCAGTGTTTTTGGGCAGATGAGTAAAGTAACATATTCTCTCACAGTGGGGGAGGTGGCTGGATTTTTTGCCCTAATGAATATTTCTGGCAATTTTACTATGCTAAATTATTGCATGATGTTCCCTACAGTCTCACATTGCTTCTTCCAGCTATTCAAAGCTCTCGCATGTGGCATACGAAGAAACAGCCTCTGCTGCTTTTTTCCGACTGTATTAGGCCACAGGATTATCATTAGGTTAGGGAATGCTTACAGGGAGACAACAGTGCTTTTAATGCAAACAGGCAACTAACATGCTCTGAAGCAGAACAGTGTTATCTACACATTCCTTTTCCTTACGTTGGTTGTGAGGTTTTTCTAGTTGACACCTAACACTGCTAGCATTTGGGGTACAGCTGCAAAAATAGCTCAGTTTCTGGTAGGCTCATTACATCATTTACAGCTGCTGCAACAGAACTTGGGGCTGCTGTTCTTAATTTGGGATGTAATGCATCTTCTGCACTGGCCCTTTATAGAGGAACATAGAGCTATCTTTTCCCTACTTTTATGAGCAAAAAGCAAGAGTCAGAGTTCACGCATTGCCTACACTGTGCTGAGAAAGCAGAATTACCATACAGTGAGACTGGCGGAGGGCAGACAGATTTGCCTGATGCCCAGCTGAGGCTGGAGTCCATGCAGCTGAGGAGCTGATGGCATGAAGACAGATGTGTGCCCCTCTTCCTTGAGCCCTGCTGGCCTGGGGTTGGGCTGGTCCCCAGGACGTGCTGCAGAGATTCGAGAGAGCTCAGCGGATGCCCACGTCCCACTTAAAGCCACACAGCAGCTACCCTCGATACTCTGCAACTATCTAGATACAATTTTCCTCAAACCAAGAAGTGCCAGCACATTTCCATCCATGAAACTTAGAACAGAATAGGAAAAAAACATATATATGCAAATGGTTATGTATAATTGTCTAAAGTTCTTAAGAGATTGCATGGAAAATAGATATGGAAATTTCACAGATTTTCAGCATGACTCAGGGGGCATCCAAACAGTAAATGTGACTCATGGGCTGCGTAGGCATGTATAGGTATGTGGGTAGACTTCTGGAAGCCATATGGTTTCCTGCAGGAGCTGAATATCAGCACAAGTGGTGGTGGAGAGAAGAAATGTGATGTTTTATCACATAACGAGCTACTTGAGCACTGCCTGTCCAAGAATTACTAAAGAAGCAGAGCCTGGTGAGGGCTGGCTTCCATCAGCACTGCAGAATAACAAGGCTCTTCTAAGGAGTGGGGTCTATTTACAGGAAACTCTTTGGAGCACAATGAAATTTAAGGGGGTGAGAGGCAATTATATTCCAAAATAATTTGTTTTTGTTGAAACTGGTTTTCGAAGAACTCTCTACAGGAGGCCACAGTCTGGCAGAAAAGGGACATCATGTGGGACCCTGGCAATACTTGGGCTTTGTGAAAGCAGCTGGAAGCAATTTCATCTGAAGCCTAATAATGTTTAAAAGTGAACAGCCAAGCTTGGGTACGCAACAAGACACCTACCTCATAGATGCCAAAGGAGTGGTACCTGCTTAACCCAGTCTAAATGCATCATGAAATACTGTAATTAAATGTTAAGGTGAACTTCTCTAATCAAAGAACGGGCACGCTGCAGTTGCCAGTTCCCGGCACAGGACGGTGCACAGACCTGCCATTCACTGAGGACAAGGGAAGTCTGAAAAGCTGCTACGCCACCAGGGAATTCAATGCCACCACCCAAGAGCCACCAGAATTTACAAGGTTGTTTGCCCTCAAGGTGGGGAGAAACAAGAAGATAAAACCGAGACATGGATTTTGTGGCTTTATATGAACTAGGGCAGATACTTACCAAAGGTGAACTACACCTGACAACCATGCACTGCCCCTTCTTATTTCGCAGTTGCAGCCTGACAACTATTTGCTGCAGTAGTAACATTTCCTGCAAGAGAAAAGTAAATTAAAGTAAAAGACTGGATGTTTTTCTTCCATTATTTTTTCTGCAGCAAGTTCTTCCCCACTCCAAACCCCTTAAACAAACTGAAAAGGAGGGAGTAAAATACAGAATATAGGACTCACAGGGAGAATTTTTAGTTAAAAGTCAGTATCACTGCAACATAGCATCTGGTGGACATGGTGCATTTGTTCCTGCAGCATCAGTCTCAAGTCTAACCCATTTTTCTTATGTGACTGTTTTGCCTGAAAGCATCCAAATCCTGTAGAAAGCCTGCATAGTGGGATCCAAAACTCCTTTTGAGATCTGTATTAGGAAGAGATTTATTCTGGGGTATTTGACATAGGACACGTTCTGTGGTTTTCACAGTGATGGAAAATGCTCTTCTCACCACAGTAGTGACATCCTTGGATAGCACAGATAGAATTACTCTGCTTTTGGGATACATGAGAATTTTGCCAATAAATATCTGTAGATGAAGTAATACCGTTCTGTCAGTGCTGCTTTTACGTTATAGCAGGTTCAGTGAAGGAGAAGAGACAACCGTCTTGATCTAACAATGCAGGAGAAAAAAATGGAATGACAGAAATAAAACACCAGTCTCTGAGCTGTCAGAACATCTATGCCAATTCAGGACCAGGCAGGAAGACAGCAGAGGGAGAATAGGTTACAAAAGGACTTCAAAAGCAGTGTTAAGCCATATAAGTTTACTTCCAAAAACCATCCAGAAAGCATGGACACTGAATAGTGAGCCCCATGTTCAGATGCCGATTAGGGTGCTTGTCTGCTATCTCCTATCAGCCTCTGCAGGAACAACATTATCTGCATTCAAACATATGGCCAGTACAATTTTCTTGGCTAGAGTCTTTGGGTACAACAGTGCTGCTCCACCTTTTAGTTAGTGGAGGTAGAGAATAGAGATTAGAGAGCCTCTTTCAGCTCCCCAGACAACTATGGCACCTCAATATATTGACATCTTGAGACAACTAAGGGAAAAACGTTCTCGCCTATCAGAAATCCGGTAGAATGGCTTGGGCAGGGCCCAGCTCCCAGAGGTGGGCAGGAGGGAGGAGGGCAGCACTCCCCTGTAGGAGCCAGCCTATATCCAGGACACCCCAGGCACACATGCAAAAATAGACCGATTCCCAGCAATGAGTGAGGTAAGCATGGACTCTGTTGTGGGTCCTACATCCAGTTCACTTGTGGGCAATGCACGTCATGTTTCATTCTTGACTTAGCAAGATTAAGTCTTTAAAGAGGAGTGAAGCAGTACTAAATAGACAAGCCTATACACCTTACATAGGTTTTAGATGTTAATCTTTCTCCACTTCTGTATGTGATGCTTGACTAAATCAGCGATTTAATTAATTGATTTAAATTTAAGGCAATAAAGATGTCTCCATAAGAGCTTGAACATAACTGATGATGAAATAAACATGATCTAATTACATCTCACTGATATTGCAATTATCTGCACAAGCAGCTGGCTGGCCAGCTGGGTCCCTGCCTCCATCCGAGGGGCAGTGCTGCAAGGCAGCACGTTGCCTCAGCAGCAAGCCTGAGGGGCTCCTTCCTCCAGGGGGTGAAGGCATCCTTGATCCAACGTGGAGCCAGTGAGGGGCTCACTGCAGCAGCACGGCCCAGGAGGAGCAGGATCAGAGGGGGAGAAGGGGCATCACACTTTTTAAAAAGGAAACTCAATGCAAATGTAGGAAGTGTTGGGCGAAAGGGCCCTGGATGAAGGCTCACATCCAGGGAGCGTTCTAGATGCATTTTCCATCACAAGGAAAAGTGATGGAAGTGCCAGGCTGGGGGGCAAGCTGGGATCCTCCCCAGACTCCCAGTGGGATCTGCAGAGTCCAGGCTTACCTGTCCCCTGGTACGTGGAACAGCCCCGGCAGCCGCTCAGCCCCCGGCCGGCGGGGGGCTGCAGGAGCCAGGGCTGCGCGCAGGGCGGGTTCCTGTAGGCCCCCTGTTAACTTCGGGCACTTCCCTTCCCAGCTCCCCAGTGGTGATTTTGGACAGAGCCCTGCAGACACCTCGAGGCCCCGTTCTGTACAGAAAAACACAACATGTGTGTGTCTGTGCAAGGCACAGCAGCCACAGCTCCCTGCTCTGTGAAAGGGATCAGAAGAGCCAGTGATGTGGGCCGAAGATTTCTCTTGCAACCTCTGTGGTAAGTTAATTGTTGCCGATTACAAACCCAGTGCAATCTCATTAATTTGCAACACAGAACAACAGCAGCAGTTCAAGAGAGAGTGTCCCTGCATCCAGCTCCTCAAGCATGAAATTCTCACATTACTTACCAGCATGGTATGAGGCTGTTTAGGAAACAAATAGCACGTAGATCCGGTAAGGGACAAAAAATGAGCAGCAGATAATAGCTATCTGATTAACAGCACATGGTGCTACACACCATCACTTCTGAGGTGGTGGCAGCTGGCAGCCTGCTCTTGTGATGACAGTGCCTTGCTGGTGCCAGCTGAGCCCCGGGCTGGCTCGCCCTCTGCTCCAGCCATGGTCCTGTCCCTGTGTGACACTAGGGCAGACAGCTGGGAGAGGCCACCCGAGGCAAGGCCACCCAGACCGGCAGCAGAGCCACGTGGAACATGGGCTCCGTTGGAACAAGTGACCGCAGTCCAGGCGCGGTGCCCCGAGCAGGCCGCGGGGCGGGTGGTGTAGCTGGGCGCAAAAGTTGCCGGGCTTTTTGCAGGACAGAACTGCTGCAGAGCAGCCCTTCAGGCAACACCCATCGAAGTTGCTCGTGGTCTCTCACCTAGAGCCTCCTTCGGCCCTGCCACAAGGAGACAGAAGGAGAGCAGGATGAGGCCAGGAGCCACCGAAGGAAGAGGCAGGTGGCATGCACTGTCTGTGCTCGGCCCACTGGGCCCGATCAGGCAAGCTCTACGGGACACTTCCACACCATCTCCCGAATAAAGTAATTTCCTGTTTCTAAGAGAACAACCACTTCTGTACAAGGTACTTAATTTTTTTTCTAAGCAGTAGCAAATAATTGCTTTATATAACATTTAAGAAGGGGGATTGCAACAAATCTGTGTTTTACATTATCTTCTTCCTTTCAAACGTCATGGTGTTGCATATACAGCTCTGCAGCATGTCTGCCTTCTCGCTAAGCTTTTATTTCCTCTTCCCAGAGGAATGGGAGCAAGAGCAGATCTACTGAGCTGAAGATTTCTGCGTGGCTGTCCCTGATGGATGATGGTGACATAAGCTGGCTGTCTTGGGGATTTCACATAAGCTGAAGCTTGGAAGGCTGAGCTACACAGAAGAAGCATCAAAGCACACCCAGGAGCCCAAAATAGGAAGGAAAAGCAGGCACATGGACTGAGGTGGCTCAGAAGCACTAGATCTGGACAGCAGATTAAATATAAATTGCTATGAATGTGGGGTTAGTCCAAACCAGCTCCAGCAAGACAAGGGTGAGATATGCTGCAGCACACTACAGACACAGGGCGGAGTGCTCATAAGTAAAAATAAAGCCTGTTAACATTCCCCCATTCCTTCCTGCAACCAAAGCAAGAAACCCCAAATCAAAACCTAGTTCAGTTAAAAGCTGTCAGTACCAAAATATTTGGGGGGGG
>VXAA01000162.1:643023-680676 GCA_013399115.1 Anseranas semipalmata | reverse complement strand
ATAAAGGTGGGGGGGGGGGGGGGTACAAGTGGAGAAGGTAAGATTTGAAGCAGCAAAGGCAGGCAACAGAGATCAGAAAGGAAAGGGAAGACAAGTGGGTACTCAGGGTCCCAGTGCAGCCCAAGAGGGCTGGTTGTCCCCTTCAACACCACAAGTCTCAAACACAACACCGGGTATCCCACAGCACCAAGGGATCTGGGGTGACAACCAGATCTGAACAAGGCTTGCTCAGACCATTTGGAAATTACAGTGCAGTTTAAACCCCAGTTATACTCATGCTAAAATTACTGCATCCAGGAGCTAAAGTGTATGGCTGCAGAGCCCCCTTTAGGGATCACCAGCCTGGGCAGGGGGAGGCACATGGACTGTTTGTGAGATCTTTTTTCCTTATGCATCCCTCAAAACACAAGGTTGGTCCCCCCTTTCTTGTGGTGAGGTAACATTGTGAACAAAGAACCAACCCACTACGCCTTCTAGGTCACATTCAGAAAAATCATACCCAAGGTGTTTAAAATAAAAACACCTGTAAAAGAAAATTCATAGCTTTGACTTGCTAATGTACCACCACGCAGCATGAAGCTCAGGCAGGAGCACGCAGGTGTGCTGCACGGACATGCACACAGAGGGCACAGATGTGATCAGTGAAGTGCAGTCATTACATGCAAGGATGACTTGCAGCTTTCGGGAAAGGGGAAGTGTTCATCCTCCCTGACTAGCTGTGTGCGAACAGGGATGAGAAATGCTGTCACTTCGCTGCTAAATCCAAAACAACACATTCACCTTTAATCTACTGCATTTTAAAAAGCATTAGTCAGACTAGGCACATGACGCTGGTTACCCCAGAAGGAGCAGTAAGTAAAGCTTAGAGTCTCCTAAGCAGTTTATAGGCTATACGCTATGCTCGAGTGCCTCCTCTAAGTAAAAACCCACGAAGTCCTTCATCTCCAGCACCCTTGGGAGCAGAACTGCTCACCAGCCACGCAATCAGCTGAGGCGAGTGGCGAAGCCAGCACCTGCAGCCCAGTGCACAGGAACCACTCAGTCCCAAAGCAGCAGGGCACATGTCGCTGCAGCGGGGTCCCACCACTGAGGCACGTTAACGCCTTCCTCGTTGCATGTTCTCTGTCAGCATGTGATGAATCGCAGGCCTCCAGGACTACGTGGCTGTCCTTATTCTGTGCACCGCAGTCATGCTGGACTCTGTGGCTCAGTGTCCCTGGGATCAAGAGAATTTTGATCTGGATGAGATCCTGCGCAACTAGGCAGAAATACATGGTCACGAGAGCACAGGAGTGAAAATAATCCCAATAGGAACTGGGGGAGTGTTCCCGGCAAGGAAGCGTCTCCTGCCCAGTGCCTCTGTTGGGGATGGCTGGACACAATTCCCTTTGCAGATCAGCATTATTCATATGTAAATCAAAAGCTGGTTCTAAGACTTCTGTTGAATTCCTGATTCCCCCTGACTCTGGCTTTCAGTTTTCCCCATTATGCCAACAGCTTAGTCAGAAGTCTTTTAAATCACTGGAAATATCTCAATTATATAATTAACTAGAATGTGAATATCTGCAAACAGCAACAAGGGAAGGATTTGGCTGCCCAAGCCTGCGGTTATGGTGGAAGTTGTGTGCTATTAATTTTTTAGCTAAGGCTAGCAGATAGGAAGCTAAAACCAGCCATGATTCTGTCTGCCCATGCCTCCAAGGGCATGGCAGCCACAAACACTGTGCTGTGCTACAGGGCAGGCTTGATTCTCCTCTGTTAAAGGAAGGGATTACACATGAGGTGGTTTCTGCATCCTTAGAGGCAACTTGGCAAGCGCCAAAAATACTTTGTTCCCTGGGCCAGGCTTTGCAGGAATGCCCCATCACCTGATCCGCATGAATAAGCCTTTTCCTATTTAAGCTTCACACTCAGCTGATGGACCATGAACTGCTGAGCACTAAATGAAAGGGCAGCGCTGATGGATGCAGGAGAGCGAAGGAGTTAAGCAGTCACCAGCCAAGGGCAGCGAGCAGGAGACCAGGCATTTATCTGCCTGGAAAGTGGAGGACAGTTGCGAAGGCAGCAGGAAGGGAATGCAAAGTGCAGAGAAGGGAGATGGCAGTGCCACAAGATGCACATAACCCTCGAGAGCGACACATGGTGACAGTCGCTCCAGTAGATAGTGCCAGAACTTGTGCAGAAAATAAATTGAGCACATATTTCTTTAATTTAGACTAAACCTTAAAGAAACATAGGTCTGATTCTGAATTCTGGACTTGTATCTCATGCAGAAAGGATAGGGTGTGGAGCAGCACTGCAAGCCCAGGTCCCCATTTCACCAGAAGAGTAGCTGGAGCATGCAGAGACTGCAAATGGAATAAGGAATAAAAGCAAAGGTACCAATACATAACAGGTCAAAAAAATTTGGTTGTCACATCCGGCAGTCCTCAGACTAACCTACATCTTGCTGTGGACATCAAACAGAAAAGTTCAGTCAGCTATATGAAAAAGAGCAGATTAAAAGTGAAAGGGAGGAGTTTTTATGGAGAAAATGGGGTAAATGCTAACCTTAGGATGGCCCCAAGTTAACTCTTTGCCTTGGTTTTCAATAGGAAAACAATAAAGGTGAATATGAGGTAAAGGCAAAAAAGATAAATACTTTAGTAGGATTTTTTTTTTTTTCAGCCCAGAGATGAGTACAAAAGCAGTTTCACATACTCAATTGGAGTGGACCGTCACAATAGCTGTATTTGAGCAAGTCTCAAGTCTGGGACATTACCATATGACTAGGGAAAAGTAAAATAATATCTATACTTAGGAAAGGGAGAAGTGATGATGTAAGCTCAAGGTCCAGTAGTCTAACTGCAGTAGAAAGCTAGGTTTTAAAACAAATTTTGAAAGAGTGAGAGAATGCAAAATACAACAACATTAAATATGGTCTTTGCAAAGAGAAACATTGTCAGACTTTGTTCTTTCTTCCTTTGAAAGTCAAAGGAAGCCCCTTAGAGCTCATCTCTTTGGACTTCAGAGAAGCAGCTGACATGACATCAAAGGGAGATTAGCAAACTGAAGACGCTTCTGCTAAAAGATGCGTTACAAAGTAGGGAGGAACCAGCTACAAGGGAGGCAATGGAAAACGGTGGTGACAGAGGATGGTGAGCCTGAAGAATTAATAACAGTGGTCCTTAAGGGTCTGCCACTAAGCTTCATATTTCCACATGTGGCTGGCACAAGAAGTGAAGGCAGCTCTTGCCACCTACCTGCAGGAGAGCTGGATCAACTTCAAGAGACACAAAGAAGTAAATGGCTAGGTAGTTTAGGCTACAGAAGAAAAACAGAGACCTTACTGCTTTCTAAAATAGACCAAAATACATGCTCAAGAGAAAACAGTTATTTCAGCCACTGACAGCAGCATGGTGAGTCTGAGCAGCATGGGCTGGCTGGGGGATGCCCGGTGAGCATCAGCAGCCCCCTGACCACCATCATCCATCAGGGCAGTTGGTTCCCCAGTGAGCGGTGGCTCTAGAGTTGGGAGCATTTCTGACAGCATTAGCCACCGCTGGTGTTCTGATGTATCCAGGGCTGTCTAGCCAAGCTAATGACACAGATGCTGCTTCACGGTGGTCAGAGCTCTTGGCTCATAAAATAGTAGTTTGAGTTTCCTGCCTTTCATAAAAGTCAGGAGCCCTTCAGTATCCAGCTCATTCACGGAAGATAAAATCTCTTGGCACGGGCTCTTTCCTCACTTGTAGGTTAACTTCATTGTTCAGCCTCCGCAGAGCACACAATACATCTCACCCCTGGTAATCTCCAGCAAACTTTTTGACTGATGTGGCTGGATACCAGCCAGGCACCACCAGTTATGAGGGGGGGGCTTTATCTCTAAGTTCACTTTTCGCTCTTATTTCCACTACCTGCAACACAGTGGGGATCACACAAACCCACCCTGTCATTCTGTCCTTTTCATCTCTACTCCCAATCCACCACTGAAGACATTTCCAGTGTCTTGCAGCACTGAGGTTAATGACTTGCTCAGCAGAGGTGGAAGCAGCAATGGGACTAAAAGGAGTCATGGCTGGGCGCAGGAGATGGGATCAGCCACATATCAGGGAAATGTTTCCAGTAACAAGTGCCTGTAAGTGCTAAAAGTACTTGAGCCTTCTGGTTTTCCTTAGGGACCATGCACAGCAGTGGTTACAGCCAACATCAGGTGTGTCCTTGTATTCTGCTAGATAATGGCACAACTCCAGTGAAGTCAGTACAGTTCAAAGAAATTAAGAAGCACAATTTTAATTAAAGTTACAAACTAATGAACCAGGTTCCCAAGGGACATAGTAAAATATCTATCACTGAGCTTTCACAGTGAGGCTAATTGCATAGCCAGAAAATTAACAATCCTTAGTCTGGAACAGGCGTGGGAACTGTGCAGAGATCTCCACACCTCTTCAGAGACCAAACTTCTCAGCACCTTTGCCCACCTGGTCCTTTCTTCAAGGCTTGCTGTGAATATTTGCCAGCTGCTTCCCATCACTATTTACCTGTATACAGTCATATGAGCAGTCCATTCCTCATTCCCAGGCTGTATCTTCTTCATAGCCATCTTCTTGTCTCCATGCATCTGCAGAGCTCACGTAAACCTGCTGCTGCCTGGTAGCAGTGTAGTGTTTTGTGTCAAGCTAGTAACTAAAAAGCCTTTTACTATTGTCATTTAGCCTTACACAGAAGTGCTGTTAGTCATAGATGTGCCTTTGCAATTCACAAACACAGCACTGAACCTAAAAAGCAGAGTCCAACAGAGGGCATTAATATGCAGAAAGGGGATTGATCTGAATTGGGGCCAGTCCTTTAAGACATGGCTTCACTGCATAGTCCAGTCTAACCCGGTCTTTTTCATGCCAGAACTTTATTCCCACATCCAAACATGGCTCTGTGTGGCAAACAGCAGTAGCACAGATTGTATACCTGGATTCCAACAACAATTTGTTGCTCATCTTTCTCAGGTTAGAGGAGCTTCTTTAAAGAGCATCTGTAAGCAGTGTCCAAGCTCAGAAATGTCAGACCTCTTTCCTGGAAGCCAAGCAGGGACACAGCTGTTCCAGCACAACTCTGGTACAGGACCATCTGCATCATGCTCTTCACTTAGGTCTGACCACCCTGTATCTTCTTAAGCCTTTGTTCTGCAGGTGACATGCATTTTCTGAATTGCTGTGGCTAATGGAAAACGCATGCTGGACTCTGCTGTTCTGAGCACAGAAAGGCTGCAGAACAACCTGCTTTTAGAAGCATTCCTCTGGCATGGCTTTTCTCATGGAAAATTCCTTTATGCAATCCACAGTATGGGCTTTTTTCTGGTTTATCTCATCTGACCAAGCATATAGTACAGTCTCTTTGGTTAAAAAAAATAAAGTCAGCAAAAATTCATATACAAAACTATATGAATGTTATTCATATTGAAATTTGTTTGCCTCTGTACCTGCGCACGTTTGGGCAGAGATACCAACACACTCTGTGAGGTAATGATGCAGAAGAGCAATGAACTGTGCTGTTTTAAAAGTTCCACAAAAATAAATCTTTACTGGAAAGTTGGATTAGGATCCAGGATTAGGTTTGAACAGAATCTACAAAATAGGACTTTCTCTTGGGCTGCTAGTCAATTAACTTTATTTTTGCAACCTTTGCCTAAGGAAATACTGTTGTGCTGCCTGTAGAACTCTGCAGCGCCCTGGGCATCCTGCTGTGCCGATGGATGGACAGACCTTGCAAATCCTGCAGTGGACAGCAGCCAGGCTATGCACTGCTCCACTGGGTGCGCAGTGCCACAGGGCTGCTCCCATCAGCGGGGGCAGGAGGCTGTCAGAGTGTTTTCAGCCTGGCACCATGAATGGAGGTATCTCGTATCATCAGGCAGGAGTTAGAATTAAGTAGAAAGAAGCTTTGTGTGGGCAGTGAGAGAAAAAAGGGAGATTAAGGAGACAAGGATCAGAATCCACAAATCACACAAAACCAGTTCTGTGTCAGGCAGGGAATAATTAACCTGCTCTTTTTCTAGACATGATGCCTTGGTGTTGATTTAGAAACACCCTTTTTGACACCAGGTGAAACTGGACACCCTTGAGGATATTTTGCCTTGAATTTTTAGTGCATAGTTTTGTCGCTGCGTGACAAATCGGTGTGGATGCTACCTCCACCACATATCCAAACCTGCTGGCAAAGACACAGAACCTCGGTGAGGATCATTACCTGGGAAAACCATTCAAGACAGTTCTGGTTGCAGACATCAGCCCCTGTGAAAGCAAGGGGAGTTCTCCTGAGTTTCCCTTCCACGGAACTCCACGGGCCTCTTATTTCTGCTTTACCACCTAGTTTTTTACCTTGTTGGAATGAGACATTCTGAAGATGGTGCTTACCTCCCACATTAAGAAAGCTGTCAGTACAGGTTGTGAACTTATGCAAATCATGCCTGCTCTTTATGGGCTTGGCGATGATCTGGCCATGAGAAGGCTGCATCCAGCTATTTTCTGCTGGCTACAGCCCTAAGTATGGTTTGTTCTGCTAATCAAGTTGTAAAATAAAAAGTCAGCATTAAGAACCTGAGGTCCCTGACCCACACTTTACAAGCATAGGCATATCAGCAGCATCAGATCAGAGAGCACACCACTTGGCTGCAGCATGCAAAGCCATCCTTCCAGGCACTGGGACTCCTCCCAGACCAGCCCAACAAGAAAGCAGCTTTGCTTTTCATACCTTTGACACGAATCAGTTTCTGCAGCATTTATTTTCAAGACATGTGGGAAATATGCAAGTATCCCAGGCACAAAAAGGATGAGAGGACTTTGCTACCTGACCTCTGCAGAAGTCAGTTACAAGCAAAATTCAGGGGACTTCACACTTTGTCCTCAGACCGGAGATCAAAAGACTTGGTGTATGTTTTCACAAGTCAGAGAGGGCAGAATCATCCTGCATTTAGAGAAACCAAGGACATTCAAAGCCTGCTGTTTTGAGAAGGAAGTTGTTCCAATGCAGAAAAGACAGACAGTTATTATTCTGTCTGTACAGGACTTATTTAATAACCCCATGTCTGCAAACCATAGCTTGAAAATTTTCCCTGTCATACAATGTGCCAGACCACAGCAACATAAAATAGAGAAAACCCATTATAAGTGACCAGAGCCATTGGAAAACTGTGGAAATATTGCCTCAGGCTGTAAGGCCCTTTCCTGTGGAAAGAAATTTTTGCAATTGTCTATTAATACTGTTTCATTGCTGAAAATGAGTGCTCATACTCTGAGTTTCATCAAAAAAGGTTTTCATATAGGCTGTTCAAAACCCTGAATGCAAATGGAGCAAATTTCCTTCCTCATTATTCTGATTTTTTCATTTCTCCCCCCTCCTTTCCTACCTCACGCAGACATTGAAGAGAATGAGAACGCAAAGCACAGAAATAATGGATGTGCAGACAAGCAGCCACATGGCACGGAGTCACCATCACTGGATTCTCCAGGTGATAACAGATTTCTGGACTAACAGACATAAGGAGATGCTAAAAGAATTTTTTTTTTTTTTTTTTTTACAGAAAGGGTTTTGTCACTGTTCCATCAATACTTAGGATTATTCTTTAGGCAAAGCAGCACTCAACATAATCAGTGTTTGTAATACCTTCTAAGACACCAGATGAAGGAGCAGAAATCAGTGACTATGAGAGTAGCAGAGCTGAAAAATATGCAAAAAGGTACAAAGTTTGAGCCTATGTAGAGTGCTTCACTCCCCCTCCCTCCCACAGGGCCCCCACACAGAGTCACCTCCAGCAAGAACCACCCCTCTCCTGTTTCTGAGACTCTGTCTGCAACAAGCTGCTGCTCCCCAGGTGTCTGCTGTTTGTATGCTGATGTTCATCAGCACACATCTTTTGTATGAGAATGAGCTGAGGTCTTTGAGCTGAATAATTCACATGCTGATTTTTGCAATGAATTTTTCTGAGCATCATGCAACCACAAGCTTACAGAGATGTAAAAATGTGGAAGCAACTAGATCTGGGGTTCAGGTAAACTCAAAGCTGATAAAGGAACCAGCAATTTAATATGGATAAAGATTTTTCTAAAGTTTAGGCACATTGGTTTGGGCCCCTGTACAGCTTCTGGGAGGGGACAAGCTCAGCTCACCTGTCTGACCCACGCCTGAGCCCCATGCCCCTGGATCCAGCACAGAGCTGGGCATGGTCACCAACATCCTGGCACATCCCACCTCCTGGGACAAGAGGGAATCGCTTTCTCAGGCAAGGCAGGCTTTTGGCAAAGCAACAGGAGCAGGGAAACATCAGAGTAACACAGATGCAAGGAAAGCCTGCGCGCAGCAGAACTGCAGGCAGCTCCAGAGCACAGGGGACATTTGCAGCACCAATGTTGTCTGAGCAGCTCTGTGCTGTACAGTCCAGGGAAAGGGAATTCAAAATAATGAGAAAAACCAACTCGCTGGTAGCATGAGAGAAATCAGCACCGCCACTTCCAGCTGGTGGGGAGGGAGCCCTGCAGAGCTGCACAGCCCAGGGCCAGGTGGAGCAGCAGGCAGTGCTGGGCTCACAAGCAAGTTAATCAGTAATTAACATAGGGATTTGGGGCTGTACAGACAAATGAGAGCAAGGAAAGTGTGGCTGTGGTACAATGATGATGGGGGCAGAACTAGAGATCTCCAAGGCCCACAAGAAGGAAGCAGTTTTAATTACTTTCCTCTAGAACAACAATGCTGGATGTGGGGAAAGGCAGAAACTTGTGGGGTGAACATTTAGCCAAGGAAACAAGCACATTGGAGGTAAAGGGCAAATTCAGAAGTTCAACATACTAAAAGAAGGTAGGCCAAGTAACAACCATCCTGGAAAGCTGGAGACCAGCACACTGACTCTCAAGACTGACAGCAAGGACCTCAGCAGAGCCATGAAATCCCATCATATCAGACAGCCAGGGAATAGTTGTCCAGGCTAAACACAGGTAGATTTAGCTTGAAAGTCAAGGCTACAGTGAACAAGTGGCTTCCAACACCGGTGAAGAACTTGTGTTACCCCAGTTTTCAAGATCTGGGGCTATTTGACCAGGGATGACATGCTTTTTTCCACCCCCTCTGTCTTTGATACCTTCCTAGAGACACAATGAGGCTGTTTCAGAGTTTCTCGCAACTCAGGAGACACTGAAATCAGCTGAAGTAGTAAGCAGGACTGGAGCTGAGTGCCTTCTATCAACCCCCAGGACACGGGGAGAGGTGGCAAAGCAAGTAACAAGGTCCAAAACCAATGCACACGTACAGGAGATCTGGGCTTGCACTGTTCGAAGGTCAACCTTGCTCAGGTTACAGCAAAGCACAGTTTTAGAGGTCAGAAACCTTTTGCTGTCTCTCCGCCAGACAAAGATGGGGGCAGTCCCACCTCTGGCCATTGCAGAGCCCTCTGCCACCTCCCACATCTCTTTGAGCCCTGCACAACGCTGCTGCCACCCATCACTACTCACCTGGTCAGCACTAGCCAGCAGTTCAGAGGAGCTCTCCACCAGCCTCACTCCTTCACTGGGGGAAGGGAAGTAGCCAGCAGAGGTGCTTATATTCCGAGGGGCACCTGAGCAGCTGGGCTGGGCTGGTGTTGCCACAGGAACAAATTGATATCATCTGGCCACAATCAAAACTCTGGCTTGTGATACTTTTTTCTTTTTCCCCTAAAAAAAGGCTTCTGTCCTTCCAAAGTGTGGGTGTCTGCAGCAGCTTCCATGCAGAAACAGCACAGGCTAAGGCTACTGTTTATGGAAGGGATTACACGCCATGGCTGTTTGAGATAACAAGCCAGATTTGAGACTCTATGAATTTCTTCCAGCGATACAAGGAGAGGGTGATTTTGTCTTCCCATTCAGAGCTGGCTGATTAGGATAACGCTTACAAAGAGGCTAAAGCCCTCTCCACATCCTCAAAGATGCAGGCTTCTAGGCTGCAACAGGGGTGCTGTGCAAAAACCGTGCAGGAAGTGCTGGTCTGCACCTGGCAGGTGTCTGCTGCAGCGAGCTCCATCCTTCCTGGAGTTTCTGCACACAGAAAGCATAAAAACCCCATGCTCAGAGTGAGTCATTTATTACTGTTGCTGCAAAGTCCCAGACAAAACAGATGAAATCAGCTGGTCGTGGGCAGGCCGACAAAACATCTGTTTATACCCATCCCACGTGCTAAAACAGCACTGCCATGTTCTGGCATTTAATGGTACGAAATTAGAGCAAAACCACCTGGCGAACAGTTAAACGGTGTTCTTGCCTTATGGAGAACTTAAAACATGTCTATGGCTCTTGCTGTGTACAGGATGAAGCTCTTTGTAAGCTGTTAGTAATTAAGGAAAACGCACTTGAATTAAAGAGCCTTGTTGGTTTAAATTTTGAGATATTATTAGACTGACGGTTTCACCGAGAAAGAAGTGCTGGCCTTCTGCGCCCTCTGCGTTTCACGGTGCCTGCTGGAGCTGGGGATGGGCCCCGTCCTTCAGCCCCCACTTAGGCAAACCATGGCCGAAGGGGCTGTGCGCGGCGGGGGCTCACCTTCCCTGCCTGCCAGCAGGTGCAGGCTGCCTCCCTCGTGGCTGTTTGGATTTGAGCAGGCAACACGTGATTTTTATTCTACCGGAATTAAACCTACTCCTTGAAGCTATTACAAGGGCGGCTGTGATCAAAGGCAAGCAGGAAAGCTGCTGGTGGAAAGAGCCGTCAGCGGTTTGCAAGGCCCAGGGATGGTGTAGACTAGGGCGAAGATGAGGAAGGCACCGTAGCACCTCCTGTGGTCTATTGTTCAGGACTTCAAAGGGCCCAGGGCTCTGAAGCCACTGCTAATAGCTGTTATCTTCCGGCAGCAGTAATTATGAGCTGAATGAGACTCAGAGACAGTGACTGTAAAGGGCCAATAAAGCTACACCTTTTCTGGTTCATTTACTTGATTGCCCCTGTTTGCATTATATCCACCCCTCTAGGATGTGTCTTTTAATCCTCCAAGCTGATCTATCCACATGAATATTCACTGTCAATAACACACTTATTACTGCTGCCTGAATATCCTGAAGCTGCTATCAATCATGCTTTAATCTGACACGCAGCTCCTAGGACTTCATCTAAAATGCAAATGTAAAATATGTAAAATGTAAAGAACCAGGAGAAGAAAAAGCTTGTCAGTAAATGCTGATGTAGCAGTTCACAGTTCTGTTTCCTGTTAATTTTGACATTATTGATACTGGAGTAGTAACTGATCTGACAGCGTTTGTTGAAAGGCTGCATATTACTTATGCAGAAACCTATAAACTTCTCACGTATGTGGAGCAAAGGGGAGTGGAAACAGCCGCAGTGAGTCAGAGCAGTGGTGCGTCGCCCCCGGGCACGCCAAGGGAAGAGGGAATGCCCAGAAGAACTTGTGGAGATGAATGTCCTCCCTGCATCTGGAGACACTTGATCCAGGCACTTCCTAGTGTTGGCATTGTATTTGAATTTGGGACCACCCGTTTTTTCTTCTGTGAATCCAGTGAATCATTTTTTGAACCCTTGTAAAATTTTGGTAGCCACTGTGCTACACAGCAAAGAGTTTCGCAGCTCAGCTACGGATTTTGTGAATGAGCATCTCCTTACTTGTTGTGAACAGGCTCCTGCTGGTTTCACCTGATGCCCCCAGACCTCCTATTAGAGGAGACAGAGGATATTCATTCCCTATTCATCACAGCACGTAGGGTTTAGTAGACTTCTGTGGTACTCTCCCTGGGCCATTTATTTTCACCATCGGTAGCACTGTCCCAGCCTATTGAACCGTTCCTTGCTTGGGAGCCGTTCAAACCCCAGATCACGGTCACAGCGCATCGCTGTTCCCCTTTCACTTCTGCAATACCCTTTTCAGGAAGCACGAGCAGCAGCACAGCGGTTGAGACGTGGTCAGCGGTGGTTTCTGCCATGACAGGCAGCACCGCCTGCCCCGCCCCGCACCTCCGCCCGTGCACATTTCTGCTGGACTGGTTAAAAACGGTGGGGAGGTTCAGTGCATGTGGGAGGACTGAGCATGAACTGAATGTGCAGCTGGCTTTCTAGTACAAATTACCGTACATATGCTGATTTGCTTACCTATTTTATGTGCATGCTGATCTTTAACAGCTGAAAAATCTTCTTTGCTGCTTGTTCATTGCTGCATTGTACAACTCAGTGGCTGCGCCATGTGCCTAATTAACCACTTAGTCGAGGTGATGCTGGTGCATGCCTTTAGGATGGCTGGGTGACATACAGATGCAGGAATTTGCTGATGCAGTCTGCACAGGTGGCTGGTGTGGCACTCCCAGGCTGCCAGGGCAGAGCTGCTTCACCGGCCTGGTCCTCTGCCTGCACGCGCTGAGCCAGCCCCTGTCCCCTGCACGCCAAGCTGCTCCTGTCCCCTGCATGCTGAGCTGCTCCTGCGATGCGCAGCACAACAAGAAGCATCCTCAGGCAAGAGAAGGGCTGGCTGTTTTGCAGCAAGCTGCCCTGGTGTTCAGGGTAGGCTAAGAGAACCAGAGGGTGTTCCTTGAAGCAGGGACATCACTCATCACTGTTTTACACATCGCTTTGTTCATATTTCTTCTTCTACAATGAAATGTCATAAAAGGGGCAAGAACCCTTTTGTCACCAGCTGATGGGGAGAAACAATAGCTCTGCTCGCTCTGTCACCACCCTGCAGAGGCTGAATCACCATCACAAGGCAAATCATCCTCTTGCCTGTTGCTCAGCTCCTTCATCCCGGTGACTCATTCTGGAACAGGGACGGGAGTGAAAGGCGGACGCCACAACCTCCGCCTGTACCCAAACGTGAACCAAATGCTGGTCTGCGGCTGGGACCACCTGGGGGCAGGGGCAGCACCAGCGAGGGAGCAGCAGTGCTGGGGACAATGCAGCGCTGGGGGCACGGGGCTTCTGCGGGGTCTGCAAGCCTGTCTTGGGGGTTGGACCTCCCCTTTGCTACCTCCACCAGCCCTGGGATGACGATACCCTGATACCCCTGGGCACATCCATGAGGTGCTGAGCAGCTGAAGAGCCAGGGGGGCAGTGGCGCACCCAGCACGTGTGGCGTCGTAAAACAGGGCTGTTGGTTTCAGGTTAAAGGCGCTCAAAACAGCCTGGTGGGGGACAGCATGTCTCCAGAAAAATGGTACCATATGTGCCTGCTGAGCAGGGCTGCTCTCACAGCAGCAGTGAGGCTTCTCTCCTTACTCATCCTCAGTGAAACGCGCCATCAGGCTGGTGACAAAGAAACACTGAGTTACCATGCTCAGACACAAAATGTGTCTTACAGGAGGGAAAAGACTAGTCTGAATTTTTCAGGATACAGCATCCAGCCTTTTGGAGCATGCCAGAGGGCAGTTCCTCCTTCCCGTGGCTTTGCTGACTGCAGGGGAGCCCCGAGACCAGGATGCTGCCAGGGGCCGTGTGGGCACCCGGTCACCCCGGGGCTTTGGCTGAGCGAGAGGGCAACGGGGTGCAGGGAGGAGGACAGGGGCACAGCCCTCAGCCGAGCCGTGTTGAGGGGCAGCAGCACCTCCGGTCCCTACCCACCGCATGGGTGCTCTGCCAGCAGAGGCCTAAAAAACAGCCCATGGGCACTTCTCTGCTCGGCGGGAGGATGGCTCCGGCAGAAAGCCACGTGTTGGCTTAGCACATTGTATTTGTGTCTCTCCTGTGCTGCTGCTTGCCCACCCGGTCCCCGCAGCCACCCCTGCCCAGGCACCCTCACATCCATCACCACCCACGCCGCACCTCCGGCCTGGCAGCTGTGCGGTGCGGGGCTGGCAAGTGGCCTTCCTGAGCACAGGGGGACGGCAGGGAGGCAGTGGGCACCGCAAGCTGCTGGGTGTAAATTAGTTGCTGCTGCAAGAAAAAGGTCAGCGCATTAGCTCGTTGCTAACAGAAAAGTTCAGGCAATTAAGCTTTAAGACATATTGGAGGTGCTAGCAGTGATTACAGATGTCAGACAAATATTTTGTGGCAATAAATAACAAATGAACACAGATTTTTACCAGGTTTTTCAAGCTTGGGGGAGAAGAAGGTCTTTTATTCATTTTTTTTACAAACCTCCCCTCTGCACAGGCAGTCAGTGAATCCTAGTGTACAAACCTTTGCTGGGAAGGAGACTCTTCGCTTTGCGGCCCCAGTGTAAACTCCTCTGTGTATTACCGTACCTTTAGTTGTGGCTGTTATGCTCAGAAATCACCTCTGATTTCATACAAGCCACAAGGCACAGGCATTTCAGAGCATCAGGCCTGCCACCAGGCACGGCTGTTGCTGCAAGGAAAGGCTCAACGGCAAAGACCCTGCCGGGCGAACAAGGATTCCAATCACAGGGTGGCAAATATTGCTAGAAAAACCCAAAGCGGGGTCCAGCTACAAGTGCCCACACCAGTGAGCTGCAGAGCAGCCCTGTGCCCTCTTGCAGTATTTTCGGAGGAACCCAGAGAAGGGGAGAAGTCTCCCCGTCAGCCCCAGTAACACTGCAGCGCTGATGCAGGGAACGGTGTGCCCACTGGGCCACCTGCCCCGCTCCCTGTGAGACTTGTGGCACTCACATCTGCTGGTGAATCATGAAGCCTGGGAGAAATGGTTCCCTCTCAGTAATTGTCTTCCCGTTGCGCGGCAATGTGTGCTAACAAAGCTGACAGCCTTCTTGTTCAGGACGTTTGCAGTGCCAGGATTAGAAAACGGGTATTTGCAGTCCTCCTGGCCCTGTGCAGAGTCATACCTTTCTGGATAGCCAATTTTATCCCAAAAAATAATGGGCTTGCA
The DNA here is from genome assembly GCA_013399115.1 of Anseranas semipalmata. Taxonomy (NCBI): domain Eukaryota; kingdom Metazoa; phylum Chordata; class Aves; order Anseriformes; family Anseranatidae; genus Anseranas; species Anseranas semipalmata. Next base: position 665,902 of record VXAA01000162.1, on the reverse strand, counting down.
TAGAGATGTTATAAATAGACCAGTAAGTAAGCACAAATGGGAAGGCTGCTGCTGTACCACGGGGCGGTGTCGACGCTACCGCCCGATGCTGGGCTGGGGATGCGCTGGCTGCAGGGGTTCAATCTGAGGTACTTCGTACCGCTTCAGGATGTGTTCCCCTAGCTATTCATTGACAGCATTTCCAAGCTATTTTTAATACCAACAAAATAAAAAAAAATAACGTTTTACACAACAGGCAGCTCCCACAGTTTCCAGCTGCTGCGCGCCTCTCGAGGCACAGAGGGCTTTGTCAGCCGGTGAAGGCTGGGAATGGCCGCGGTGGAGGCAAGGCCGTGGTGATGGCGGCGTGGGCCTGCGCCTGGGAGAGCCTGGGACACCCGTTCATGTGCAACAAATGGAAGGCAGAGGCACGTGGTGCGTTACAGTCCCCTTCCAGACAGCCTGCCCCTCGCCTCCCAGGCGTTGCCTGAACTCAGGAGCCCTCCGTGTACCCATACGGCCATTTCCATCCCCAGAGGCGTGGGACAAGGCCTGCAGGGAGAGCTGGCACCGTGCACCAGGCCGGCAGACCCTGGGGAGGCCCTGCCGGTGTCCCCGGCCGTGGCAGCGCTATAACGTGAACGCTGCCTCTCCCCAAAACCCGGAGCTGCCTCTGCAGCGCAGCAGGAACTCCCGGAGGTGGGGGGAGCGAGTTGTGCAGGCTCTGCCCTCACTGCACGGAGAGGGAGAGCAACGGCTCCGAGCCTGGGGTCCCGCCATGCCCGAGGTCCCAGCAAGCTCAGCCTTCCCCCAGCTACCTCGTGGCCTCTTTCGCCCCCAAAGGAGAAAAGACTTCAAAATAACGCTTGGGATTCCTGCTTGCTCCCTCATTTTGGGGGCTCCTGAGCCTGCTCGGCACACATCCAGACTTCCCTCCGCCAGCAGGAGCTGCAGACGTGCTCCCTTGGCAAAGGAAGGCCGACATTACCGGCTAACCACCCCAGCCCAGCGGCTGGAGCTCTAAGGAAAGTAAAGCCACCAAACCTTCTGTGACTCACACTGAAATCATGAGCCGTCTGCATTTCCAGCCAGGCCTGTAATCAGCCGGGGAAGGGCTGATCGCTTACGGGTGTGAGGGTGGAAGGAGCCGTCAGTCAGCGGGGTCACAGACCCCCGGGTGCGGGAAGCATGTCAGGGCAACAATGCCCGCGTTTCACCCTGCCTGCCTGAGGGCTGATGCTGCAGAGGTGCCAGTAGGTTTTGCCACTGATGGCACACACAGGAGCCCCAGAATTACGTATTTTAAGGAATGTGGTGTTTTAAAAAGTCTGCCGTGGGAGTGCGATGCACACTGGTGTGGTTACAGCTTGAGACACACTCACCACCACTCACCTGGCACGTGGACACGAGCTGGCTGAAAATCTGCTCTTGCCCATTTGCTGCCTTCCCTCACAGAAATCTGCCAAGACATTTGCAATCTCTTCAGGAGCGCTGGTATCCACACAAAACCTCCCGGCTGCCCGCTGCTGCAGCACTGCAAGAGCTTGTGTGAACTCTCCCACTGCATTTCAGATCAAAGCTGGCCAGCTTGAGGCACTGCTGAGAGTGGATTTTAAAGTGTTGCAGCCGAGTCCTAAAAAAAGCTCATCTGCTTTCATCCTCTCCACAGTTTAACAGACATTTACAGGCCCCTGGGTAATTTCTTGTGGATTCCTTTTCTCTCTGCTTTATCAAATGGGGGGGAATCCTACTGAAAAGCACATTTCAAAGATCTCAGCCATCTCCTCCATCCCGTCTGCGTGGGCTGGGAGCAGCAAGGATGGATGCAGCTCTGGAGCTGTGTTTTCCAGGAGCCCCGTGCTGGCGCGAGCTCAGACTGGAGAAGCCCAAGCACCAAGGCTGGGTCATGTATCCTGCCTCTCGGGAGAGCTGGCTATCAGCTGGGCTGGGAATTTGCATGTATTTTTTCCATCTCTGGGAAAAAGTTAGCGTGCCTGGATTATTTCTAAAGAAAGGTGACAGCAGTCAGAAAATGAGGTCCTGCAGGGCACCAACTTCTCCCTGAAATGGGAGAGAAGAATACCCAGCATTATTGCTAGATGGCCATGGCAGCCAGGGCCACAAAGAGCCTTTCAGGGTGGCCGGGGCTCAGCCCTGTGGCCCTGTACCAGCCTGCGCACCGCCGGCAGCACCGGCACGCGGCTCGGTGCAGTCTGTGCCTCGTGCCAGCCACCGCATCATCCCTTGCGGATCTGTCTCCCCCTGTTCTCTTTCTCCCAGGGCTGAAAGAGACCTTGTCAGGGCCCACAGATGGCTGCTCATATCCGCCCAGAGCATCAACACATCCCCCATCACTTCTGCTGGGGGACGCTGCACAACAGTGCTCCAGGGGGTGACAGCGGGGGCCCAGGCTCGGAGGTTGCTAAAACACACCTGGGACCATGTGGAAGGGGTGGGGGCAGCTGGTCCAGGCCCCCGCCCTGTGTCACCCTGCAGCACCCTCCTGATCTCACAGCACATCTTTCTCAGTGTTTCTAAACTCATTGCAGATCCAGAGGTGACACAAGAATGGCGTTAACCCAAAGCTTCTGTTGAACCAGTCTTTGTCATTTTTCCTGGCCTCTCAGACCAGTTATGCTTTTGGTCTTGTGACAACGAATACCCCAGCTTACCCGCGTGTTGAGTCCTGATAAGGCTTCACACAATACCTCTAAGATCTTGCAATACGAGAAGCAGGGAATAGTCACGCTGTGTTCCTCGGTACAACAGAAACCTGCTGTTTACTGCGCTAGCGATGCACAGACCTGGTGGGCTGGTTCAGATGCGCTTGCTGGCAGCATTCAAACTCCTAAGGCCTGAAAAACTGGCTGCAAGTCTCTGTGGCAACATGTTATCTCTCAAGATTTATGGTCCACCCTGCCCCAGGTGAAGTCAGAAATACCACTCCACTGATCTCTCCTGATAGCACCACATTTTTACACTGCTGCTCTGACGTTCACAGCCAAGGGAGAAATAACGACGGGAACATTTACGCTTCCACCCCAGGCTCCAGCAAGGAGCTTTCTGGGCATTTGGTGTGCAGGTATGCAGGGAGGGTGAGAGCAGGGTCCTGCTACTTCCCAACCTGCAATTCTGGCTGGCAAATAAGATAAGGTTGTGCTCAAGAATGAATGCCTGGGCTAGCCCAGAGAGGGTGAATCTGGGCTTTTTTTCTTCTATATCCTCTTTTCCCTCAGTAAAGGCATGATGGAGGAGGTAAGCACAGAGGGGAGCATATACCCCAGGGACCAGCATGTTGAAGTTGCTCAGAAACACAATGTCCCCGCCGAGGCTGCGCACGTCTGGGTGGCTGCAGTGAAGCCCTGCCCCAGGCCGTGGCTCCCCGGGCGCAGTTTCTCAGCACCACCATCTGACCACAACTGGTCTGTGGGTGAGATGACCTGCCTGCCCCCTGGCTGAGAAATGGGACCACCGCCACCTCAGGAGAGCACTGTTTCTCCAAGACTTACATGGTGGGTGATGACAGCTCTGCCAAGCTTTTCTGCTAAAGCTTTCCCACATCACACAAATAATTACACAACCTTGTGCTAGAGGAGGAGGGAGAGAGAATGACTCGATGAGCCTGCAGCTGGGGCAGCTGTGTGGCAAATATAGGTCCAATCTCTCTTCCAGATAATTATTTATACACAATGACAGAGCCCCAGAAGGACAAGGACTCATTTGTGATCAGGGACAGACACTGACAAAAAATCATCTTCGAACTACCACACTCAGAAGCAAACAAAACACTGTTAGCAAACATTATTTTAAAGTACAACGTACATCATTCCCAGATTCCTGCCCCTTCGCTTCCCACAGACTGCCCTGAGCCGCCTTCTGGGTGCAGGAGCAGAGCAGCCGGATTTGCAAATTTTCAGGCAGTCCTGAAGTCCTGGGGCCCTTTTACAGTGAAACGGAGAGGTGGTAGACAACTATCTCCACCTGTCCCTCACCTGTGGCAGAGGAGCTGCAGGACACATTGTGCCACTGCACGTCCCTCTCGGCGTGGTTGTGGGTGAAAGTGCCCAGAAGCACGGGCCAAGCCGGGGACCCCGTGTTTGCCATTGCTCTGCTGGCAGGGCTGAGGGCAAGCCCGCCCTGAGTAAATTGGGGCAGGTTCACAGCACCCCTTTCACCCACCACCCTGCAAGGGCTGTGATGCCCAGGTGACGGGTGGTGACAAGCACAGGCTGGCACAGCCAGTGCTGCCTGCCGTCTGTGTGGCATGTGCACAGGGTGCTGAGCTGCTGCCTTGCTCGTGGCCCTGGCATCTCCCCCTTTTTGTATTCATGCATGGCAAGGAAGAACCCTTCCTGTGTGAGCTGCTGCTGCCACCCACGGCTGCTGCGCTGCCTGGCAGTGTTGTGGAAGAGCTGGCACAAAGGCAGGCTCCGCTTGCTGCTTTGGTAACACCAGGCTGGCGCCTCATCTCGCGCTGGGAAGTGCCAGTTTTAGTCTGCAGCATCCCAAGGCTGCAAGGCAAGTCCTGCACTGCTGCTGGGAGAGGGGAAAGGGAAACCAGTGCTATGCTCCTGAGAGGCACCTCCCTGAGGAGGTGTTGTCAGGTCTTCTGTGAGTTATGCATACGATTCCCTGCTTGTTTGCTGGGACCAAGCTGGAAGCCACTCTCATTTCAGAGCCACAGCCCCTGAAGTGCCAGCAGCTGCGTATATGCTTTGGAGCAAGGTCCCTTTGCTTCAGTCAAATCTCAGTACAGACAAGGATTTGACTTTGTGGCTCAGCAACTGAGCCATCTGTATATTTAATTCAGTAACTATTTAATTATTCTATTTAATTTGCTCGGGACAGGCATTCTGTGCTCAGCCTTTAACACTGCTGAGTGGACCCTTTCACTTCCCTGCTTCCAGAGCAGTTCTGCATCTGAACTGCCAGCCCAGGACGGTGAGTCTCAGACAAAGGTGCTGGCACATCTACCTGCGAGGGGAGCCAGGGTCAGACCTCTGCTGGGCTGCTGAGCTGAGGCACAGGCTTGGGACCAGCTCTCCCAAAGCTGTGTAGCTTTCCTGGCTATGAAGTAATTTTGTTTAACCAGGAAATCCCCGCACTCATGTGGCAATGAGGGGTCACTAAATGCTTGTCTCAAATGCAACACTCACCACCCTCAACACTAGGAACAAAAAGTTCTGAAGTGGGTAGAGCTTCAAGATTTCCTCATTAAGGTTTAGAACAAGATGTAACAGCTGTAGTTAAAATTACCCCATCTCTGCTGCCTCCCACCACACCAGGGAAATTATTTTTAGGTTAACAGTCTTACCGTGGAAAGCACTGGTGACAATCCACTCATCTCCAAGGGAGCTGAGGCAGATAGATCTCAACCATGGAGAGCAGTGAGGCAAACTGGCCAGTGGCTTTCTGATGGCCTCTGTTCAATCATTCATGCAGTGAATCATTCTTTTCCCATTTGATCTGATATGCAAAGAGAAGGCAGCAGATCTCCTATATCTCTCACAAAGAGGAAGAGGAGAGATGGGCTCCCCAGCAGCAATGTGGTCTTAACCCAGCCTGCTCTGAAGGTCCGTCTTCTACCTTCAGGTGAAACTGGACAAATGCCTCTTCCTCTAGCACTGGAGCTGACTGCCAAGCACAAAGGCAACTCCAGGTTGCCCAAGGGCTGCTGCATGGTGAGATGGCGTGTCAGTGCCTTTGCCTGGCAAGAAATATGGGAAGAGAAGAGATAGCAGATCTCAGAGAAGCACCTCCAGCCAGCCAGCTTGGATCAGACTAGAGCTCAGGGGTGGGTACTGCTGCAAACTGACTCCTCCAGGCTCTCCAGCTCCTTTAGAGGGAGCAGAAGCTCCTCACCAAAGCAGCTCTGTGAGTGCAGAGAGGATCAGATACCTGGTCAAGTCCTCTTCTTCTATCCTTTTGTTCGTTTTCAAATAAACTTGGTTGGGCTGAAGCTACTCTAGGACCCCCAGTGGCACCATGCGGGCAGGACCTACAGTGCACTGAGTTGCGAGGACAGTCACGCAAAGCCAAAGGGGATTAACTTTTAATGCGATTCTCAGGGCAAACCCTGAAACTGTGAGATTGCCAGGATTCCAGCAAGAAAACTAACCAGCGTGCTGCCCTCATGACCATCAATCAGCTACCAGAATCTCCCAGTGCCAGGGAAAGTCACACAGAAACCTAGGAATGGCCCCGGTGCACAGGAGCATCCTGGCCATCGCGTCCCACAGCCCATCGTATTTGGCAGCAGTCCCCTCTGAATCACACTGCAACGCACTGGTTCGTCACATCTCCAGTCCCAGAGTGGTGGCATGGCTTCAGAGGTCACTGTGGGCACCTCATGTAAAAGGGTTCGGCAGCCTCCAGAAGATGTGCTTTGTAGATGTAAGAGCAGTTACCATTGTTTGGTTTTATCTTTCTGGCTGGGAATGAATGCGGTAATGTTATACATCTGATAAATTTGCTCTCAGGCATCTCTGAGCTAAACTGGGGCAGAGAGAACTCAGCTGCATACCCAAGTCTTTTGCATAACTCCACTGATGTCTGTATTAAAATCTAGCAGTGTGTTTAAAACTTGGAAGCTAGCATCCCACGAGGAATTACATGATTTTTTTGTGTTACTTAGCATCCAGTGGTTTAATATCTAGATTACAAGAACTTTTCTTGTAAAGGCTTTTCTCTTTCTGCTGTGAAATCTGTGGCAAACACTGTTATCCAGATGTTTTGCTCTGCCTTGCAAATTAGTCCCTGTGCCTGCTGGGTCTCTTGTAGTTCATCTTACATTTCGTCCCAGAGAGAAGTCCACGTACTGGAAAACGTGGCAACACTCCTTCCTCTGCTACAAAATGCAGCTACCACATGCACATCATTTAGGACTCCGGAGAAGATCACAAAGGTCTGGAAGCTGGCAAGTCTCTCCCAGGGTTTTATTTTGGGTTCATCAGTAACCTGCTGTATGCCTGCCCTGCTGAATCACCGCTATCCCCCTCCACTCTTCATAGCTCAGAGTCTCTTCCCACTCCATGGGAATAATCCATAATAATCCTTTGTAATCTGTGGGAGTCTGGTACAGATGCAGGCTTAAGAGCTGTGAACACACAGAGTCCAGGGGTTAGACATACTCGTCATGAGAGGCAGGAGGATACATCTGGTGCTCATACTGAAGTCTTGCACAAATGTGGACATATAAGACTCTGGGCTGCAAATAAGCCTCTGAATGAAGTGTGTATGTACAACAACAGGCATGACCTTCACCAAATTAAAAAAAAAATGTATATGAACTTTTCACCTTAAATGTTAAAAAATAGAGAGGGAGCCTCTGAATTTTGTTACGATTCATGTATACATTTATTAAGTCAAAGGAGTTTGATCATGTCATGATATGTTACTATAGCACATGAGATCCCTTCTCTTCAACTTTGCTAACAATGGTTATTTTAATTACTTTTTTGTTTTTTGTCTTTTGAGCTTAAACAAATTAACTCTTTACACATTTCCCCATGAAAGGCTCTATTTGTGGCCTTTCCTTTCCTTTCCTTTCCTTTCCTTTCCTTTCCTTTCCTTTCCTTTCCTTTCCTTTCCTTTCCTTTCCTTTTTTTCTTTTTTTTTCTTACAGTACAAAACAAAGGTTTCACAGACATGTAAACATAACCATCATGAAAATTAAACTGCACTTAAAGTTAACTTTATTGTGCTATGGACGTTCTGTTAGATTTATATCCTGTTAGATGTACTTCGGTTCAGTGACTCTTTCAATGGAAGTTATTTTCAGCACCTGCACTGCAATAGCGCCTAGAGGCCCTGGTGAGGGTTAAGGCCCTTCTGTGCATGGTGCTCTACAAATACTTCGGTGTAACTCTGAGGTCCCTGGTAAGAATGGCATTCACTGATCTGACTACAACCTTCTTTGCTTCCCTCTGGGCTGAGGTGACCCTCACAGATTATAGGAGCTGGAGTGAAACTCTAGGAGTTGATGTTGAAGAGAAGAGAAATGTTACTAGGGGTCAATCCTGATGCCTGCAGTCCTGTGAGTAAAGCTCCTCACGCTCATGGGAATGCTCATACAATTAAGAAACTCCTGTGGGAAAAGTCTGCTGGATTGAGTCCCTGTATCACTGAAATCCTTACTTTGCAAGAAAAGCAGGCTGGTTCCTTTCCTCCAGTAATTCTCAGTATAATTCTAAGAGAAAAATGGACAGGGTCGGTTGCTTGGTTTCAGCACTTGGAGTGTCTTGAGTTCTGATCCCCAAATTAAAGAAGTCTCTGCTTTGCCTTGGGTTACTGTAACCAGGCCTGGAAAAGTCTGTTGGACACTCTTAGTCATCAGGAGGCAGTGGTTTGCCACTACAGCATGGAGGGCCTCTGCTGTATGCTGTGAAGGCTGCGTCCTAGGCAGGAATTCTGAAGGTTGTGTGTGGTCAACAGCAGAAATTACTTTGAAGCCACTTCAGAGCAATTGTAATTTAAATAACAATTTTAACTTGACATTTGAGGTGAAAAAAAGGATTACACGAAATAAATAGCAAAGAAACAATGTCCCTGCACAAACATAACATATTCCTGCCTACGAAGCATCCCTTGCAAGTTTTGCCCTTTAGGTTATGTCAGATGTTTAAATGAACCCTTTAGAGCTAAAATACAGTACTCTGAAATGAGGTTAGAAAAATTTAAAAAATGGGAACGGTGTACAATGCTCTCTTTAAAACAAACTTCCCACCAGGGTAGCCTAGGAGTTTGAGGCCTCAATAGACATAGAGCCGATCTGAAATGGCTGCAGGCATGTGTGTCATGATCTGCATGCGCAGCCACCAGTAGTAATCCATGGGGTGGTAGCGGGTGTAGGGGGTCGTGGAGGTGAGTGCGTGGGCAACGCTTTCAATGACTGGTGAGGTGTCTGTCGAGCCGCTGTTGCAGTACGTCTCCATCTTGCTGACCTGCTCATCGAAGTACTTCCTGCCGTAGTCTTTGCGCACTATCTCAGGGAGCTCGTCCCACATTTTGTCGGCTATGGCTTTGATTCGCTCGGGGCTGTACAGGTTGGTGGCAGCTATGAAGTTGCCAGGCTCCACGATGCTGACCGTCACCCCCTGGGGCTGCATTTCGTACCGCAAGCAGTCAGAGAAGGCTTCCACACCAAACTTGGTGATGCAGTATGGTGACCGGGCAGGACTGCCCATCCGACCCATCATGCTACTGATGTTCACTACACGACCTAGGCAGAGGCCAGGTAAAGCACAGCTGAGCTGAGATGTATAGAGCAGATACCTGACACATACCACCCACCAGACTCCCGAACACGCGTCCACCCCTCACTGCATATCTGTAAGAGCTGCCCTGCGGACCGGCTGGTGGCTCTATCTGAGCATTCCTGTCCTACGCATCAGCCTTCAGGCAGGAGAACAAGCCCACTGCAGGGTGCTCCCTGGCTCGTTGTACCTGAGGGCACAGGCACATGGTGACACGCAAAGCGCAGTGCTATGGGGAACGCAGAAGAGCCTGGACAGAACCTGCACGGTGGGAAACAGGATTGCTCAGCAGCAATCAGGACTGAGCCCAGACAAGAGGAAGCAGCATCAAAGAAAACCTCTGGCACCAAGACTAAGCTTGTTTATTTGCAAGGCTAAGGCACAATATCCAGGAGCCCAATGTTGGCTTATAGTGACTGTTCTCAAAAGGACATAGATTGCTCCTGCACCACAAATGGGAAAAGCAGTCTAAATCACTGCACTCCTCTCCAGAAGCCATCTATTTTGGCAGGGGAGAGTGCTGGTAGGAGACTGTGGATGCTGCCGTCTAATCAGAGTCTGCATTTCTCTGCACTTTCTATCAGTGCTCTATGCTGAGTTGCATTAGAAAAAGAAACTTTGACCCCAGAAGAAGATACCCTCCCACGGTGGAAGAAATACTCCCTGGGCCACATACAGTAAAAAATATTCTCATTTAGTCATGTAGTTGGCCCCGGTACAGGAAAGATTTTGCATTTTTATGCTGAGACCCATGTGAGCTCCAGGTCTGCATTCCTTCGGACGATAAACTCCACTTCCCATATGTTACAAGATCCCAAACTAACACTGCACACAGCTGACAACTTCCCTGCAATATGCCTATCATAGTACACTGCTGCTGCCCATCCTGACACAGATGTTTTTTTGTATAAAGGGGGAGATCGCTTTTGGCACTGGAGTCTAGGGTGAGCTGCAGCTTCTGAATGGGTAGAAAAAGGTATTGCGGGTTAGACCTTGCATGGGATGTTGCAGGAGAGGGCAGCAGAGATGGGAAAGAGAAATAGTAACTGTTTGGTTTTCAGGACCGCTGCCTTGCTGTGTAACTCAGAGCCATTAGGAAACCTGTCACTTGTGCCTAAGCTGTGGGTCACATTCTGTTTGTAAAGGCATGAAGGTGGCCAGTGGTGCAGAGAGAAGTTTAATAGATGTTTTGGTCTCTACCACAGTAAGACATGGGGCAGGGCAAGGGACCCACTCCACAGAGTGCAAGTCAGGAGATCACTCACCCTTTGACCTCCGGATGAGGGGGAGGAAAGCCTTGGTGGTTCGCACAGTCCCCCACAGGTTCACTTCAGCTACCTCCATGTAGGTGTCCATGCTGGTGAACTCTACTTCCCCGAACGTGGAGATCCCAGCATTGTTAACCAGTCCCCAGAGTCCTAGAAGGCAAAATCAAACAGAAAGCTTTTCCTCTGTGAGACTAATGAGATCAGCTCGGAAAAGGTCTTGCTAATAGATTATTGAACCACCATTAAGACCTGTAATGATGAAAACCAGATAGAAGAGAGCCCAGAGTAAACCTTAGTCTCCTGAGCAAATATAACCACAATCAAGATCTGTTTGTACTGCCCAACACTGCAGCTACAAAGTACTGTGAGTATGTCTTCCAGTGAAATTCTGAAACAACAAACTGAGAACTTCAGCTTGTCTAAGCTGTTCTCCTTGATATTCTCCTTTTATCCATCATGATTTTTAAAAGAAGCAAAATACACTCTCTAAATGCAAAGAATAAAAATAGAAAAGACCTTGTAAGAAACAAGAGTAATTCTTTTGATGTAAAATCTCTTGTGTCACCATAAGAATTAGAATGTCTGAAATACTGGGAAGGGGGATATGGACATGGGTGGACATGGGTGAGCCTGCCATGGCCTCTTGAAATCCTTACTTTCTAAGCAAGATATGAACAGAAGCTATCAACTCATTTGTCAATGAAAGCCAGGATTAGAAAGGAATTTGGAATAAAATGAACTCACTTCATATAACTTTCTAATTGCACAGTAAACAGACTGAGAAAGTTCTGGGATGGCATCTCTCTGCTTTTCGTAAAATCTTACTGTTGTCTGTTGACTGACTGTGTCCAGATCTATGTTCTCAGAAGCAGCCCAGAGAAAGCAACATCATCTTGGCCTATGCTTGAGAATACAGGGCTGGAAAACTTTATTTATAAAGAAGAACCGTATATATAAAAATTAAATATAAAGAAAAGTAAAAGAAATAGGTTTCTGCAAAATCCAAAATAAAAAATTAACGGCTGTTCTCTTTTTAAACAACCTTCAGGTGCCGAAATGAGACACTCCTTAGGGGAAAAATGTAGGTCACCAAAGGGTGGAAATGGAATGCATGAGCAACTGGAATTTTCACACTACTGGAGCAGAATTTGCTGTCCTCACCTCACAGAATGAGGCAGGCAGGCTAAGAAAGACAGGTACAGCTACCCCTTGAACTCTGAAATTTATAATTTATGGTAATATCTACAATAGCATTAACAATAGTCAGCTTCATGAGAAATCCTTTTGTTAACCTCTCCATTTCCTTTGTCTTTTGAAAGTATGGGGGAGACATTTCGGTTGTTAATCCACAGTTCTTTGGGCACTGGCCAGGTTCTATGACATAAAGGGAGTCACAATAAACCTGAGATTTACTAATAAACCTCACAAGACTAAAGTACTAATCCCAGGGCCTCGAAGCACCACCCTGATTTCTGCTTATATCCCTATACAAGATAGTGGAGAAAAAAAGCAGTTTTTTTACTTGTTTGTTTGTTTTGTAGATGTTGACTTAAGGTGCAAGTGGGAAGCGGCGTTCTGATATGGCACATTTAAACAGGCCACTTGCTCTGCACTGCTGCTCCTCCAAGCTTTTTGCCCTTCAATATATTGCTCAGCTTCTGAAGTATGCCCTGAAAATGCACTCGGAGCCCAGCTGAGGGAGCTCTTGTCACCTCTCTTCATGTGACCTTACAGACAGCTGGATGCACCTACCTTTCTCTGGGTCCTCCAGGCTGCTATTCACGTGCTCCACTGCTCGGTCCACTTCTTTGCTGTCACAGACATTGAGCTGGACAGTTCTCATTCGGTCACTGTTCATGTTGTCCAGATCCTTGGAGCCACCATCTCCCTTGTCCTAGAGGGGAAGAAAGAGCTGGTGTGAATCCGGCCAAAGGACTTGTAGAAGATCAAGTGCATATCAACCACCAAATCATGCAAAAGAGAGTGCACAGGGCAGTCAGAATAATCAGGACAGTCCTGCAGTTCAAAGATAAAGGGGGCAGACAGGGCTATTCCTGCAGAAGAACACCTTTCCTCGAGTACCTCCATCTCACCATTGGCCCTGTCATCGAGTCAGCTGCTACAAACTGCTTTGGCAACCAAGAAAGCAGCCAGAGCTGGATCTGCCCCAGCAAGGTAACTCCTGCTGAGAACAAGCTCCTGAGATCAAGTATCCACTAGCACAGCGGTGTGAATGTGGTGCCATCGTCACTTCTGCCTGCATATGGGGCCCAACAAAAAGCGTGGTGGTAGCATGGTATAAAACAGCTGGTGATTGGCTGCACATGTACATTGCATGTGCTTCTCAGTCACGTTGCCAGTTCTGGGAGTGACAGTCCTATAGCAGGGACTGCCTGCCCACTGCTCTCTGCCTTCAGCTGATCTGTGCACACAGCTTCTGCTGCCTGGAGACGTACCTACTGCCTCCAACTGACTCCTACAGAGCGCAATCATCAGGTGTCTGGTCAACTTGCCTGCTAGTAATTCCCCAGCAGCCTTTTCCAGCATCTTGCTCTCTTCTCTCCCCCCCTCCATGAGCTGTTTCTTATTCCTTTTTCCCATCTCCACTACTTTTTTCCTCAGCTCAGAGCAACAGATTCCCTCAGTGCACATATATCTACTCTCAGTCCAGCCATGTAACTGCAACTCCCCATTAACAGGCTAGCTATGGAGTGCGTCCCACAGGATCATCTGATGGTTGCTCAGCTCCCCTTTACTCCAGCCCTCAACCCTGCAGCTAGCCCTGCTTACTTTGCTAGCATTAGTAGGTAAGCATCGGAGTGCTCTTTACTCCTGAGCTTTTACAAGGCAGGGATGTAGATGAGGCAAAGGTTTACTTCCTTTGACCTGGAACAGGTCAGTTCCTCAGGGCAAGCCTGCTTCCTGACCACGGAATGACGTTAGTTAGTTTTAACTATCTCAAGCCACAGGCACTCCCATCACTCCTTTTCAGAGGCTGTCAGTCATCGGTTGCCAGCTGAACCCAGACTGCCCGTGTGCCCCTTCAGAGTGACAGTCCACTTCAGGCAGCACACTTTAGATACCACACTCTGCCCACACAAGGGCGGCCATACATTGCTCTGTCTCTGTGCCACCTTATCTTCCCAAACACCTTCTCCTGGCTCCTCTCCTTCCTGGGCTTATCTGCTGTGCTCACAACCAGTACCCCGAAGTTCACTAACTTAGGTACCTGGTGTCTCCTCTATCTTCTTCTCCACCCTTCCTTATTCCAAAGCAGACTTAATACTGGTTAGTGCTAGTCCTTAAGAGAAGGCATTTACTGCACTCTCTTCACACAGAAGCATATCACATACAAAATGGAGCCATTAAAAGTCCCATGCATAGCTTAATGGTGTTTGGTTTTATGGTGACTGAAAACAGAGTTTCATGCCAAGTTTGTTGCTCACTCAAACCCACTTTGGTGCTGAAGTCAGCATGTATGGCAAAGCACTGAAAAGCATACAAACGGCACATGTGGGAATCGGCCAAGAGGGAATCAGCAAATGCAAGCATACAAGTCCCTTGGAATCAGCAGCTATAGCTAAAAGGAGAACAGCAAGGCCAATGTGCTTCTTCCTCCAATCCCAGGTCTGCGAGGTGCTATGCAGTCACCTCCCAGAGAAGAAAACTCCAGGGGCAACCTGGAGGCCCCAGAAAAGGGTGGAAAAAGCACGAGTGGAAAAGGTGGAAAAGGCACATGGCTCGATATGTCAGAAATGTTGGCAAAAGTTGTGCGGCAGTGGACATGACTCTTAAGCATCCAATTCTCCTTGCACGACCATGTCTCGGCCACAGCAGTGCACCAGCATCAGAGGCCTCATAAGCTTCAATGGAAACTTCACAGCATCCTCCTCTTCCTCCCTCACAGAGCTGGCTCTGCAAGCCAACATCGCTCCTGCCTCCCACCCACCCACGTCTAGGTGCTTGGAGGGGGACCTCCTGGGGTTGGGATCCTGACCCAACAGTTGGACTCCAGGCATTAACCCAGACCCACACGGTCATTCCCTTGGCCCTTCAGAAAGGGCAGATGGGTGGTGTTTCAGTCAGGTGAAACCCCGTGACTGTGTCGTGTTCTCCTGGCACAGGACACAGCCCATCCGACGACCCCTGGGCCCATAAGCAGCAGTGGAAGGACCTGCTCGTGCTACACCAAGAGACCAATGCATCTCTGCTGTCAGCCCCAGGGTCCACTGACCCCATGGCAAGAGGACCCAGCTGTCACATATTGAAAAAGTACGCCACTGCCTCATCTTCCTCTTTCCATAGTCACTCACTGGGGCTCATGGCCCTAAGCTTGGATCTTTATCAGTGTCCTTGAAGTGGCATGTCACACCCTGTGGCTCTGAGCACTCTTTTTGAGCTCTCCAGTAACTTGCCAGCATGCTGGGTTGGTCAGATAACTTCTGCCTTCTCATCCCCCTGCAAGCCCCAAGAGGCCTGAGCACACAAAGCAAAGCAAACAGGGATTCCACAACGCTCCTGACAGCCGTGACAAACACCACATATGTCCACTGGTAACAGATACTGGTGGAAAAATACCTTCTTCATCTTGTGTCAGCTAGCTCCTCCAGCTATTAACCAAAGAGGAAAAATAAGACAGCTGCAGTGTGATTGTTCATTGGATCCAGTCTACCACCACTGTCTTTTGGCAATGAAGCATCAACACTCACTAATATATTTGTTGGTGAAAATGTTAGGAAGAAACAGTATGTGAAATAGCACACTGTTAGTGCAGATGTATCCTTGGGCTCCCCTTTGTCCTGACTCTAAACACCTCTCAGGTCTCCTTCAGTAAAAAATACAGTCGGGTGCTCAGGATCTGGCCACTCTAGGAAACCCTTCCTAATGAAGAGTCAGCACGGCACACACTTTGTATCTGCAAGGAGAGTGCATACCCTGGGGACACAATGGCTCCCCAAGCTGGAGTATGTTTCCAATGTGCAGCTGTGCTCTGAAAAGTACTCATGAAAATAACACTGAAGTTTCATATTCATTTCCTCTCAGTCAGGGCTAGCTCAAATATATCCGATTTACAAGCAAAACGTGATGCTTCTCATTTCCACCTCTATTTCTGGCTAGAATCTAAAAACACACTATGCATTTTCTGCCCCTAAAATCAGCACCAACAATAATAACACTGATCAGAATTCTCTTTATGGTTTTGCTGATGAAACCTGTGGCATAAAAAGAAATCAGCTCAGTCTCTTGGAGTTTGGTTCTACATGGCTAAGAACTTGTTCTTTTTTCCATTAAGTATATGACCTGAAGACATGTAACAGGCCAACCCGCTGACTAGCGAACTTTGGCATTTTTATAGTGTTTTTCTGATGACAGTTGCTGTCACCAGTCTTGCCACTGTCACACAGATTTTGGAACATGGAATGTGAATCCAGCTAAAAAAAACATTTAATTACACAGTGATGAAGCAAAGATTTCTGCTGATTCTTAGAGAGGAAACAAATGTTGATCAAAGCTTAAAAGAGTTCTGGCATGCTGCTTCATGTCAGCTTATCCAGAAATTGTCAGAGGCCAAGATTTTCCACTAACATGCATTCAGTAGCATGTGTACCGAAGACACCAAAATGGAAGGGAGGTTTCAGCAACAGCTAAACACATGCTCACTGAAAATCAGATCTTTCTGGCAGCTCATACTGAGGAAGTGAAATACAGAAGTAACTCTGTAGCTCTGAAATTTTTGACTACTGTCAACATATAGGCAGGCTATTATTCTGAACAGTGGTTTTTAAGTCTGTGTTATTATCTCCTCTAATGTTGACTTGTAGTGACAAAGCGGAGTAAAAATATCTGCAAAAAAGTCCTCTTCTACTCTCCCTCTTCTCGACACCTTTGAAAAAGCAGCAGTTTATAGAAAGTATCTTGCTCTGCTGTGAAGCCTGTAGAGGGAGCCCAGGTTAAAAAATAAACCCTTGACCCAAAGCTGAGAGACCACAAGGGACAGAACTATCTAAACATAAATTTCTCATTTGAAAAATGAAAACTAATAATTTAAGCAAAATTTTGTATTAATGGAAAGACTAACATCAGAAAGAGTATTGATAACACTTAAAAAAACACCTGACAAAGTCTCTTTAAATAATATAACTATTCAGGACACATTTACAGTGATAAGTGAGCTAAAAGATTAGAATCAAAATAACTGACCCACCCCAGGATATCCTGAGGAGTAAGTTTGTTTCTGTCAGGAAATAGTCATATAGCTGAAAATGTGCCAGTGTTTCATAAGGAAAGGCTAAACCTCTCTCTTATTCACCATGACCAGGCATCTCTGATTGCTCTTGGACAGTGTACCAATGACTGCATCACTAAACCATTTGTGGCCTGATTCTGCTCTCATTTGCACTAGTGGAACTCTATCACCTTCACAGTGATTTCAGGGTGCACCCTCAAAGCACACTGGAGCATGGCTGTAGTCATGTATATAGAAAGAAGTGCTCTTACCACATGCTATAAAATCACTGGTAGCTTAGTGAATGTCATAATTAATCAAAATAAACTCTGCATAACTATGTATAATCTGAGTGCAGTTCCAAAGATCCAGACTCAACCTGATCCTAAAATTACTTACGGATAAGCCTATAAACTCAGATTTGGGGTTCTAGTCAATTGGATTCGGAACAGACCACAATGTTGTAATTCAAATAAGAACCTTTCCAAGCACTTCAGTCCTGGTTATGGTCTAGACCAGATAACGCTCTGTGAAATTCAAGTACCTGTGTCTTTCCCTTTGGGCCGCCAACAACCCTGCCTCTCCTTTGCGAAATGCTGTGCAGAGTGGAGATGAAAGATTGGATTTGCTGTGTGTCTGTTCACGAGCCACAGATGAAGAACAAAGTTTTTGGTTTTCCTACCTTTTGCAGGCAGCCAGCGTAAATAATGAAGCCTTTGGCATGGAGGTGCTTAGCCAAGGCAAATCCAAAACCTGAGTCACAACCTGTTATGAGCACAGCTCTACTGCCAATCTGTAAAACAAAACAAAACAATGCACTGGAATTGAGTACTTGAAATCAGTGACTCGCAGTACACAGAACAAAACTGTGTCCTTGGCCACGAGCAGTCTGTTCCAGGGACATTCTCTATGCTCACTGCCAGCTACTGCCACCCAGTGCCTCCTGAAGACAAGAAACTAAGATTTCAGCACCTCTGGCAACAGACTTCCGGGGCAAAGAGACCAAGCAAACCACCATCCTCTGGCAGTTCACATCCATCTTGAAATCTGAAAATATACCAGATAGTTCCCCAGAAATGCTTTTGCTTCAACGGGAACTGTTCCTTATCGTTCTGTGCCTTGCAGCCTGTAGGCTGTGGGGAAGATAGCTTGACTGAAGAAAGGCAATGGGTTAACTTTACTGACTGCTCATTTATCTTTCTCCCTCTAGAGCATAAACTCTCTAGTGCAGTGTTTTAAAAGCTAAGCAGAATCAAGGGGATTGCATACTTGAAATTAAGACCAATTGGTGATTAGTCTTTTTTGTTGTTGTTGTTCTTCTTATTTTTCTAACCTATAATTTAAATAGAAGTACACCTTTTTCCTTCTCCAAACCCCTTGTCATAACCCAAAGAGAGGCGGCAGTAAGTGGCATGTTAAGAACTACATAGTGTATCAAGCATTCTAGCAGCAACAGGTGCACATGCAGCAGTGTGCTGCTGTGGGTGGGATTAGGTAATAACCATTTGCAATTCATTCTAACTCATCTCTGTTAAAACTAGAAATTTGGCTTTCCCCGGGATACACAGGGACTGATCAATCACACCAGAAGCCTGGCAATGACGCAAGGCCTGCATCCGAATTCCTTTGAGACTCCGTCCTAGGCTTACGAAGCAAGATGTGCATGTTCTGGCACTGCTACAGTGCTGAGTTCTGTGCCACGTGACAGGCAACAGGGCAGAACACCCCCTTTCCTCTTGCCTGGCACTGTTTCTGGCAAGCTAGTGCCTTCAAGGAAAGGGCTATTAAAGAAGAGGGTCACTCTCCGGAATAAGATGTGAGGACACAACAATTTATTTATATTACTTTGTACAACCATACTCTGGAAAGAGTGCTTTATTAAGAACTAGTCATACAAACACACTCCACTCTAAGGTGGAAGATTTCATCTGCTGAGTGAGTTCCAAAAATAGAAAAAAAACACTAGTCTGATTGTTTATTTCCATCCTTAGTAGCATGTACCGTGTTGCGTCAATGGAAGCTCTGTGCTAGGAAAGAATGTGGAGTATGTTGAAGAGGTCCAGCTCGGAGTCTTTCTGGCAAATAGGAAAGAAGGATTTGGTCACCAGGCTTCAGGGAGTTTAAAGCCCCAGCTCAGTAGAACTGGTTCCTGGAAACCACAATCACACTCACCTGATCAACTTCACTTGCATAAGAGCGACTACCACATGACGACAAGAGAGGAAAGCAAAATCTTTTCACAGGCCTGTTAAAAAATACAGAACAATCAGGTATGAAATATCCTGTCCATACCCTGGTGCTGCAGCATACACATGAAAAAGAATGTGGTGTTGCCTTTATGGTGTAGACTGTCACTTGAGAAGACAGAATCTGGTCTACAGTTCTCCTTAGCCTCAGCCTGTCTGTTTCCTATAGTATAAAACATTTGCTTCTCAAAAGACCTTGATGTTATTTCCAGCTGCTGAAGCTGTATGGATATTACTGGGAATTCTAAAACAGCTCCTGGTCTGAAGGCACAGAGTTGCCTCCACCTCCAAAACAGGCAGTACACTGTTTTCATTTCCAATAGCAACAACACTCTTGCTTAGAGTTGCACAAAGCAGGGGTAGTGGAAGTTATGCATTTGCCTACTGAATGCATACTACTGTGGCATTGTCTCTGATATCCATTCTAAGGTTGAATTTGCTCGGATTTATTTCACTGCTTTTATACACAGCTCCACCCTTCTGTCATCTTGGATGACACTTCTTCCTCTGCAATGTCTACACATTAGATACTCCTAGACAGATCTTATATCTCCTCTCTGCGACTGTTTAAACTAAGAGACACTATGTCTTTGAGCAATATCTGCCATGCAGATCTGAAGCTCCTCTGCATAGTATATCTGACTCTGAGGTAAATAAAGTGTGTTCACAAATATAAACCAGAGCAAAGCCACAATGCCTTCAGGGGAGCAAGTATCTGTTTATAAAAGCTATGCTACCGATAGCATCACATTGTCTCAGGTCTTGCTGTCATTCATCAAAACTGGGCCTAGACAACACACCAGATGCCCTCTATCCTTGCCAGCCACCTCTCTGGACTATACCAGCTTTTTCGTATTTTGATTTGGGCACTGACATTGCCCCCTGCCTTCTGGCTTTCCTCTAGACATGCTGTATTTCAGCTGCTCTCTGGTTCCTCTAACATGTATCCTTCAGCAGAGCTTATCTTCCAGGCTGCTCTTCTAAGTGAATTTTCTTAATCACCCACAATTATCTCCTGCTCAGACATCACAGGCACTCCCAGGGTGACCTGTGCAATGCTGAACAGCAATCTGCAGACACTCTGGCCTCTGAGCTGCAACTTCAGAAAACAAGGCTAAAGAAAGGGTCTAACAGGGCAATAGCTTTGAACCAGGTGGGAAGGGAGCTGATCTACATTCAGGTAATGGTGCCCACTCACCTTCCTGCAACAGTTCAGCTCTTTTTCTAACTTTCAGTGTCACAAGCCCAATCAACTCTTGAAATAGCAATGGCCAATTTAATTGCTGCAAAGGTCAGTCCCCAGACACAAACTGTGTTAATATTACTGAGCTGGAATCCTGGCTTGGAACATTTGTCTCAACACTAAGCTTCTTTGCGTGTGTTTCAAAGTACCCAGAAATGTTCAAAACGTTTCCTTTAGTTGCATGAAGTTGATTTTTATTTTTCAATGTCATGCCTGGTCCTGTTATTTCACTGCAGCACAGTGAATAACTGATTTGCTGCACTCTATTCACAGTAACCTGTAGTAAATAACTTCTTTGTGTTCTCCCTTCCTAGACCTGAAGGCAAGGGCATAAAACAGATGCCTGCTGCTGATCAGCAGGAATGTCATCAGAGGAAATAGCTAAGAAGCATATATGATGCTAGCTCTCACACAGTACAGTAATGCACCACAAGCCATTTTTGTCATTCTGCCTGACTGAATTCTAGAGACCACAACTGAGGCTTTCAAAATGCACAGATGGTCCACAAATTAAATCTGTGCTTGTAACCACACATTTGCTTTTGTTCAGTTACACTAATAAATGCAGTTCTCAGCTTGAAAAGTCAAGCACACAAATGTTACCTCAATGCATTAAGATACTGGTATAGTGATCAACACTGTCTTTCAGATGAACTGTTGCATTTCCATTTCAGATTTAGCAGTTTGTGGGTACTTCAAAAAATGGAAAACATTGTACCAAGCCCTGAGTACAAGAAGCACAAAAAAAAAAAAAAAGCCAAAAAATCTTTTCTGAACTTAATAAAACATTAATTTGTATTTTTAAGGCCGCAGCAGATAAAATCCTGCTGACGCAGCTTTAGCCTGTTGTGGAGTAGATAGCAGATAAAAGAGTCAACCTGTTTGCATAGGAAATCTCTAATTGCTTAGCTATCTTTGCTCTTTACAACTCTGTTACGGGAGCCATCCTTGACAGTGATGGTGCTGGATGCCACTATCAACAGCAGTGGAACAACACTGGAAGTGGCAATTCTTGCTTAGCAGGCCATTAAACTGTTTGTGTACAATTAGTGGTACACATGCCATTGTTTGGGAACCCTGCTTTAAAGCAAAGCCAGTGAAAGTGTTCAATTTGCTCTGAATTTGGACAAGTAGGGTTCCCACCACAAACAAATATAAAAGTTTTTTTTTTTGTCAGAGCTAGGAATTACAATTAAATAGGCAATTTTCTGCCTGTTCATGTTCAGAAAAAAAACAGCTTCATTACTCAGCCCACGTCCCTTTCTCACTAAAACCTTCCCTCTCAACTTTTTCTCTCATTTTATGTGGCTTATTGTCTCTTAAATGAAGTCATAAAAATATATGACAGTTCCTTGCACTGCAGCAAGGCTAACTTGCTGATATTCAGGAATAAATCTTTGCTAGACACTGAATTAATACTCTGCTCAGCCCTCTTTTGACTACAGATGATTGTCCAGGTATAAAAAACACATTACCCAACCCTCCTTGCATATATAGTCCATCTCCTCTGTGCTCAGCAAAGCAAAATGACTGAGCATGGCACAGGCTGCCCAGAGAGTTGTAGAGTCTCTAACCCTGGAGATACTCAAAAGCCATCTGGACATGGTCCTGGGCATGCAGCACTAGGTGGCGCTGCTTGAGGAGGGGGGTTGGCCAGATGACCTCCAGAGGTCCCTTCCAACCTCAACCGTCCTGTGATTCTGTAAATAAACTGTCCCACTGAAATCAAATGAGCCCTCGATGTATGCTTTACTCAAGATCTCACCAAGTTACTTACCTGAAGCCATTCCCTGGGGCCTTGAAATTCGGGGTTTTTACAGAGAAATTCAGGAGAGGCCGGGACAGCTTGGTTGCCAACATGCTCCCAATTAACACACTCTACCAACAACAAGACTGTTCGTCCTTAGCTCTGCAATACAAGATAGCACCTCAGCTTTAGTTGCTCAATTATTTTGTAAGTCATGCTGACTCCATGTATTTTAAAGAGAAAATAAAGTCCAAAGGAACTCATCTTTCCCCCTCACAGTCCCTCACACTAAGATAAACAGCTCAACCCTCAGCTACCTCAAGCTGCTTTTAAATAAGGAAAAAGAGTACGTGTAAACTGACGAGCAGGAAGTCATTTCAAGAAAATGGCCATTTCTCTTTGTTTAATGCTTCTTAAACTGTATTCTCTGAAACAGCTAAAAAATCAAGTTACTTACTCATGGAATGTATTATTTCAAGTGGGATATATAAAATAATTTTCAGCTAAAAACATTTGCCCAGCTTAAAGCACAGTCTCTGTCATTAAAGCTGAAAAATGCTATCTAATTGTTAGGTTTTATTTATGTGTCTGCTGAATTGTGTGCTGTTGCTGTAGTTTTAGGGCCTGCTAAAGGCCTGTTAGGAAACAGGCCTAAGCTAAAAAAAAAAACAAAAAAAACAGTGAAATTACCATGAAAAGAGCTTTGTTGGACACTAAGCTCGGAAAAGAAAGGTCTAGAAAAAATGATTAAAGTACATTTGTGTCGCTCCCCTTCAAGAACCTGAAGGGACTAGCTGGCTCCAAAAACCCTCTGGAATTCACTGCCTGTGGCCCAGTCCCGCAGGTCGGCTGCTGCCCAAGCGATGTTCGCGGTGCCAGGTGAGGATGTTTTCGTCAGCGGGCACACGGGATAAAA
>VXAA01000162.1:603036-642305 GCA_013399115.1 Anseranas semipalmata | reverse complement strand
GAGAGAGAGAGAGAGAGGCCTTGGGGAAGGGGCAGCCCCCAGGGCCCAAAATGGCGCCGCGCCTTCGGGGCCGCCTCTGCCGCCAGCGCTGAGCCGCCCGGGTTGCGGGTTAACTGGGGGCCTGCCCCGCGGGGAAACGAAGCGCGGGAGCTTCGTGCGGTGGTGCCCGAGGTGTCGCGCCCTTGACTGTGCCCGTGGTAGGCATAGGCGATGCAAAAGGCCCTACTGGTTTGTTAACGGGCTGCTGGGCTGGTGAGGGCTTAACATAAACGCTGTGGGGGAGAGAAGGGAAATGAGGTTGCTGAGAGATGAAATCTCGACATTTGAAATAGTTTCTGGAGGTCTGTCAGCTCTTCTTGCGGGGATTTGACTGAGACAGTGTTGTCGCTATTGCTGCAATGCTGACCTCTGTGCTACTGTAAAACCCAGTTCTACTTCACAAGATTCAGAAAGTGGTGAGCGTGTGGATTTTGTTTCAGTGTTCTAAATTTGGAAGTGAGCGTAAGGGAGAAAAAAGCCCTGTGAAGAGAAAAATTGCATAACCATTCTCCTTTTATATGTTTTAAATAAAATTAAAAAAAAAATGTCTGGGGTGCTTTCACTGGATTGGAGTGAACTTAGCTCTTGCTCACGCTCCAGATAACCTTTCTGCAGGCACCAGAGAGGATCTGCAAGTGAACATGTTTTTTTGTTCTAGGACCTCCAGCTCAGTCCTGCCCTCTCTGAAATGGGCAGAAAACAGTTCTGTCCTGTTTGCAACCTGCTTCACTGCTCTTCCGTGCTCTCTGCTCCTCTAACACTTCCCATCCCATCTGCCATTTGTGTCATGAGAAACAATTGGAGGTGGGAATACCTTAGTAAGGGTAGCATTATGGCCTTCTCCAGAGATTCAAGGAGCAGCTATGTGTTTCCTCATCATGAAGATAATGGATGGTACGCTAGCTGGCCAGTAGCCTTTGTCTTGGGAGACCTTTCAGCTGTGACAGCTTGTGCCTAACTTCTTGTGCTTTAACTTTCATGTACAACTTTTCCCTCTGAATGTTTATTGTACTGGAACAGAGGTGGTGCACTTCTGCATTGTAACCAGGCAATCCGTGCTATCCAGAATTGCAGAAAAGTTAATAAATCAGAGATTCCTTTAGCAAAGGAATCTTGCATATTGGTTGGGAAAATACCTTCTCCTTAGACAATATTTTTGGTTTGTTTTCCTGGAATTCCTCAGATTCCCAGCTCTGGAAAGAAGGAACAAACCAAGTTTACTATGTAACTGCTTGCTTTTATCTTCAAATTAACCTACCTGATAACAAGAAAATGGTCAGGGGAGGTCATTCAAGGGAACAGGATCCAGAAAATAATGTGGCGCAGAGTGGAATAGGATAAAGTCTAGGCAAGCATGGTGGGTTCCCAGATCCTCGGGAAGCCTGAGGCTGACAAAGTAACTTTGCTCTCCTTAGCCTCTATTGCAACAAATGTGTGTAATTTGGATAGATCTCCTGCTTGAGTAAAATAAGTTCTACTGATTAACAAAGCAAACGTATCCCAGTAGGAAAAGCTGGTGGAGTGTATACATCTGAGCTGGCTGCAGGCTACAACCGGTCTGCCTCACTGGAGCTGTGTGAACTGCGGGGAACGTGTTTTACTGGTAAAGTGCTGTGGATCACGTGGCGATGATACAGACTGTGTCACCCTACTGAGGTGCCTTAGCAGCACCTCCAATACAAGAATTTATTCTGCACTCTTAGCAAGTCTCGTGTGCCCTAGCAACATTGTATGCAAGCACAGTTTCCTTGTTAGTGTTTCCTAAGACCACTGCAGGACCATTAGTGAATTGAGGCACCTGAAATTCCTTAAAATGTTGATTAACATCACTGTGACACCAGCTGTGAGGGGTGGAAGCCATGCTCTCTGCCTGCATGATACTCAGCCCTTTCTGTCTGTCTCACAACTGGGTCAGGCTGTAAGCTGCAGACTGACCCTTATCAAACTCCAGGAGCGAGGCCTATTAGGCCTTACCTTGGGCACTTTCAAAAGGTAAGGACGGTCAGGTTTTTCTGTGTTCAGTTTTTTTTTGTGATAGGATCTCTTTGGCTGCATACCTTGGCAAGGGGTTCACTCCCTGTTCTCTTCCCTGGAAGCTCCCTGTCCAGCAGGCACATCACAAAGATGAGGGCAGCTACAGATAGAGCTGTTACATCCCCTGGGTTTTCTGTGCATGCTTGTTCGTGCTGCTGGGACCTCAGTCTGTTATGAACCATGCTACTGTAGCTGAATGTTTTCTTACCAGCGATTATGATAATAGCAAATAATCACAGGAACTTTCTACTCACTTTTCTTCTCATTATAGACAGCTGAGAAGATTTTTTTTTCCATGTCCTTATTTTTGTATATGTTTTGGTGGTTGGTTTGTTGTGTTTTTTTTTTTTTTTAACCAGAGAAAACAAACCAACTGCTGAGAGCTAAAATTAGATGCAGACACAAACACAGCCCAGCCATTTGTAGTTAGGTCTTCCTTTATTTCTTGCACCTGAGCTCTGTCCCCCTCAGACTGGCTGATGAGGGAGCCGACTATGGCCGAGGGTTGTGCATCTTTTCCATTTACCTGTTCTGGTTTTTGGAAACAATCACAACTCTTCATGTCCTGCTCAGTTCCTCTGCTTTCTGAAAGTCCTTTGTCTTCAGGATTCAGAGGCAAAGGGTGTAGGGAGGTAAGGCAGAGGAAAAAGTTGAATCCTTTCTTCTCTAAGGGCCAGGTTGCTGAATTAATGTGGGAAGTAACCTTGGCAAATCTGTGATCTGGTTCATTATTGATCCTCATCTCTCTTGGAGCTGTGTCACTGTAAATTAGATTATGGTTGAGCACTATAGTTAATTCTCACTTACCTTATGTCCTTTAGCTGTAGCTGCCTTTAGAGCTCTAGTAGAATGAGCCTGTGGCTGGGTGCTTTTTGTCTGAATGTAGGAATCAGTATTCGTGTGACATGCTGTGGGTGTTCATATGGTAAATATGGGAGAGACTTTTCATCAGTTCACTTCAACTTCACATATGACTCTCCTTTGAAACAATAACTTCAAAGTGAGGTATTGGACAGGACAGGGTGTAGCTCATTTGCCTACTGCTGCCTGCTTGGGTTCATTTTGAGTATGTGCAGTAACTCCGATCGCTATCACCCTGCAATTATTCCTTATTGCTATTTCATTACCACACGTCAGCAGAACGAGAGATCAGAGCATTGGTGATTGTCCCATTTCTGTCTGAAACAGTGGCTGGGCAAGGTGGTGCAGTTCATACATAAGTGGTATAAAATACAAATGTTCCTACTCCAGATGTTGTTAGTACGGTAATGGGGAATATTAGCTGCAGATATCTCCATAGAGATGGAGGTGACCTCACTTCCTTATTGCATTCTCTGGATATTTATTACTGTATCACGTTATTGCCTGACAGATATGGTTTGTTTTGAACAGTCTGGAACGCTACAGCTGGGTGGCTGCTAGTTGGGCTAAACGTTACAAGGTCCTTGCTTCACAGCTGTGGTGAGGAGGGGAGGGGAGAGATGGCTTTCAAGCAGAGAAAGAGGGTGAACGTGCAATGTTTTGGTATAGAATTCTGTTCAGGATCTTGGATTCTGTTTTCAGAACTATCACAAGCCTGTCGTGTCAAAGCAGATGTAGTATCAAATCTTCTCTCTCAATTTATCTGTCAGTCAAAAGATAATAATAACGTAGGAAAGAACTGTAGGATTTGATAAATGGTTCCTGTTAAGAGTGCAGTGTTTCAGAAGGAGGCCCTAGCCTGTAGTCCCATTCCTGCAGGCTGCAGTGAGGCATGGGAAGCGCTGCATGGAGCGGGAGCAGGTGGGGTACAGGCAGTGGAGCCGCTCTGCAGCTGAGAGCTGCTGTACAGATCAAGCAGGTGACATACTGTCGTGTTGATGTTTTCTGTGCTGCTCTTTCCTATATGCCTACGAGCGGATGGGCATATTTTTAAACGTCTCTGTACTGTTTTTGCCACTAATACTTGAAAGAAAGAGCTGCTGTTTTAGCGAGGGTATCAAGGCAACACAAATTGTTACAGACTAGCAACTGAGTAAATTTAGGATTTCACAGTAGTTGGGAGCTGGTTACTTTTCTACACAGTAATCTTGTTATTGTCTTTAGGCTGGTTGACCAGCAGAAACTCCACTGAAATTGTTGGGTTTAGATTGCGGTAAGACAGGTCTGTGGCCATTGTGACTTGTATCTGTGCTCACCACCACGCACAGGGAAAGGGAGCTGAGCTACAGAGAACTATGACCTGGCTTCGTTGCATTTAGGATGTTGCTGCATACAGAGGGATACTTGCCCAAAATTATGCATCAGGTCTGAGCTAGTTGTCTGAGCTCTCTCTGGAGTGTAGGGAGATTATCCCAGCTCTTTTGGACACATTCTGAGGTGTTTTAAGGGGGTGCCTTTCCTTCTCTGCAGATTTTAGAAGGGATTTTGACTGCTAACTTGGATTGAACAGCCATTGATCAGATAGCTCAAGTCAGGTGAGATCAGTCCCACGCAGACCCCAGATATCAGCCTTATCACCTCTTAGTTGCTAGTGGTACCTTCTAAACACAGGCTGGCCCTGACTGCAGGGCTGCAAGGTGTTCCTTTGCTGTGTAGCTCAATGCTGCTGGTACCTACACCACTGCCGTGTCTGATGGTATCATATTATTGTCTTTCCCCATACAGGTTGAAGGGAAGGCGGTGCTTGTAACAGGCTGTGACAAAGGTTTTGGACATGCCTTGGCAAAACAGCTGCACGCAAAGGGATTTACCGTTTTTGCTGGATGCTTGCTAGCGGTGAGTAGTAATATCGATCAAAATTCTTCTGTGACTAGAGAAAAATGCTTCTCAAGTAACAGCCTCTTCGTCTGTGGCTTCCGTTTGCCCTAGTCCAAGACCTGTGGGAGGTATGGTAGGCAGGGATCTTTATATCTTCTGTTGCTTCATCTGCCTGTTGTATCTTGTCATTCCTGTAATTCTGAGCTCTTCAGGCAGGGACAACATGTCAGCTGCATGCCTGTACAGTAGCTTGCGCAGTAGGGCGCAATGTTCCAGTTCACTGCTGGAAGCCTCTCGGCAATAATGCAACACACTCCATAAATCTGATGGTCCAAGATTGCTATGGCACCATAGAGATGTCTGGAAAGACAAGAAGCTGACTTTTGTTCTGTCACTTTCCTCTGGGGACATTCTCCTCAAACTCATCTCCAAGCCTCCCCTCCTGCATTGGTTGGGTTTGCCTCCAAAATGGCTTCCAGCTGTGCAGCATCTGTAGAAGCTGTCCACTTTCTGGATAGATGGATAAACCATTTAACTGTGCCCTTCTGATACCTGTAGGTCTCACCCTCTGTCACCTGCACTCGGTAGGTGGTGTCACTTATTGAAATAAATTAGTTTAGGCATACTGAATCAGAAGGGGCCACAGACCCATCATCCCAGTCCCTGCTCTTGTAGGTAACCATGTTGTGTAATCCTCTTTATAAATTGAGCCAGCTCCACTTCCATCTTATCTGGGGTTTTACGCCTTTTTTTTTTATCTTTTGACTATCAAAACTCATGTAATTTCCAACATGAATTATTCAGAATAAGTTCATACTCATTTCTCTATCAAATGATCTTAAATTTCTCATCTCTTGTCACATCCTTGTGATGTAACAACATTGTGTTCAGATAATCTCTCAGCTTTTGTTCTTCCAGCCTAAACAAGTTTCCCTAATCACTTCTGTTCAGGGTCCTCCGTTTCCTCAGTTACTCCTATCTAAATGACTGTTGGGCTCATAGCTGACTTTTCTTATCATCCATAGTTGGATTATTTCATGCTTTACTATTAATTTTTGTCCTATTCTGCTACTCCATTCTTCATGGTCATCCAGTTCTTTCTGTATGTTGTGCCTGTGCCTCCAATTTTGTCATACACACTCCCATCTTATGGATGGAAGTCATTGATGAAAATACTGAATGAGATTTGTCCTTTGGGAAGTCCAGAGGTGATTCTTCAGCAGCAAGAGTATTTTCTTTCCAGTAGTGCCAATTGCTGTCTGTCTTAATGGATACTACACATCCTTATTCCAGTCTCTCATTTCTCAGATATTTTTTCTTCTTCTTTGGTGCAAGTGCTACTTCTGCTGTTTTGCAGGGATTGAGCACCCAATTTGATAAATGTCCTCTAAAAATTCTTTGTTCTTAGGCTTGTGTTTCGATATGACAATTCTATCACAACTATAGGGTATCGATTATCTGCTCATGGAGATAAATGTTGTTTTTCTGCTCTGACTTTCTTGCTTCTAAAGCAACTAACACATTAGCACAAACACAGGAGAGCTGGGGAGGGAAAGTGACGTACCTATTTCCTTAAGCCAAAATTAAAGTAAAGTAAGTTTAATAAGTAAATTCAGTTGGCAGTGTAAAAATCGTTGCTTTTAAGTGCTGACGAATGACATGAAAGAGTATATCTTGTATCTTTTTGCTTTACTTTTTATTACTTTTCAGTGGAATATAATATATTTGAAGATGGCTGTTCCAGACCAGGTGCTCAGAGTGATGACCACAGATGCTTTAAAATTGTGGAGGGCAAGAATAACAAAAAAACAAGGTGATCCTCCTTGCCAGTGTGATCTCAGCGGAGGTTACGTTCTTCCTCCACACCAGAAGGGAAAGTTATTGTCAGCTGACATATTGTGTAACTTGAGAGCAGGCGAGTCCTGTTGGAAAGTTGCCATTGTTTGGAAATTTCCATACAGAGGCTCTGTAAATCCTTCAGTAATAGTGTCATATGTTCCTTTGGGGTGTCTGTCTCTGTGGTGATAGCAAGTCAGGCATTTGCTTTGCACGGCAGCAAGTGTAAGGAACAGAAAGGAGAGGGGACAGAATGGTTCTGAGAAGGCTATTTCAGAAGGCAGCACACTAGTGCACAACAGAGAGGGCCAGACTCCATTTGAAGCCACATAAAGAAACTAAGTGCACCCAATGTAAGCCCTGTTTGTTCATTTTATTGACAAAAAAAAGTTACTGCTTGATCACAGATTATTACCTGTTCCCAGCCTGGCCTGGCAGCTCTTGGCATCCTCTCTGATCTGGTCTGGCAGCTTCTTACGTAGACAAATTTTTATGATCCCTACTTAAATTCTGCATGGAAGTGGAAAATGCATCAGCAATCATAACTGGTCTGCAGGTACTTTCAAGATGTTGACTGAGCACTTGATCCTGAAGGGGTAGAGAGTGGGAGAATGTGATTTTTTTTTTCTTGTTCTGTGTTTAATAAATTTATGGAAGACATGGATTCAGTGCCCCAGGATTTCACTTGTGGGTTTCTTCTTTTTTTTTCCTGTCTGGATTGTTAGTGTTATTTTTGTCTCCTGTTAGGTGCATCTGAAGGACATGGTCTGGTGCCAACACAATTATCTAAAGAGCTGTTGCTGAAGTGACACAGCCAAATGTTTTCTACAGTTCTTGGGACAGGCAGCATCCTCATGGAACAGTGTGTGTTTTAGATGGCTAATGGAGAAGAAAGTCCAAGGAATTTAAACTTTGAAGAGCAGGAGCTTACTGAAAACCTAATGGCAGAATGTACTTGAGATGCAAGGCGATAAATCTAGAGCTGACTGCTCCAAGAACAAGAAGCATATAGTCACTGCAGTAAAGGATGGTGGGTCCAAAAGAAGCAGGAAACAACAGTAAAGGCAGGGAGCTGTTAGGTCAGATCACGTGTGAAGAATAAGGTATGAGCATATGAGTGATTACTGCCGGTAAGTGATGCTGTGCGCATGCAGTGTGGCTAAGGATGCAGCTACCCTATGGTAATTGGCAGCATGCATGTAACTGCTTGTGGCAAATGCAAGGAAACTTACCCTGTCATGAAAGAAGACTGAGCTGCTGTAGGTTCACTGTGGGGTCAGAGCAGGTATGGGGGCAGTTGTCACAGAGCAGATGCCAGGCTATTAGTTCACACATAGTTACTCCATCATCACTTACTTGCATGCTTTTATGCTGAGAATTAAAGGATCTCTGATGTATAACTAGTCACAGAAAGCTCTTGCATTAAATACAAGATGATACCCTATCAAGTGCATTAGGAGTTTTTAATGATCAGAAAGTCAAAAATAAAGTTACAGGATTAACAATACTGAAATTGTTACTGAATACTGAAAGCAGGCTGAGATAGAACTGGAGAGGATCGAGTGCACAAGGGATTTTGTTTAGCAAGGACAAGTAAGTCCACATGGAAAGTTCCCATTAATGAATTAGAATTAAGATAGAAAAATGTACAGAGATCAATTACAAAATAACCTCAAAAATAAGAAGTACTGAAACAGTCAATGTCTTATTTTCTCCGATCTTACTGAAAAAAAATAATAAATTGTTTTCAGATGCCTACTGCCAGTGGTTTCATGAGGAGGTAGGGATTTTTGTTCTGCAGGATGGAAAAGGGAAAGAACAGGGAATGTTTACATAAATGCGTGTGCTTGAGTTCACCGAGCCTGATTACATGGAAAGAATAGTTCAGTTGGAAGGGACCTTCAGTGATCATCCAGTCCAACTGCCTGACTACTTCAGGGCTAACCAAAAGTTAAAGCATGTTATTGAGGGCATTATCCAAATGCCTCTTAAACACTAACAGGCATGGTGCATCAACCACATCTCTAGGAAGCCTGTTCCAGCGTTTGACTGTCCTCACGGTGAAGAAATTTTTCCTAATGTACTAAATGTTCTAAAGAGCATTGAGAGGATGAGCCAAAGTGGCTTCTGCCCCATGGGTGGTATCTTCAGGAACACTTGGAGGCCAGGGGACTTCCAGAAGACTGGAAGAGGGCAGATACTGTACTTGTCCCTCAAAAGGAGACAGGCCTCTGGAATTACCAACCAGGCAGCTCACCTTCAGCACACAAGATGAAGTTGCAACACACTGAACTGTCAATTTTATAAATGCCTGGATCATAGTGTGATATGCACTGTGTAAGTTTACTGGGAACAGGCTGTGCCCTGTCAGCCTAATCTCATTCTGGCTAAGCAGCAGAGTGGTTCAAGGGGAAGGAATAAATGCATCTTGAATATAGGTTTTGACTATATTTGTGAGTACAGATATAGCTAAGTTTTTGTTGCCATATAGATAGGGTAAACCTGTCTCTTTACAAGCAGAGTTAGCTCCACTTTATTCACTGTTAGGTAGCTGAAAGTCACTTTGTATAACTCACAGCTGAGATGCAAGAGCATCTTTCAGAAATGCAGTGAGGCATCACACAACCCTCACCTATTTTAAAGGTAATATAATATTCTGATGACTACATCATTAACTACTTGTAACGTCAATTTAGAGTTTCTTTTCATGGCTAGATGTGAGCCCTCACTGTGTTTGATGTGCATTAGAAAGCTTCAGATCTTTATTTTCTTTTTGCAATACCTGGAAATAGGCCAACTGTGAAATGATATGCAGCCATGGGGACAGAAGCTGATTCCTACTACTGTCATAACTCTGCAATAATTATATATTAATGCTAACAGAGCTACCCTGTTTTGCTCAAGGCAGAGATGGAATTTCAACTCTTTTTCTTCGTTACGCGTCATAGTTCACTAAACTGAAGGTAGAGGCAAGATGTTGTATACTGTATTCATTAAATAGGCAGCCTGAGATAAGTGTAGAAAAATGAAGCAATAGCACAGTTTTTACATCAGCCTTGCTGTAGAGGCAGCTGAACAGGTGACTGTGGGAGTGTTCCTAGCCTTGTTTGCCCTTGTACTGTGGGAGTTGGTATCAAGTACTAAAGGAAGAGTGGCAGCCAGGCACGGTGACTCACCGATTCATAACTTCTTCCTCCCTAACAAGGCAGAGCCTGTAATTCAGGCAGTAGTTCGGTGAATTAAATCGCAAGCCTGCTGTGGAACTGCATGGCTGATCTCTGCTCTATTCAGTTTTATTTGTTGTATACCATCTGAGAATGGCTGTAAGGCCTAGGCATCAATCCTGTCTGCAAGTGAGCAGGTAAAACTGGGAATTTGAACCATGTTTAGGTTTGGCTAAACAACAAAAAAAAACAATGATAGTAACAGCATCCCTAATGATAACAGCAGCAAGCTGTTAAGAAGCTAGGGGCTCATAAAACTATCTTCATTATTCTATCCTAAATTAATGGCTTTTTTTATATGCATTACCTTTCTTAAACATTTCCACATCTGTCTTTGAAAATGAAGTCCTGGCAGAGAAGGTGAGAAGGACCTGGTAGAAAAGAAAAGAGGAAAGAAAGTAAAAGGATAGAAAGGAAATTGGAGCCATCACTTGGAGAAGAGTCTTATTCTTGCTTCTTTGGCCAGAGCTTCCTCCTTTCATGCCTCATGTGTATAATCTTGTCCTGTGTGGCTGATCTCCACTGCACATGCATTCCTGTACATCCTGTTCTGCTGTGTAGTAAGAGCAAAATATTACTGTTATATAGGTTCAGCTGTAAATACTTTCTGCTGTATCCTGTAGCATCAAACTGTTTGCTGTTAGGCGTGCCAAAGGTGTCCCTACTGTCTTGTTTTCAAAGTAGTATGACAAAACTATCTCATTAGAAGCCAAGCACTATATTGGAATTAGATGACTAAGGTGCCTAATTAGCCTTTTGCTTTTAAGCCTAGAAAATCTGGTTCTGATTTGTGTATAAGTGTTTGCTGTGTTACCTGCAGAGCACGGGGACTGAGGCAGCAGAGAGTCACCCACGGTTATCCCAGGCTGGCGCACTATTTGTCAGTGTTACGGGTGTGAAACCCTTTGTGTGAGGAGCAAACAGGGCCTTGTGGCCCTTCAGAGCAGCGGGTCACTGATGGAATAGGAATATACCCAGAGGTTGCACACTGTTTCATGTGGCTTGTGTGCTTGTTTGTGTACCAGGTTTACACCTCCGTGTGCAGTTTCAATAGCTCATATTTTCTGTCTGTGTCAATATGCCTGTCCCCAGGCTACATTACTACCACTTGTCTGTCTTAGCAGGACATCTTTCTTTTCTGCCGATCAGGATAAGAATGGAGATGGAGCCAGGGAGCTGAAGAATATGAAGTCAGATCGCATGAAAGTGCTACAGATGAATGTGTGCAGCGACCAGGAGGTGGCTCAGGCTGTGGATTTTGTGAAGAGGACCCTGAAGGACCCAGAAGAAGGTATATGGGAATCTTTGTTTCTCTGAGCCAGCTGGCTCTTTGGTGCGCTCACAGAATCCTTTTTATGGAGCAGGCCCTACTCTGGCTGGGTTGTTTCTGCTCTGCACTGCCAAAACATCATTAACAAGCCTGGAGGCCCACAGCAGTGTGTGACTGACAGTCAGGCAGTGCTGTACTCAGCTCAATGAGAATTCCCATGTGGCCAACACATCAGTGGCAGGGCAAGAGACCAAGACTTGTTTAGAGGGTAAGGCTCTAACCCTACATCCCATAAAAAGTGGTGAGTGGCAGTAAGTCCCCAAGAGCCTGAGTCTCTCTCCTTGGTGTCCATGAAGGCATAGGGTGGCCAGATCCTGATTCCCTTCTGATGCTGCTGTTGCAGCCTGGCTCACACAGACATTTCTGTAGTGACCCTGCTAGTGGAGAGGCCACAGGCCCTGGCTACTTACTGGTGTCCCCTCTGCTGTGCTGGTACAACCTGCTTGTGTAATTGAGTGCTGAGCTGGTCTGTAAAGCTGACCTGCCCCCAGACCTGGATTGTTCTTCAGCCAGGCCAATCCCTGATTTCAGTTTGCCATGCCAACACGCCAGTGGTGATATGAGACAATCCAGGATGGGCTCAGCACAGACCACCTTCATCCACCTGCCACCTCAAGCATGAGTGCAGCTCATGGGCCCTAGGAGCATGTGAAATAAGATAATAATCCCTAGGAGCATGCTTGCTTTCTGCTTGGAAATGTGTGTGGGGCTGGGAAGGCAGCAGAGTGCTTGTGGTAGGAACAGCCCATGAGAGCACAGGCAACTTAGGATGCTGCTGGTGCCAAGGTGCTCTGTCTACCCTTGCACTGATATCTGGGCTTGAGTGGAGCAGAGGTGCTTGGGAAAGGATGGCTGACCACATCACTGCAGCAGCACATCTTGGCTCATGGATTGGGCTTCAGACAGCTCTTTCCGTGAGTGGTTTGGCAGTGGGATGTGAGCTTACAGCCAGAGCCTGGTGCGACACCTCACCTCTTCCCATGTGGCGAGGTTGTGAGGCTTTCTTGCCCTGCTAGGGTTTCTCTGCAGCCTCTGTGCAAGTAGCAAGCTGGGCAGCAGCTGCAGACCCTGGCCAAGGGTGGGCTGAAGTTTCACATCTGTGGCTCCAGGACTTAGGGGTTGTATGGCTGGAGGGTGATTGCTCCTCTTGAGGCATGGGTGAGACTGCCGTGGGCATGTCTTTGTTCATATAAACATGTAAAGCTAGTAAATAACAGTAGCTCTAATCTTCTTGCAAATTATGTGAGCACACCCTTCCTTTTCACAAGCATGTGAAATGTAACCGAGTTACGTACAAGCTCTGTTCCCACACATGCTCTCTCTGCATGATTTTTCTTCCTACGCAGTCATCCAGCCCTCATCGCACATTTTGCAGCTTCAGAAACTTTTCCTGAAGAACCCAGCAACAGCAGCGGTGTCATAGACCCATTTCCCACTGAGTGATAACTTGTAAGGGGGCAGAACTGTTGCTTCTATAAATGCAGCAGTGTTCGGAAAACCTTGTGTGTAGCTTGAACAGTGAAGCCTTGTGTCCTTGATCAGCAAGTTGGACCGGTTCCTCCTGCTCTTGAGAGCCTTACCCTCTAGTTGCTTGCTGCAGCGCGGTGTGCAGAGCAGTAAAGGCTTCTTTTTAGGAGCTTCAGTGTGACTGAGGTTTGGGGCTTGCCAATAAGTAGTGCTCAATAAACTGCTGGAACATAGTCTGCATTGAGACTGAGGTGCCCTGCACAGGGGCACGTGTTGCACACCAAGTGTGGCCCCAGAGGAGGTAGCGCAGAACAGTTCTCGTTAGACTTCTATACCTCTTTTCACTGTGCTGTGTGCATAAGGCTAAACTCATTTTGATGGGAGTGCCGCTGTTTGTTTTCAGTCTTATGTAGTTCCCACTGTATTGTTGACATTAAAGAAGTAATAGTGATAAGGCTCTGCTCTATAAACATACCACTATCCTGCAAACAGCCTTGTGACCCGGTTACTATCAGCACTTGGTTCTGTATGTAACGTGACCTGATTGGTGAGCAATCAAATTCCAACAGTGAACTATTGTAAATAACTTTTTCATGGATGTCCCTGAATCTAGCCACATAACCCAAGAAATGGGAAAGGGTTATAGAGTGATTTAGAATCAGGAATACACTGCAGATGTCAGTCTGGGACTGCCAATTTAAGTCTTTTGTGGTCTTTGGTAAATCCTTGCCAAACTTGATGTGCATAGCTTCTTGTTACTCATGAAATTACACTATCAAATGCTCTGTTACTACGGTCCTCCTGCTAGAGATTAGAGCCTGCTTTGCAGCAACACGGGGGTCCCACTTCAGGCTGAGATGCTGTGTTAGCTGCCAGATAAGCATGAATTTCAGAGTGATCTTGACCCATTAAAGCTGGTAGCTTCAATAAATGCAGTGGTAACAGGCCAGGGATCTTGGGCGGAGAAGGAATAAAGCTACCTGACTGCGTTTAGAAACTTGAATTAATAAAACATAGGTAAGGATAAGGTAAGCAAGATGTTTTCTTGTCTTTTGCTGCAGGCTACCACATAGCTGTTATCTGAAACACCCCCTGGGGCCATTGTGGCCCAGTGGGGATTGGGAAAGGGTTGTTCTGGAGGAGGATAGAGCTGCAGGCCAGTGAGCTGACCTAGGGGAGCAGTATTCAGCATTGTCTGTCAGAAACAGAAATGCAGGGCAAAAGGGGTGCTGGGACACCAACCTGCCAGTTGGGAAATGCTGGAATAATGGCAGCTGTGGCAGGTGAGTAGGCAAATCCGTTCGGGGACAGATGACGGGGGAGTGTTTAATGCGTTCTTATCACGAGGTAGGACATGACCTCCTCTGGTCCTCTATGCATGGCTGGCCAAAAGCCCTCAGGGAAAATGAACTCAGCTGGGAAAAGGGCAGGGAGCCATCATGAGAGTAGAGCCAGTCTAGCAAGGGGATGTTGGGCTTTTTAAATACACCAGGAGGATAAATTCCAGTGGTATTTATTGGGTGATGGTGGGATTTCACAATTTGCATAGAGGACTGTATTCAGTACAGTATATGGTGACTGTCTCACCACGAATAAATTTAGGCTGAAAGTTATTGAAAATCTTTGATACATCAGAGCAGGGGAGCTATGTTGCAGAGGTTGGGCAAACAGACCAAAAATTTTCAGAGCTTGATAAGCTTATTGTCAGGATGGCGTGACATGGGTACTTTTGATAGCAGTGTCAGAGCTCCCTGGACATAAAAACTTCCTCCTAGTCCTGTATTTGTTCTTAGTTGTAAGAGGCTGGGGAGTAGAAAGGGGCCCCAGTTCCCACTGGCTACTTACACAGTGAAAAATTGCAATAGTGTGTGGCAGGACATCTAATGAGGGGCAACTCTGTTATCTTGTTCCAACTCTTCTGTTTGTTCCTACTGCAGTTTATGGCTGCATAGTCATGTGCTTCAGCAAATACATGAAGTGTGGACTCAGTCCTACAAATGTTTGCCATGGGGACTCCTGCAGTAATTGCTTCAAAGGGTCAAATACTCAGTGACATGCTAAGTTCTGGACATTTAAGGGACTCAGTGCAGAAGCTCTTGGTAAGTGCAGTCAACTTAATTTTGGCAGGACTGCATGTACAATAGAAGTTCATTTGTAAATACTAATAGTTTTAAGGGTTGGTTGTAAGTTTGCCATGTCCTGGTATAGTTAGGATTGAGGGAGTCCAAATATCTGGACTAAATTACAGGAGCTAGTAACTGGTCCATGAACCTGCAGATCAATACCATGCACTTTCCAAAACAGTGAGTCACATCCCAGAGTTGTGAGGTATATTTAAAAATCTAAGATATTTGTTTTCCTTCTGTTTTGTTTGTTTGTTTTCTAATTGAGGGAAAGTCCAGCCCCCTTCCAGATTGCAAGAGAACATGATAAAGTCACTGAGTGAAGGCAAACCTGGGACCTACAGGAGGCATAAAAGAGGGTCAGCCAGATCCAGCTGTACGAAGACCAAGTGCAGCTTCTGACCTTAGAGGAGACATTCAGGAAGGCTATGCCTGTGGGATCCCCTCACCGTCCCAGGGGCTCCAAACAAGCCCTACTGGCTTCACATGTGGTATCTTCAGAGTGTTTTTTCACCTTCCTGGGTTTTTCTGTAAAACTTTTTTTCTGTGAAAGTTTTTCTGTGAAAGAAACACTCTTCCTCATTCCGTTCTTTAACCGTGTGCTTGTCGGCAGGTCTGTGGGGCCTGGTGAACAATGCTGGTGTCTCGACCTTTGGAGAGGTGGAGTTTACAAGTTTAGACAACTACAAGGAGGTGGCAGAGATCAACCTGTGGGGTACCGTGAGGGTGACGAAGGCTTTCCTGCCTCTCATTCGCAGAGCTAAAGGTACGTGCTGGACGGTGTGGCTAGGCTCAGAGAGCTTTTGCAGCACAGCAAAGAAATGAGGCTAAAAATGATGAATCAGACTCTGCTTCGAGGACTGCCTGTGCAGTCCAGGGAGGGCATCTAAGGCATGCAGGCAAAACAGACAGCAGTGTTTGACATGTTGTGTAAATATTCAGTGATATGCACCACTCCTGGGGGTCAGTCTAGGCGCTACACAGGTGCAATCTTAAACATCCCAGGATACCAAAGATCTTTATGCAGTGCTGGCAGATATGACACAGGACCCTGGGCCACCTATAGAAAAAGTGACTGGAGGCCAGACAAGATATTTCTGGCCTCCAAAGTCTCACGAAGTGCTTATGTTTGGACAACTTAATCTCTCCCTTCATTACTCAGTTCACAGGTGATTGCAGAGGGCTGGTGGTGGAATAAATGAGTCAATAACAGCCATTTTAGATATCTTACAAGAAGATGGTTGCCATCAAAACTCTTTGTTTTATGGGGGGAAAAAAATAGATCCATATGAGCAAAACTCTGAAGAGCTTCTTTATTTAGCATGTGTGGGAGAATGCTGGCACAGCTGTGCATTCTGTGAGGACAGAAAGGGGTTATATTGAGCAGATTGCTCAGTTACCATTTTTAGAAAGTAAGTACCCACTAAATAAGCCCCATCTCACTACAAAAGGCCACTTACCTATCAGGTCAATAGGTGGTTTTCACAATCCCTCCAAACTGCACTTAGGTCTGGAATGAGAGAGCAGAGCCACCTACTTGTTTCTCAGCTAAAATTTCAAGCTGCAGAAGGGTGTCATACTCCATGGCTGTGAAAATCCTCTCTGCAAAAATAGCTGATGAGATTTCAAGGGC
This sequence comes from Anseranas semipalmata, assembly GCA_013399115.1. Taxonomy (NCBI): domain Eukaryota; kingdom Metazoa; phylum Chordata; class Aves; order Anseriformes; family Anseranatidae; genus Anseranas; species Anseranas semipalmata. The sequence goes on along the minus strand of VXAA01000162.1, from coordinate 625,880 downwards.
CTGTTTGTAAGCGCAACTGAAACCATAATCCCACAGATCTCGTCTTGGGGAAGGACAGAGTTGCACACAGAGTAGTGACTACTACTGTCACTATCTCTAGGCAGTGCATGATCTAACACAAGCTGCCAGAGCTCTTCAATCAGGTGGGCATGGGCTACTGATAAGACTTAAGACAAATGCTCTTGGCCCCGTAGACAACAGCATGTCAAGTTTCCTCTCCATTCATCCCAGGCATGTTACACTCTAGGAAGTCCTAGCCAGCCAGTTTGGTGAGTGGGCTACACTGCTCATGCTGCAGGTTCAGAGAAACCCCCACTGATTCTGGTGGTGCACGCTGATGTAAGTGCACACAGCTAAAAGCCTCAGAAGATACAGGTACTGCCTTACTTGGAAGTTAGAAGGAGGGAAGTGGTTGAGTCACCATCCCCGGAGGTCTTCAAAAGTTGTGTAGATGTAGAACTTAGTGATATGGTTTAATGGTGGACTTGATAGTGTTAGGTTATAGGTTGGACTGGATGATATTTAGAGGTCTTTTCCAACCTAAATGATTCTGTGATTCTGTGGAGATGTCTTGTATGTTTTGTAAATCCTTTTTAATACAGAGGAAGGCATATGTGCCATCCATGGAGGGGGTCAGAGCAGGAGCTGGCCTTGCTTGAGTCAGGAGAGAGGCTTCTTGACAGGGAATTTGGACACCTCTTCAAGATAAAGATTTTACAAATCAGTGTCATCCAGCAAAGCACCTATTTCCTGTGATGTTCTGGCTGCCTCTGCTGCTGCTCATCCTGACCTCCTAGCTGGGAACAGCCAGCCCATCATCCCTCCTTGCTCTTTCCCCTCCAGGCCGTGTGGTGAATATTACAAGCATGTTAGGACGGATGGTGAGTCCGTCTCGCTCCTGCTATTGCATTTCCAAGTATGGGGTGGCAGCCTTCTCCGACTGCCTCCGGCAGGAGATGTACCGCTGGGGTGTCAGAGTCATCCTCATTGAGCCAAGCAACTTCGTGGCAGCAACTGGCATCCTGACCGAGGGTGGCATCAACAAGCAGGCTGAGGTGCTGTGGAGTGGAGCCAGCGACACTGTGCGGGAGGACTACGGGAGAGAGTACTTCACTCGCCACGTGGCCCTGATGAAATCCTTTGTTAACAGTGGCCTGAAGGACATGTCTCTGGTCTTGAATGACATCACCGATGCACTCACTTCTGCGCGCCCAAACAACCGCTACAATCCCATGGAGACCTACTGGTGGATGAGGCTGCAAGTCATGACTCACCTGCCCACTGCCGTTGCTGACTGGCTTTACATTCCTGGAGCCACACTGTAAATGGCCATCCTTCAAGCATCCTTCCAGTGCTTGTATGTATGCACAGCTTGGAGCTGACTGAGGGCTGTTCTGCACCCATTGCTGATGCATCTCCCCTGTAGATGCATGTGCTTTGGGTTATGACTTCGAGTCTTGTATTGTGGGATGCTGAGAAAAGCATGGCTTTTCTGTCTTTCTCCTAACCTTTGGTCTTTGTATATCCTGCTGTCCTGATTAAAGTTGAAAGGTGTTTTCCTTTTAACTGTGGAGAAGGCAGAGGAAGGTTAACATAATGGGTCAAATATGTGGCTGGTATAACTAGGTCAGAGTTCCCCTACTGATAAATTTGGCTCATTAATGAGCTCTTGCTTCTCCTTACAAGGACAGGCTGGTAACAGCAGAGCAAAGCTGTTGCTATGAGATGTCTCAAAGGGAAAAGCTAAAATGGGAAACAAAAGCAGAGTTTTCCATTCAATTAAAAATGGGTCAGTCACAGCCTTGCTTTGTTTTGATGGTACTGGTAGGAAGCTCTGCTGCTCCATGACTGTTTGCTCTTTCCATGAAAACAACAACAGTGCCTCTAAAACAGCCTCATTACCTAACTGCAAAGAAGGGTTCTTCCCTCCCAGCACTGGGGCCAGGAGCTGCCAGAGCCCGCGACTGCAGACAGACTGGGCAGGGAAAAGCCCTTCTAATAACGAACGAGGTCTGAGCCATCCCTCAGTCAGTCATCCCTCAGGATGCTGGTCTTGCAGCCTCTCTCCACCCACTGCTGATGAGCTTTGTGGGACAGGCTTGAATCTGGTGTAGCAAACAAATTTGGCATCTCTAACTGCTCCATCAGGTGCCAGTTGAACGAGGGCACTGTGCAGTCAGTGTGACCTGACTGAGCTCTGGAAGGGTGCTTTAGGTGACGCATTTCCTTTTTTTAATACTGCACAATGAAATTTCCATGTCACATATGATTGTCTCCTCAGAACTTCCTGATAACTGGCATGAGCTACCTTTGCACAGTATCCCCAAGGGTCTCTCCTGTTGGCCATATCCAGGACTTTGAATCATTTTTACAAGTGCTGGGGCTGCTGGGCTTCACACCCTACTTCCTTCTTCTGAGTGGTGACTGCCAGCAGAGCCACCAGTGGGAATGTACCCTCTTACTCTAGGAGCCAGCTTTCAATTCTGCTGCTAAACTTTGTTCTGTTTTGTCCTACGTGAGATTAAGCGGCTATGAAAAGAGCTTGTCATTTGCTCTTTCCTCATCTGTCTCAGCTAGCTGCGACTTGGAAGCTGTGCCATAAACTTTTCACATGCCACTGTCTATAACTGCTTGGAGTCTGGATGCAGCTGTGAATGCTGTGAGGCCTGAGGAGGAAAGCAGACTTCCCTTGGAGGTGCTGTGGAGGTAGCTTGTATTACAAGTAACTACTGAAAATGCCAGCCATGCAGTTCTTTTTTCCGGATGATCAACACATGGAGATTGTTTGGGATCTAGGACTGAGAATGATCCCTCTGTCCCACGAAACTGCAGCTTGTTTAAGCAGTGTTGAAATCACTTCTGCCCCCTGCACTGTGAAATGTGGGTAATGTTAAGGAGCACTGATTTGCACAGAGAGGAAAATAAACTGAGATTTGTAAAGCACATGTCCATGTTTCCGGTGCTCATTTCTACATCGTTTTTTTTTTTTTTTTTTCCCCTCTGAATCTGAGATTGGGTGTTAATTGGGCTCAGTGGTTAAGGAGGCAGCCGTGGCTCTATAGGTAGTAGAACCGTGGAGGAGCAGTGAGAACTGCCTGGAGCAGCACGGGCAGTGTGACCCAGGGGCTGCAGTGACATCATGGCTACTGTTTGTCACACGCTTGCCAATGCCAAAGCTTGCTGTGAGCCCCAAGTGGCAGGTGGTTGGTGCATGTGCCAGCCAATGTACCTCACTGTGCTTGGCATCATTAACATCTCAATGTCCTGAGCAGCTTTGTGTTGGCTGGTTTGGGCCACCAGTGTGTGCATCTAGTTTTCATGGAAGAAGAGGGGGGGAAAAAAGGGGGGATATACCCATTTTTAGGACATAAAAAAATGAGGCAGAGAGCAAGTTGCCTAGGTTTACATGGAGAAAAGGGCAGAGGGATGTTTGAGCTGATGTTGAAGGTGATGGCTTCAGTTACCAGTCCAGCTCTTCTCTGCAAGGTGGCTTTGTACTGGGGGCAGTGACAAGCACAAGATCCTTCTTCCACAGGCTCCTGGTCTGGGCTGCTGCTGGGAACAGGTAGAAGGTTAGAAGGACTTGCAGAAAAGGTTCCCCAGAAAAGCCCCGTTTTGGGGCTGTATGTGGAAATCATTCATGGTGCCTGTTCATGTTCAGTCTTTGTGATGTTAAGCAAAAAGTCTCTAAGTTGTCCTGTCTCTGCCTAGGTCTTCTCAGCTGTCCAGTTAGGGGAATCTGTGTCTGTGTCCGCACAAGTGCACTGCCTGACTTGCAAATGCCTTCTGGAGAACAACAGTGCATTTGCAGTCCCACAGATCCCATGCTTCATTAGCAACTGCAGCCAGAGAGAGGCCTCTGCAAATACACATTATCGGTGTTTATATTTTATGTGGTTTCCCTCAAATGACACCGTTGGGAGAGTGGTGATACACATTCATTGCCTCAGCATTCTGTGTGTAACTAATCCAAATGCTACAGCTGCCTTGTAATGAGGATTAGCTCTTCTTACAGACAGAACTGAGACTTGCAAGCCAAGAAATGTCCAAGGCCATGCAAGGACCTCATGCCAGAAGCAGGGTTGGGATGTCACAGCATGTGAGCCCCAGTCCCTTCCTCTGCCCCTCTGAGAAGTGCTCAGGTGAGCTGCCAGTACCTGGTCTGATTTCTGCCTTGGTGGGAGCTCTGGGTGGATGCCTGGGGGTGAGAGGAGCAGAGTGCTGGTGTGAGAAGAGCACATACCAAATGCTTCTGTGCAGTGCAGATGGTTACAGGAGCTCTGAGCCAGCAGAGGAAAGCCAAGATGACTGAGCAGGTCCCTTCCCATCTTGAACTTCCTGCAGCTGTTCAGTGTCCAGTGAAAACTTGCTTTCAAAATCTGTTCCCTGAGGCAGCTAGATGCTTGTTTTGAGCGGTAGTGTTGCATTTTTGCAGACATTGAGGGCAGATCATTGTCTTGCTAATGAGTAACAGAGGGGAGAAATCTCAATTCCATTTGAGAGTGACCTTCGAAGCTGGAGGACAGAGGAGTTGGAAGGAAGGTGAGTGAAATCCCGTGGAAGTCCATGCTCCTTGCTGATGTGGTATCCTGTGAGGAGTTGGGCTGCCGAAGGTGCCTGTGGCTTTCCTTTCAAGGGCAAGCTGCCGAGACCATGGCAGTGTCGCACCTTTTTCTGCATGTTCCTCACGATGCTTTGGAAGATGGCAAAAGTACGGTTCCTTGATGCATCCTTCAGCCTTTGCAAATTGTTTCTGATTTCCTGCTCAGATCAGAATGGTTCCCTATGATGACTTTGGGAGCTAAGAAGTGGTCCTCTGCATGGTATGTTTGCTCTGGTCTAGCTTAACATAGCAAGGGGACTCCTGGGGCCTCCCAAATGAACACTGTGAATCTGTCTGGGTACTCCAAATAGCTCCAGGTTCTCTTTGTCTTGACCACAAAACAACTCCCAACACAGTAACAAGTCCCAGTGTGTGTCCCTGACCTCATGGCACCTGTGGTTCCTGGCTTGCACCCAACATGAAACCTCCACTAGCAGCAAAGGGAGGGAGAGTTTAGAAGACAAAGCTTATTGCAGGTGGAGTAAATAAAGATCATCTATAAAAGTCAAGAGAAACCAGAAGGCTTTTCTAAGCAGCAAGGGCTGCAGTGGAAGTGGTTTGTTTCTGGCAGAGGCAAGAAGCAAGAAGTTGCTATGGAGATCCCTCGCTGATAGTCTTGTATGTGCTTACCTGTGTGCTGGGCTATGCAGCGGATGAGAACGTATGCTTCTTCCTCTGGGCTTCAGAAGTCTTTACCAATGCTGTGAGGCGGTGACGTCCTAGGTTTGCTGTTCTCATATGGCTGAGAGAGCTCAAACAGTTGCAGAATTGGTCAGGAGGTGAACTATACCAAATGTGAACTGTGTCGTATTGGAACTATGCTCTGCAGTCTGCTTGGCTGAGGGAAAAAACAGTGTTTGGAGAAGTGTTTGTAGGCAATGAGATGCTGGCAAAAAAGTACAGAGCAAAGGATGCCAGCGTATTACCAAGGCGGCTGCTCTGCTCTGCCTAGCAGGCCCAAGGGAATGTGTGTTCCTTTTTCTGGCCAAATGATGCATCAGACTGACTCACAGTGTATTCACACTGCTATTAGCCTGTTGTTTTGACACCTGGGATAGAGACAACAGGTGTTAAGATTTGAGAAGCCCTTCTTGCATGTCTGGCTTTGAACCTGTAGCTGAGGAACTGCATCACTGCCAGAAACATTACTGGGAAAAGGAGGCCAGTGGTGGCAGCGGTCTCGCACACAGCGACGTCCCTTCAAACAACACGGGAGATTACCCAGGGCTGCTCTCCTCAGCCCCGGCTCAGCACCTTGCCTCTGCTGCTGCGGTGCTTTCCCTGTTCCTGAAGGTCTGTGTGGGGACTCGGGGACCGAGGGTTCCTGGACTTCAAACCTCTTATACCTCCTCCACCAGCGAAGGATACAGACAGGAGCCTGGTCTTTTTTCTTCATAACCGCTTTTTATGTACCTGAAGACTGTTCTCAGTCTTGACTAAAGAGTCTTGGCTCTTCCAACCTTTCCATCCAGGTCACTTTTGAGTGCAGCACCCTGCAGGCTGCAGCCTCGCTAACCCCAGCCATGGCACAAGTGCTCCTGCAGCCTGCCCAGCCTCCTGTTTCAGCAGCCTGCTGCAGAGCCACATTCAGTTTGAAAGAGTGAGTGGGTTAGGCAAAGAAATTCCTGTGGTCTGACAAGGAGATGAGGCTCGGGGCTTCAGGTGCAGAAGCTGGAAACGCATGTGCCATCCTACCCACTTCTGCTAGCTGGAGCCATCAGTTTAAAACTGCCATGCAGAAATTCAGCTGGATGTTGCCCTTGAAAGAAATCAAAGAAAAACAGCATTATGAGCTGGAAAAAAAAATTAAGTATTTAATGTGTCAAATGAAGATCAGAAAGCTGTACTGAAGATCTCCCCAGCAGCCACAACAGGTCAGCAAGGCTGCTGAATCCTGCCTCGTGTTGCTTGGTGCTGGCCCAGCTGCACCCAGCTCTGCAACAGTGCCACCCAGCGCACCTGAAATGGGAGACTTGCTTAGCGTTTTACAGACTTTAAGACCTAGGAAACACGGAATGGTTTTATCTTCCTAGCCGGGAGACTGCCCCAAACACAGTGATGCTGTGTAAATAGCAATGCAACGGCAACAGCAGCACCTGTCTTTCTGGCTAGGGTTTCAAAATGTGAGTTTTCAGCTTCTGGTGTGACCACAATGCTGAGAAATGTCTTAGAAACAAACCAAAACCAATACTGATGATGGGAGGGGTGCTACAAATAGCATGAGGATTTGTACCAGAGCCAGCTCCGCCTCCAGGGCCTGGCCTGGAGCCAGAGTTAATTCATTCTCAAGTGGAGCTGGAAGAGCCTCAGGGATACTGCCGTAGTACTGATACAGCCGTATCGTGTTCTCCCCCAGCATTTGTTCAGGGAGGTAGCAGAGCCGCCTCTTCACCCAAAAACAATGATGTAAAATAATCATTTTGCCCTGACAGAAGCTTATTGAGAGGCACAAAGCTGCGTGGTCTCCTTCAGTATGCAGTGCCTGCTCTTGCAGTGTCTCGACAGCAAACCAGCTCTTCGCATCGCTCTTCAGGATGACTGCGCTAACGAGCTGTGCTGCGAGCACATCCCCTGCTCCAGGCACATGTGTCGTGGGCTGGCCGGCAGCCTCGCCTCGCTGGGGCAGAGGGCAGCTCTGGACACAGAGCTTGGCCGAGCCTGTGATCAGCTGTGGTTATCATGTCCATTACACAGCGAACACACAGCAATTCACTTCCCTTGGCGTGGTTTAATTCACATCTCCGAGGGTGGTTTGCCTCGCAGCACTTACTGCAAGCAGAGCAACAGAGTGGCCTCTGCCCTCCCCGCTACCTGTGGATTTGCAGTATTGCTTTCCAGCCACAACGTTGTCCACCACCCCAGCGCTGCACCAGGTGCTTTGGCCCCTTGCCTGTGAGCTCTTTCTCATGCAGGACCTGGCAGGTGCTGTTGTGGAGAGCACTGCGGTTTCCTCGTCAGCTCCAGCTCGCAGCCGGAGCAGCTCTGGTGACCTGGAGCAGCCTGGCCGCTCTTCTTTCACTGTGATTGCCAAGTCACCAATAAAAGTAGAAACAGGTGACATTAGAGAAAATCTGTGTTTTGATGGTAGAATGAGCATTTGGGGGAGTAACCAGACAAGAGCTGGTTTGTTTAGTGCTGTAATGTAAAGACTTCATAATGTTGTAACATAAATACTCCTGTCTAGGAGTGAGCTACAGCAGATTTGCTCCTGGCACTGCCACTTGCTTGCAAAGTGTCCTGAGTGGCTCGCGCGGCCTGGGCTGAGCTCCCTTGCCACCTGCACCACCACTGCCACTATCCCGGAAAAGTGTTGGAAAGTGGAAAAACAAAAAGTATGTCCTGCGCTGCAATGTGTTTTGACTCATTTTGTTGTTGGAACTGATGTCAGAATAGGTGTTGCCTCTCCCCGTTTCCATAGGCTGAATTACAGTTTGTGGTAGAATAAAACACGTGGCGGCAGTCTTCCACATGAAGGCTGCTGCAAGCAGCTTATAAAGGCCTCTCAGCTTTCATAGCCTGGGGCAGGAAGGTGCCAGACTGAGGGCAGACATTAGCACTGCTGAGCCGCTTTTAACCTGGCACCGAGGTTAACCATTGCTCCGCGGGCACGTGCCCAGTGACCCTGAACGGCGGCTTGTGGGAAGCTCTGTGTCGTCTTCCGCTGCCTCCATCCTGCCAGAGCGGTCACGCCGCCGGGGTACACCTCGCCTCCCGGGGTCAGGTGCTGCACGAGAAGTCGTTTTCCTGGTGAGACTTTAGCCAGTCACCATGGCAATCAGTCAGCAGGCTGCCAGCACCTCGCGTCCTTGCGGCTCCGTCCTGGTTGCTGGCTGCCCAGAGGCGCTCAGGCGCTGGGTGCGCAGCAAAGCACCTTCCCTGTGCGCACCCGGGCCCTCTTTTCTCATCTCCGGCACTTTTCCAGCCCCTGAGCCGCACAGGAGCTGCCCGCTTCCTTCAGGCTTTGGGACCACCCGGGGCCACCAGGAGGAGCAGGACCCCCCAGTGGGGGCTGCGGGCGGCAGGCAGGGGCAGGTGGCTGCCAGCACGGGCACTCACGGGCTTGAAAACAGTCCCAGGTTGCTCCATCCCATCCCTGGGAAGTTCCTGTGATGCTCCTGTACATCTGTCCTGGCTCGGGAAGCTTTTGCTCTATTTCATGGATAACAAATATTTTGCAAGAATAATTATAGCAGTGAATGAAATTATGACATTTGTTTTTGGAAAAAATCAAAGTAATTGAATAAAGCATCCATTGTCTCACGCCAAGTCCCTTTATACTGAAAGACAGGCCTGGCTAGTGTCCCTAGGGGTGAAGCACAGATAAAAGCATCTTTAACACTGTTAATTCTGAATTAATCATGCCTAAAATCTCCCAACTTTGATTGAAACTTGCTATGAATGGTATCTCTGTGACATTTCAAGGCATAGCTATGTATTGGAACAAGGTCAAAGCACTGACCGCTGAATTTATGTTATTTATTTTCAGTATAATGTAAACTCCAGCCTAGCAAACACATAGCCCTGTGTTTCACTGTAAGGCACGTGTGCTCCAGCTCGGTGACCTCAGGGCAGCTATTCGGGGGCAAAGCCAACACCTATGCTGCTGTCTTTATGATCCGCTGCCTGTGCTGAGCAATGCAACTTGGTCTTTTTGAAAAGGGGCTCTTAAAATTCTCTGCCCACATGTTACAAACCTATGTCATGCAGAACACATGGGTTGTATGTAGGTTACAGAAAATATAATTGTGTAACCACATTAATGCGTTCCTGATCTAAGGTGCTGAAATATGTGCTAGCTGCAGAAAATAGGGCCACGGGGTTTGAATAGCCTTGCTCGGGCACCTCCTGGACAGCCCTGGCAATGCTGTGAGCAGATCCTCATGCTTCCCCAGGGAGAACAGAAAGTCTCCCTGCAGGAGGAGCTCTCTAAGTATGCTTAATGACATCTTTTAAAGCATTTGAAAAATGTTCCAGTACGCTGGGGACTGATTAAGCACTTTGCAAGAAAGCATTACGAACGCACGGGGGAATGGGTGCTCCGGGAGCTGGACGGGGCGCCCGGGGCAAGCACCGCGCTGCTGGCCCTGCCCGGCTCAGGGCGCCCGGGGTGGCAGCGCCCTGTGCTGAGCCACAGCGCTCGCACCCTGCAGCACCCGGCGCGGCTGCCCAGGCTGGCATCGCACCCCTGGGAGGTCCTGGTCTGCCCCCTTCTGCTGCGCCTGTCGTCGCTCTTCTCGAGAGCAAAACCAGGCTGAACGCAGGCCTGGCCCAGTATGTAGTGTAAGAGGTGATAATGCAGAAAAAAGGGACCTTATTTAGCAGCATTTCTGTTTTCTATGGTGAGTGCATCCACAGGGGTGAAGTGCCGCAGGGCCAGAGTTTTATTGCTGGTCCAGCTCCGGCTCTGCGATGTAGTCCTGTCTGCAGAGACTTGTCCCACTGTCTGTTTTATACCTCTCTGTGCTTATTTTTCTTTGCTCTATTTCATTTTTTCTGCTTTCAGGCAGGTAGGGACCTACTGGCTTCTCTTCCCAGGGGCTTGTCCATCCAGACCTCGACAGCGGTGCAGACCAGGCAGGGGAGCCTTCCTCGGAGCCCAGCCGCAACGCCTGTTCTTCAAGCATTGTCCCTCAAATAATAATGTCTTGTTTAGTTCTACGACTTCTTAAGTCTCCCTCTTTGGTTTCTCGGGTTTTGAATATGTAATTGGATAATTTCCAGGGTGGAGAACTACTCACTAATTGTATACACGTGAATCACAACATCTTTTGTTCACTTGCCTTGGACCAAGTTCCCACATCCCAGAGGCCAATTCATGCTTCCAGAGCTTGTCTACTTCTTTTGGAAACATAACTGTAATTGGAAATTTTGCACCATTTTGCACAAACAGATTTCAAAGCACTTTCTGCCACTCCTAGAAACAGAGGAAAATTCCCACCTGCCCTCCCTTTCTCTGCCTTTTCCCCTGTGGGTTCATTTTTGTCTCTATACACGTTTCAGCCTGTTTGGCCTTCCCAAAGCCACGTTTCCTTTAGAGGAGGCAGAAAAACAACCAAAATGAACTTGCAGGAGCAAAGACAGAGAAGGGGAGGGAAGGCACCTTCTGTACCAGGAAGCGCCATCCATTCTGTGTCCCGTCTGTGCTGGGCCTCGTCCCGGGTCCCGGGATGTCCCTGCCCTGGCACCGCAGGTCCTGCAGAGAGGCTCCAGCACTGGGACACCAAAAGCAGGAAGCCCGAGGCCAGGGCCTGTTCACGGCGCCGGCCACGGCACGTGGCAGCTCTCCAGCCCCCACGCTGTCAGATCGATCCTGCACCAGCTGGAGATGAAGGTTCCTCGTGGGGCCGGCCCTGGGCGAGCATCTCCCCAGGACCCAGGAGCTGGTGGTGTTCCACGGGCAGAGGCTGGGCCCAGTGCTCCGGGTCACCGCAGGACCTCCACCAGAGGCTTCTCCAGCTGGTGTGAGCTTGCGCAGTGTCCAGGCTGTCCTGAGCTGGATCCGTCGCGGGGTTGAGGTGATGGTGTTGCTCTGGCTGCTCTCCCATTGATGCCTTGATCAAAGGCTCCACTGTACCTCAGTAGTGCCTAAGTTGTGCTTACTTGAGCAACTTCAAAACTTCGGTATGTACGAAAAGGATAAGAAAACCTTGAACTTTGTTAATAGCATGCACAAATAGATAAGAAGCCTTAGGCCTTGCCAAGCTTTGTGACTCAAACCCGCTAGGACCAGTTTAGGACCAGATAACTGGGAAAAAAAGATGAGCCATCTGGGATGACCAACACTGTGCACGCATAAAGGGAGAGTTCAACTAGAGGACACCAAGAAAATGACCCCACTTTTGGGGGTCTCAAAGACCCCAAAAGACCACTGTCCCATTTAACAGCACATGCCCAAAAGGGGCAGACACTACAAAAATAATTTCTGGAGAATAACATGAATATGTACGACAATTTTGGGAAATGCGATGAATATGTATGTATTAGAACAGTATAGGCTTTGCTTGCTGTAGGTAGTGGTATGCACGATAGGAGGAATGATTCTCTGTGCATCCAGCACTGCAATAAAAAGCATGCCTGCTTTCTAAAACTCCAAAAATGAGTCTTAGAGAGTTTCTTCGACCAGCTTTTATGGTAACAGTTTTGGCAACCCAGGTGGGACACTGCTTCTAGACTTCCGTGGGTCCTTGGGATTAAGGGATCTCCAGACGGCACCGAGGGATTCTCGGGGAGAACCTCTAGTCCCCGGACCAAAGAGCTCAAAGTAAGACCCCTGGTAAGTTTTAAAGACATTCTATCTGTTGGTTTTTGTTTGCCTGCCCATAAGACACAGTGAAAGCTACGTAGGGTTGGGCCAGAAAGGTACCCATTGGATTTGTTCTGATAAGCCCAGGTTCTGGTTTGGTAAAAGGGGTTAAAAATCCCCAACTTGGTTAAAGGGGTAAAAAGTCCCCAGCTTGGCTAACTGTCTTGATTTGGTCTCTGAATTCTGGTTTGGTTATTGGAATTTGGTTATTGGAATTACAGATTTGTTTCTGTTTACCTGGATCATATAGTTGTCTTGCTGCTCATATTTAATATTGTTAAAAATAGTCCAAGTGTCTTTACAATGTGATGCTTAAGGATTTAGAACTCTGGGAAGGCAGAGACTCTACTATGACCCTTCTACAGTCCTTGAGTCCTTAAGGCTCCTGCCTTAGGGCTTCCTAATTTAACCAGATCTTTTGAATTATTCGTACATGAAAAGGGACATGTGGCACTGGGAGTGTTAACTCAGTATTTGGGAGATCAGAGAAGACCAGCAGCCTATTTTTCGAAACAACTGGATAAAGTAAGTTCAGGATGGCCGGGATGTTTGAGAGCAGTGGCTGCGGCAGTTTTGTTGATACAAGAGGCACAGAAGCTGACAATGGGACAGAGATAACAGTGTATGTGATGCATGCACTGATTGCAGCGTTAGAACAAAAATGCCATCCCTGGTTGTCACCCAGCCACATGGTACAATATGTTCAATCAAAAGTCAATATTACTCTGAATCCTGCTTCACTGCTGCCATTGGAGAAGGAAGAGGAAATTAACCATGATTGTTTGCAAGTTATTGAACAGGTATATGCCAGCCAACCGGATCTGAGAGACACCCCCTGGGGAATCCGGGTAAGGAATTCTACACTGATGGAAGCAGCTACGTGGTGCACGGAGAGAGAAAAGCGGGGTATGCAGTGGTGATGCTAGGCAAAGAAAAAGAGGTAGGAATGCTACCATCTAATACCTCTGCCCAGAAAGCTGAATTAGTTGTATTGACAAGAGCCCTAGAATTAGCTAAAGGAAAACGAGTCAACATCTACACAGATTCAAAGTATGCTTTTGGGATAATACATGCACATGGTGCTATATGGAAGGAAAGGGGACTGCTGTCATCACATGGTACTCCAATTAAATATGGGAGTGAAATTTTAAGACTGCTTGAGGTGGTACAGAAGCCCAAGGGAGTGGCAGTGATACACTGCAAAGCACATCAAAACGGCAAATCAGACATAATTAGAGGAAATCGAAAGGCCGATGAGGCAGCCAAATGAGCAGCCGTGATGGGGACTATAACTATTTTATTGCCTGCTAAGAAGATATCAGTAACGACACCAAAATATACAGAGAAGGAAACGAAACAGGCTGAATTATTAAAGTGTGTGAAAGATTCAAGTAGTTGGTGGATAACTGCTCATGGACAATGTATTGTTACACCAGTTATTATGAGACAATTGCTGAAACAAATTCACCGAGAAACACATACGGGGGCTGAAACTCTGGTAGAAAATGTCAGAAGCTATGCTATTGGAGAAAATGTGAGCTTTATCTTAAAAATAATCCAAAATACCGATAAAACCTCCTCCTGGGTGAGTACTGGTAAACTGATTTTTCTGAATTACCTAGGTGGAACCAATATAGGTATCTACTTGTATTAGTGGACACCTTTTCTGGGTGGCCAGGAGCTTTCCCATGCAGAACCAATCAAGCTAGGGAAGTAGTAAAACGTATGCTAAAAGAAATTATCCCAAGGTTTGGTGTTCCTTTAGGAATGTCCTCAGACAGAGGATCCCATTTTGTTGCTGAAGTTATAAAACAATTGAGCAAAAGCTTAGCCATAGCATGGGACCTCCACAATCCCTACAGGCCACAATCAAGTGGAAAAATAGAAAGAATGAACTATACACTTAAATTGCAAATTGGAAAAATATGTCAGGAAACATTGATGACTTGGATACAAGCACTAACTTTAGCGTTATTAAGAATTAGAATACAACCTCATGGTAAAAATAATTTAAGTCCCTATGAGTTGCTATATGGAAGACCTTATCAGGCCCCACATATACCAGGGGTGATCCATATTAGAGGGGAAATGGATTTAAACAATTACTTAATATCTTTGGGAAAGACCTTACAGGAACTGCAAAAGTACGTGACAACAAGCAGGCCCTTGGAACTGGATACATCAACCCATTCATTTCAACCTGGAGACTGGGTCTATATCAAGTCGTGGAATTCAGAGCTGCTAACTGAAAAGTGGAAAGGACCATTCCAAGTACTCTTGACAATTTACACATCTGTCAGGGTCCAAGGGAAAGGGCCATGGATTCATTACTCCAGAGTTAAAAAGGCTCCCACTTTATGGACAGTTGAACAACAGTCTCCCCTTAAGCTGAAATTGAAAAGGTCATGACTGAATTTTATGTTTTAACAGTTACGGTAGCAATGAGTCAAGTGTGCCAGACATCACCCTGGGATATGATATGTCCTGGGGATTTGAAGAGTTATGGCATAAACTTACCTCATGGCTACCAAATTGGACATGGTTGAAGAATTTCTGTGTTATTATAATAGTTATAATTTCTGTGTGCATCTTAGCCTGTATAATGATTCAATGCTGCAGTTGTTGTAGTCAATTGTACCTGAAAGTTAAGTTTAAATATTGAGGCTTTGGATTTGTGGGTCCAAAGTCTCAATAAAAGGGGGGAATTAATGCCTTGAACAAAGGCTCCGCTGTACCTCAGTAGTGCTTAAATTATGCTTACTTGAGCAACTTCAAAACTTCGGTATGTACGAAAAGGATAAGAAAACCTTGAACTTTGATAATAGCATGCACAAATAGATAAGAAGCCTTAGGCCTTGCCAAGCTTTGTGACTCAAACCCGCTAGGACCAGTTTAGGACCAGATAACTGGGAAAAAAAGATGAGCCATCTGGGATGACCAACACTGTGCACGCATAAAGGGAGAGTTCAACTAGAGGACACCAAGAAAATGACCCCACTTTTGGGGGTCTCAAAGACCCCAAAAGACCACTGTCCCATTTAACAGCACATGCCCAAAAGGGGCAGACACTACAAAAATAATTTCTGGAGAATAACATGAATATGTACGACAATTTTGGGAAATGCGATGAATATGTATGTATTAGAACAGTATAGGCTTTGCTTGCTGTAGGTAGTGGTATGCATGATAGAAGGAACTAATCTTCTTGCATCCAGCAGGATAAAAAGCATGCCTGCTTTCTAAAACTCCAAAAATGAGTCTTAGAGAGTTTCTTCGACCAGCTTTTATGGTGACACCATTCCATGGCAGCTGGGGTGCGGCCCCTAAAATCCCAAGTCTGCTCCAGCGTCCTGCTGCAAGCTGCAACCCCAGGAGCTGCCCGCACCACGGCAGCTCCATCCAACCCCACATCCACCATGGCCTCTGCTCCCCAAGAAGCGCTTCTACACGAACCTTGTGACCAACACCATGATCGATAGATGCACCGTGGTGCTCTCCAGGTGCATGGGGGAGGCAGACAGAGGAGATGGCACTTTGAAGGAGGAGACACATCCCTGCCAGGGCTGCTGCCTCAGGGTCTGAGGGCAAGGAGAAGTTCTGGTGCCTGCTGCCACTGCAGGCTTCTCCCTGGCCCAGCTGGCAGCCCTGGGTGCGCAGTGAGGAGCAGACAGTGGCACCTGGTCAGGGTGCTGGGGGACACGGCGTGATGTGACAGCCTGTCCCCTGGGGTCAGGTCCCCAGCTGGCCCGGCCAGCTAAAGCTTCTCCATCGCATGGGTGCCAGGAGCTGATTTCAGGGTGGCATCGGGTGCGTGATGGGACAATCTCACCTCCACATGAAGCAGGGTTACATGCTGATGGTGCTTCAGGGGCGGTGTGGAGCGTCCTGCCCCAGCCCTCAGCTGGCTGGGTTTTATCTGCAGCTCCGGCTTATGGCAAGAAAGGCTTTTCCTTGCTGCACCCGCTCCTGCCTCCCCACGCGCCCACGCACCCCACAGGCGCCTCGCCCCCCGAACCAGCCCCACTCCACCCTCCCCTCTGCTCCTGCCCTGCAGCTGCTTCATCACCCAGAAATGCGGGGGAGGCTTCATTCCTGCGTGAAGCGCTCGGAGCGTGCCTCCTGCTCCCCCCTTGCCCTGGTTTCCCCTGGCCTCTCCTCCTTCCTGTCCTCCCGTCCCTGCTCCAGCTTCCTGCCCTTTGATGTGCCTCCCCTCCTTTGCTCCCGGGCAGGAGCCGCCTGCCAGGTGGAGATGAGCTCTCCCCACCCCACAATTAGGTGTGATCAGAAGGTTCAGCTTTTCCCTGACCCCTTGCTCCACATAGCCGGGCTCACGGCACCACCGTGGCCAGCAGAGCCCAGAACGGTGTCCCCAGAGACGGTGGGACCAGCCCCGGCTGCCAGGCAGGTCCCAGCAGCCAGGGCTCGCCTCGCCTCGGCTCTGCTTCAAGGAACCTAAGGCTGTCCTGGCCTGACTCTCCCCAGATGGGCTTTTTCGGGAGGGACGTTGGCTCTTGGGGTGTCGTTTGGGCAGCCAGGGGCTCCCAAGCATGGGTGCGCACCTGTGAGGAGGGCACGCAGTGCAGCATGTAAGAGCGCTCACAGAGTGAAAGTCTCAGCAGAGATAAGACTTTTAAAAGTGTAATTAAACACACGGAGCATCCTGCCTGTTACTCAACTCTCCTTGCATAACTCACGGGACCGGCGGCATTCACGGGTGACTGCACTGCTGTCAAAATCATTTGCTGGGCACCTGTTGGAAAAACCATCAGGTCAGCGTAGAACTAATTGCACAGGCATCTTTCACTCATAACGAGATTTAAAAATCTAGAAAAATGCCTGCCAAATGCTTCATGGCTCCCCAGATGAGCCTGCGATGCCTCTCGCTACTTAATCCACCCCGTGTGCTGGGACTGACTGGGATGGGGATGGTTCGGAGCCTGCCTTGGACAAGCACCACACACGCTACTAGCCATGTGCCATTGCCCGTGTTGCCTAACAAGACTCGTGCTGTGACAGTCCTCCCGGCACAGTGGCCCGGTGGGTGTGGAGGGGCCAGCGTTCCCCCGCCTGGCAGGACAGCTTTGCTCCGGTGCATGTCCCCCTGCTGCCCCAGGGATGCGGCCATGTCTGTGCCGCGGCCCTGAGCATCTGCTGGGGCTGATGGCCCCCGGGCCAGGCTCTGCGTGGGGCGGGGAGGTTGTGCATCGCTGCTGGGAACACAGCGATGGTTGCTCCTGGGCCAGAGGGAGGGGGACGGGAGCTGCTGCTGCCTTCTCAGGGGCTGCAGCACTTCTCCTCGGTCCCTGCCATTCGCACCCAGGGCCACGGCGAGGGCTGCTCCCGGGCTGTCCGGGTGGCTGAGCAGCAGGGAGCTCAGCTGGGGAGCCAAGCATAGACACACGGGGCGCCTTTGTTTGTCTGGGTGAGCAGCCAAGTTGCAGCCCATCTCCGGCTTCGTACCAGCTGCAGATCCAAGGCAGCTGACTGGCCCTCCAAAAAAACAAAACACGTCTAGGACCAGGGAGTGGCTTGCGCTGGTGCTGAATAATGATGGTCCCGGCGTGCTTATAAAATGATGAGGTGGAGAGCTCACTGCAGAGCTGTTCTTGCAGCCCTCCGCAGAGCATCACTGCACCTCATCAGCCAAGGTACGTTTCTGAACGAAGAGATGCAGTGTGCGTTAGCAGGGGGGTCCATGCCCTGCAGCTGGAGACAGACAGGGCTTTTCTTTAAAACTTGGGGAAAATGCTACCAGCGCTCCTGAGGAGGAGCTGCTGGCCTGGGAAACAGGGCAGCCCAGTGCCCAGGGTCTGTGGGTACCCCCCTGCCACCAGCAGAGCCCAGGGCAGCCTCCTGGCCCTGGGGCTGCGTGGGGTGAGCAGCTCAGCTCCCGCCCCTGCTCAGCGCGGGTGAGCACCAGCGGAGGGGGGTGCAGCATCGTGCCCCCGGGTGCAGGGCTGGGAGGGCATGCTGTAGGAAAATGGGCCCTCTCTCCTCGCAGAGTGCCTCGGGGGGGCTGGATCACGCTTTATTTGGTGCTGATGGGAGTCGACACCAACTTCCCATCCTGCACGCTGCAGCGCTGCTAACACCCCGGCACATGGAGCTGTGCTGTCCCTCGCGCTGCCTCTCAGGGCCAAACTCAGCTACTTTCCTCCTTCCCAGGTCCATTTTCCACCTGCATCCCGGCGGGACCATGGTGGGCACGGTAGTGCAGCTCTCAGTCCTTCTCGGTCTCCTTGGCTTCGGGAACTGCCAGGTGTTTCGCTCGGGGCCATGCCCAAAACCACCCGTGGAGCAGAACTTCAACATCACCAGGGTGCGAAGCGCCTTCTAAAACCTCACAGCAAGCAGCAAGGGGGGCTCAGGTGGCACGGGAGCAGTGGCAAAGTGACCGGGTGTGGGGTGGGTGTGACGGGTCTGGCCTGGGAGCCCCACGGCAGTGGTGATGCTGGTCCTGTGCTCCACCTGGTCCAGCACTCGCTCAGCCCCGTGCAGGAGCAGCTCTGCTGCAGTGCCCGCGGCTCGTATCAGCCGAGCGGGCTCAGCCGTGCTGCCAGCAGAGCCCGGCTGCTCTGCTCCAGCCCCTGCTGCTCAAAGTTTCTCTCTGGACTTTCTTTTCACAGTACTTGGGAACATGGTACGAGATAGAAAAGCTGCCTGCAAGTTTCGAGAGAGGAAAATGCATCCAGGCGACTTACTCAGTGAAGGGGAACGGGAAATACAGGGTGGTCAACAAGGAGCTGCTGTAAGTGCTCATGTGCAGGCTGTACCTGCAGTAGCGGGGTTCCTGTCACCTCTCCTGCTGTCCCTGGGGGTGATTTTTCTCCAAATCACCTGTTTCTGGGCATGGGGGTGCTGGGGGAGGCACAGACACAGATATTGATCTGCCTGGCTCTGCCGCCAGCCTTGGTGTCATGGGGTGCCGGGGCTGCACAAGTGCATGAGTGAGCAGGGAGGGAAGCGTGGACTTTGTTCTGCCTCACAAGAACAACACGGCAGCACGCGCCTTGTGTCCGGCAGGGACACAAGCTTGCTTCCGTGCCGCTCTCCAGCCACGCTGCGTTGTCCCTGCAGCTCCCTTGCTGGGGGTGCACCTGGCAAACAGCCATGCGTTACTTGTGGGAGATGCAGGTGGGGTGCCCCAATGGGACCGAACACCAGTGTCCTGATGGCACTAGCTCAGGGCCCTGCATTGCCGGGAATATTTTGGATTAGGTGTGTGCTGTGTGTGGCTCCAGCATCACCCCCCGAGCTCGCTGCTGGTGGCCCCGCGGACAGGAGGGCCCCACAGCATGGGTGCTGGCAGCCGGATGGCGCTGATGGAGGCAAGGGCTGCAGGCACACGCACGCACACACGCATGCACACACGCATGCACATGCATGCACACGCATGCGCATTCCCCCTTGTCTTTTACAGATAGGAAAAATGAGATGGAGATACACAGTGACTTAGGCAAAGCTGCATGGGGTGCTGCTGGTGAGACATGAGCTTCTGCCTCCTTGGATGTTCCTGTTCCACAGGAAACTGAAACTTTCCTGCCCCACGGGCAGCGTCCAGGTCTTGAGGCATGCAGGGACTAAATGCAGTTATGATGGGCAGCCAAGTGGCAGAGCCTGCTGCCAGTAGGGCAGTGCTCTGCACCCGCAGCAAAACAAACCCCAACTCACCCAGCAGGGACAGGTAATTTGTGTGCAGAAGAATGTGTTGACCTAGAAAAAATGCAGGTGATTAAACGGAGGTGAACACATGCCTTGCACAACCAGCAGAGCTCGGGCAAGCCCCTGGCACATCTGAGAAGGTGCTGGGATCTGCCTGTCCTGCACGGAGAGGTCTGCACCCCGCCTTGGGCCAGGGTCCCACCGTGGTCGCATCTCACCGCTCCCCGTGGTGCTGCGCTCCGTCTGCCTGTTGGTGTGGCAGGCGAGACAGCCTGCCGCTGCAGCCGCGGGGAGCGGGTGACAAGCGCCACCAGGCTGGGCTCTGTCCCCCAGCCCTTGGCACCGCGAAGGGCACCGCGGGGGTGGCAGAGCAGGGCAGGAGGTCTGCAGGCTGTGCGGCGCTGCGCCTTCAATGTCAGCAGCACCGATGCTGGGATTGCGGTGTCGAGGAAGAAGCAGTGAGGAAAAGAGAGGCAGTGTCACCTGGGACAACGTTTACCCTGGGACCTGGTGTGTCCTGGGTGCTGCTGAACCTGTCCCTGTGGGCACATGTATCCCACAGTTAGCTGGTACGGGGTCCAGCCCCTCCTGGTAGGTGAGTGCATCTGGAGGGGTAATTTACTGGACATAAAGTCTTAAATGGGATTTTAAGCTCACCTGATTCTATTTCTCACTGTGTCCTTCTCCCCTTAGTGCCAATGGCAGAGTTAACCAAATTGAAGGAGAAATCACGTACACGAATGCGAGCGAGCCGGCCAAGCTGAGTGTCCGCTTCAGCTGGCGTAAGTCCGTGCGGGGCTGCCGGTGCGGAGCAGGCACAGCTCCCGTGGCAGCAGCGGTGCAGAGCCGCAAAGCGAGGGGCGAACCTGCTGGGGGGGCTCGGCAGCGCGACAGGGCGAAGGCACGGGGCTTGTACCAGCTGGTGGTGGTTTGAGGATATTTATACAGAATTTACAGCAGCAACCCTCTGCATCCGCTGGTCTCAGAGAGAGAGACCAGCAGCATCAACATCCCTCCAGGCCACTTCACAGGTGGGGACAGAGAGGGCTGCTGGTGGGGGAGGCGGGAATAGGCTCACTTTTGTGAGCGCAGTGGTATGGCTGCCAGCCCACACTGCCTCAGCTTACCAGCTCCTTTCAATAATCTTTAATAATGTGTTTTTGTTTGCTTTTTCCTCCCCTGTCAAAGTAACGTACCACAGGGGCCTGTGAGGGACAGTGCCATTTCTTCATGCCGCATGGCACCTTGTCTGCCTCAACACTTGGGAAAGCGAGAATAAGTCCCCCCTCGGCCCCTCCTTATCCTACTTCCTCGCACCTCTCCCCTGGCTGTTCAACAACACTCGCGCGGTTATTTGGAGGGGTGGGAGGAGCGGGGGGACACGCAGAGGAGGTGCAGGTACTGCTCGCGGGCACGGCCAGCCCTGTCCACGCACCGTGCAGGCATCACCTGCGCCCGTCTGCCCGCAGCCCACGCCGTCCCCGTGGTCCCTGCCGGCGCGCAGGCACCCTGTATGTGGGTACAGGCTGGGCTGCTTTTTGGTGGCCTGCACGAGCTGTGCAGGTCACAGCATTAACATCCCAGCGAGTCCTTCCCGGTCAGGGCTTCATGGCTTTCTCGAGTCCCTCTGGCAGAACACAGAGTCCTGAAAGGGCTCTATAAATCACAGCTCCCCGCGCTGAGCGCAGCCGTGTGGCTTGGCAGCAGCAAACACGGGAGCAGCCCCGGGAGCTGGGGCTGTAGTTGTCTGCTGTGCAGAGATGGCCACCGACCGCGTGTAACCAAGCCCTTCCTTCCCCTAGTCATGCCTGCTGCCCCTTACTGGGTACTCGACACCGACTACGAAAACTACTCGCTGGTGTACTCCTGCACGAGCGTCTTAGGGCTCTTCCACGTTGAATACGCCTGGATTTTGTCAAGGTCTCGTCAGTTGGATTCGGGGACCGTGGAGGAACTGAAGAATGTTCTCGAGTCCAACGGGATTGACACCGCGAAAATGACGGTCACGGATCAGAGTAACTGCCCTGCCAACATGTAACTCCCGGCACGCAGTCACACAGCACCAGACCAGCTATGAACTTTGTTGCTTTCTTTATTAGCCGCTAGTTTCTCTGTGTAACAGAGAAATGCAGTAATCCCTTCGCTAATGGTAGCTTGCCAGCCCCGAGTCAATCCCTGCTGTTGTTCCCTCTGTTGCTGTTCCTCCTGTTTCATCTCACCCCGCCTGACTTTTGCAGAGTGGCTGATTCAAAGCTGATGGGTGAAGAAAAGAAACCTTGACATGCAGGCGTGAAGCTCTGCTGTTGCTGCAAATCCTCCAGCATGTGGATGCAAAAGGTTATGAGATGTGATGTGCAAATATTAGTCGCGGGGGAACCTTTCACCATGCACCCACGACTTTTGTTTTGATGCTTCTGGGCCCGCTGGGAGCACATGGCGTCTGAGCACAGGGGGTCGGTGCTGCAGCCTGGGGCTGGGCATTTTGAGCACGTTTTCTGGTTAGTGCCAAGTCAGCAGAGCTCCCTGCTAGAATCTGGATCTGGCCTTTTGTATTTCAAGTCTGAGAAGTCTCAAAATGTCCAGAAATTCAGCATCGCTCCATCCCCAGTGTCTGAGCATGTCCTCCTGTGCCCCTAGCGAGGCTGGTCCTGCACCACCAAAGCTCTGAACGTACCTGTAAGCAGACAGAACGAGCGGGCTCTTGCTCGCGGGTCCTCTGCTCCTGAGGCTTCCCCCTGCTCACCTCCCGGCACGTGCCTGCCGGCTCTGCCCCTGCCCTGGCGGAGGCTCAGGAGGCTCTGCTACATCTCTGCTTGCATAGCGCTGACGCAACTCATTAAAACAAAACGAAATCCAAACATCTGTTTCTGGCCCTCTCTCTGCCCTCCCGGCCGCGTGGCGTTTCCGAGCAGGGCGGCTCGGCAGGCTGCGTCTGCTCTCCTCGAGCCTGCGGCTCCGTCAGCGGGCTCGGCCGCGGGCTTCGGGGGGCTCACCCCGGCTGACGCGGGGATGCCCTAGCTCGGTGGAAACACGCGCCTCGCAGGCGGCTGCGGGAGCGCTGGGCAACGCCGTGCGGAGTCAGGCTGCCTTGGCACGCACCCGAGTTTTGTTGCACTGGGAGAAAACAAGCAGAACATGGGAGAAAACCCGCCTGGGAGGGGTCAGGGTCAGGGTCAGGGTCAGGGGTGCTCGCTGGCTCTGCTCTCCGGCTCGCCGCCCGCTCCAAGTCACCCAGACCGCGGCCACCCCTCGTGCCCACCAAACCACTCCCCGCAC
>VXAA01000162.1:586867-602831 GCA_013399115.1 Anseranas semipalmata | reverse complement strand
GCAAGCTGCCGGCGGGGGGCGCGGCCCCCGGGGCGCGGCGGGACAGCCCGGACCGCGACGACGACGAGCACGGGTGAGGGCCGCGCCGGGGCCTTGGGGGTTTGGGTCGCTCGGCTTGAGAAAGAGAGGGCTGCCCGGGTGAGATTTCCAGAACGACGCCGGCTGTTGTCAGGGGCATGGCCTGCCTGCAGCAGGGCAGCGGGAGGAGCTGGTGTGGTTCTTTGCTGTCTATGAGATGTTACCTGAAGTAATATTATCCTTAAATGTCAGTTCAGAAAGACGTTGACAACCAGGACAGCTTGATAGTTGCTACAAGGATGATGTACGCTTTGGAAAATACACTTTATTGTGGGAGAATTATTCTCAGCCTTCTCAAAAGGAGGTTATTTGTCTGTAACCAAAAGAGTGCGCCCAGGGAGAGGACTTGCTGGGTTGAAACATAAGAAAGATGTATTCTTCGCTGCACATTCTCAAGGCTGTTCCCTTGAGCAGTGGTAACATGCTGAGTTAGTCCAGATATCCAAGAAGCGATCCTGAGCTGGGCAGCTGTCCTTGAGAAGTGACAATTCTTGCTTTTTGCCTGATTTGAGCACCCCGTGTGCGCTGACATCACTTTGAGACTCCATCACTTTGTGATGACCAGAGTTGGACCCGAACCCCATGTTTATAAAATTGCCTTGGACAGTTTTCTTCATTTGGGACCTCATTTGGTATTGCAAAGATAAAATCATAAAATAATAATAAAATAAAATGGACATGCAGTTTTCTTTTTATTATGATAATATTCCTTTTCCTCTTTGCCTAGTTTAAGTCAGTGAGGTAGGAACTAAAGGTTTTTGGTTTGCTGTATTGTCTGTGCTAAAGGCTCCTGCTTTCCGGGGAGAAATTATTACAACTGAAGGAATGACATGATGTTTTTGAAGGAATTGAATGTAAGTAGCAATTTGCTACACAGAAGTTGTGATTTTTTTTTTTCCTGTTCTGTTTTAATATAAGCACAAGGTATTTACTACCCCACCGAGCATAAAGTAAAACTGGCTGTTAGGAGCCTGTGTTCTATTTTCTGAGGTTGCTCTTCTACCATCTTGTGGAATGGTCAGAAATTAGAGTGCAAGCTAATGAGCTGAGTGTATGGTATAGTTGGTCAAGCAGTTAAGTGGGCAGGAATCCAGCTTCTATTTCCTGTTTACCGATGTGAATTGATAAATGTGTTATTAGATTAATTCTGAAGTTGCCTTGCAAATTACACCACATTGCCTAAGCCTGGCATGTTGTATTAGAAGATTTCCTGGAAAGATCAGGATAGGGTATTTACAGCTAGTTTGTGTGCGAATATTATTTTTTGGTTGGCAGCTCTTCAGTACATCAGTGTTATTTCTGAATTTGGCAAAATGATTTTGTACTCTAAAAGAATTACAAGCAGTACAGCTGTGATTTTCCTTTTGGACTAAAAATTGGTTTATAAGTTAACGTATCTGGTTTCTTAGTGCATCTCTATCAGCAGCCTCCATGCTTATTTCTACTATTGAAATTCAGATCTGAATACCTTTAAAAATAGCTACAGATAAAGGAACTCATTGTGTCAGCTGTCATCTTTTAAAGTACCGTGTTCAGAAGAGCTCACATGTATTTGCATCATTATCAGCCTTGCACTGTTGTTAGTGATGGTAAGATTCTTTGGAAAACTTCCTTAATGAAGATATGATGCGAGAGAGAAGTTTGTGAAATTAGGACATCACTGGAACAGCATCCTAAGAGCTGAGATTACGGCTTAATGGTAGATACACTCTTGGCAATCCTGGTATGCAGCATTTTTTGCTTTAAAGCTCCTGTTAGAGCCTGTGAAGGATCTGATCTGGCATTGTACGAAGTAACTAACTGTGTGTGTGTATTTAGCTGACTCCAGTTCCGTGCTCTGGTTTGCAGCATAGTCCTGCCAGCAGCTGTGTTGGAACAGACAAGAGCCTGTTCCAAGAGTCTTGCTCCAAGAGTGGGAGCAAGTGAGGTGTGAGAGGTGCTCCTTCGAGTGATACTGCGGCTGAAACCTGACCTGTCAAGGTGTGGCCTCAAAATAAGTGATTATTTATATATTTAAAGATGTGAAAGAATACAAGTGAGCACTTCTGAATTTTTTTCATCTTTTAAATCTGATTTTACTTAGAAAGATTAGATTTCATATTTCTCAGCTATAGAAATATGAACCTGACCCCCTGAAGAGATGTCAGGAAGCATTTTCCTGTGATGGTCCTAAGCTTTATCATTAATGTTAGGCTCCTATGGCATGCCTAAGCATGCTGAATTGGAGACAATCAAGGAAGGTGTGTGTTTTTAGACACTTAGTCACCCTCCTGCGATGGCTTTTTACATGAAGGGGTGAAATGACATGTCTGTTTGCCACTAATGATCATTTTTTTCCTAGCTGAATTTTAAACTGTGCTCTGGGGGGTGTTCCACAGCTAAAGCACTTAATGTTGGAGTGTAAGTTTAAAGAAATGATTGCAAAAAAAATAAACCACTGAAATATTTCTCAGTCTTGTATTTGTAAGTTACTGAATGGCTGGCTGTAGGCTGTCCAATTTCAAGACTACTGTAGGTGAAAGATTTTTTTCTAAGATTGTCAATATTATTGTTAGATATTTTGTTGGGTGTCCTCTGGGCAAGTGCAGTGAGCACACAGGCACCTGATGGGACTCTCTCATCTGTCACATTTCCTCTTACACCAAGCTCTCTCCCTTTACAGGGGCTGCGTATGTCCGACTGCTACGGCTAGTAAAAATTCTCATGCACTCGATATGTAACCGTGTGATCATCTTATGTTAGTCATAAATGAACTTTAAGCAGGTGTTTAGCTGATGTTTAACTGGTGATTTTTAGAGTCTTAAATAGGGAGGTTTGAATAACTGGTGTTCCTGGACTAGAGCTCTCGCTTTGTCATCACGAAGCTCATGACTCTCCACCCTGCCAGAGCAGGCAATCTGACTCATGTTTTGCCCGCTCAGATTGCAATCCTTGTGTTGCAGTTGGGACAAAGTGGTAAATAGATATGGAAGTTCACACATGACTTTCAGCATCTTTGAGCAACTTTGAGGTTCAGCATCAACTCCTCCACTTGTAGATTTTTTTCTCTCTTAATGTTTCTTCCGTTGTATTATGCAGTGCTCTCTGTAAAGGTTAAATTTAGTTGGTACTTGGAATTTTGCATAATCAGTTTTGTTTTACAGGTGGTATTCTGCCTAAAAGCAGTTGTATTATTGAGATAGAATATATATTTTAAATCTGGTAATTTATTATTGGAACAGTCTGTGCTCAAATAAGAGTAACTAAACCAAATTCTTTCAGCCAGCTGCCCACCCCCCAAAAAATACCCTGTAACATTTGCTTCCCTAAATAATAATTTTACAACACTTCACAATATCTTAATGCACAAGGAAATATTAAATAATGGGATTATTTTGCTATTCTAATGTTACATTTCTTGGTTTAGTCTAAGGGAAAGACCACCTTGGATGATGCTTGCACCAACATTTTAGAGAAAATGTGGAAGCTGGTAGGTCCTGTTGACTAAACCTTTCAGTGGCTTCCAGATCAGCAGAGTGGTGACTTTCCTTCTGAACACAGGGCAGCTGTTTTCCTTGTGGCTTACACATTGTGTCAGTCTGGGTAGGCTTTTGTTTCTGCAAATATACATAAAATGGTACATTCTCTGATTAACTGAGGAAATTCTAAAAAGTGTAACATCACTGGTGGCTAGCTGTGTAAAGCATGGAACTCCCTTGGCTTAATCACACCAGTGAATCAGTACGGTTTTATGATTCCAGTTCACGGTGACAAAAGCAGTATTAATAACCAGCTCGTTCAGTCCGATCTGTTTTACTGCAGGAAGTTATTTGTTGCTTGGTATTGTTTGTGCAACAGTTTTGCTAATAATCATAGCAGCTCACTGAGCAGAGGTGAGGTGGAAGTTACTTGGCTTTTTGCAGCAAGTATTGTGGGTTGTAATAAGAGGAAGAATGTTACGTTAACTTGTAACGAGAGCAGACAGTTAATGGGGCAGTGATTGAATAATAGTGGTAGTCTCTTGAAGATATGTACATAAATATATGTACAATATATAAGCACTGAGTTCATTTAACTACTGTGACTTGTTAGGGAAAGTTAAGTCACAATGGTTATTTGTCGTAACTTAACAAAAGTATGTTTGGGGCAGTGTTTAATAACGATGTTTATGCTTTGACCATGCCTTTGTGTCAAAACAATATTTTTTTTGCATAGTATAGAGGCTGAAAGACATTCTCAGTGTTCATTTTCTGTGGCCAAGCAGAACAAATTGGTTTTAGAAGATGAAAAACATTAACTTTTCTTTCTTGTTTCAGTAAAAAATCCCAGAAGTGGGATGAAATGAACATCATAGCTACGTACCACCCAGCAGGCAAAGATTATGGCTTGATGAAAATAGATGAACCTAGTACTCCTTATCACAGGTAGGTTTGCTGAATTGCTGCCCTAAATAATGGTAGGTGACATAGTAGTTTTGCAGCAAAATTGACGTTGTGGATGATTGCCTGACAGATTGTGCAGTCCGGCTGGATATATACAACGTATTTGAATTTTCAAAGCTTCTAAATAAAGGCTTATAGCTATCGAGAAGTACTGCCAAAGTAACACTTTTGGAAGTCTGTGTGTATTAGAAGGTCTGTATGTATCAGGTTTTAGTCTTTTAATGGAATTAATAAGTCTGACTTGTATTGACTTTTTTTAGTTAACAACCGTGTACTAGAATATAAATTGTCATTTATATCAATATTTAAGTTAGATTTGGAAAGCTTTTAGAGTATTACAGGAGTCTTTTAATTGAGCATTGTAATGTCTTGAATGTTTTATCGATCAATTTTTCAGCAGCAAATTATTGATAAAGGTTACTCTATTTGTTTGCCTTCCAAGCATGGTAGGAGATGACGATGAAGATGCAGTGAGCGATTCAGAATCAAATGAGCCCTTAAAAGCAGATGTGTTGAGTAAAAAGTAAGTATTGTCATAGAAAATTGACTAAATGTTAAGATTGTTTTCTTTTTCCTGGAGTGGTTTCGGTTTTGGAAAGGTGGTGCTGTTTTCTCTAGATGCTAAATTTTTGCTATTTTCAGTCAAAGTAGTTTTCTATGTTGATAGTTCCAGTGGTACTTAAAGTCTCTTGCAGCTTGTTAGTACACATAAACTTTGTTCATTACTTTTGTCATATTTGTACGAGTGTTCCGAAATTTCATGGATTTTATATGGTGAAAAACTTGATGCTTCAGTATCTTGTATTGTATGCTTTATGTAGACTGGCAGCTGCAGCTGAAGGTAAGGGACCCAAGATTATAGCAAGGCAAGAGGAAAGCAGTGAAGAGGAGGAGGATGAGGATGAAGAATTAACACCTGAAGAACGAGGTAGGCATAAGTTGTTGGTGTTTTTTTTTATATACACGTAGTTTCAATTTTTCAATACGAAATGTTTGGGAAGAGAAAGTACTATCTAACAGGTTTTGTCATTTGAAAATGGAGATATGGACCCTTTGAAGGGTAAGTAAAAGATTGGAAAAGAACAGATCAGTTGTTCAGTCAGGACTGTTTGGTTTGGGGTATGCATATGCAGAGGAGTTTGCTGTTACTGGCTGCCCCTTTGCATACAAGCTTAATGTATGGGAATTTCTCTTAAGAAACCTAGACTTCTCAAACGAGAAGCTCTTCTGTTTTGGGGGTAAGTACTTCTTCATTTGAACATAGTTCAGGTAGACTTAATTGTAGCAGTACTCATAAAATTGTTAAGACTGTACTAATTGCTTGCAAGAATACAGTTGTTATTTATTTTCAAAGCAATTGGTAGATGGATCCAGCAGGAAATCTACAATTATTCCTAAGAAAATTGCCTCACGGATCTTCAACAGAGATGTTATTTTACGTTAGCTTGGGCTAGAACGTTTTGAGGAAACAGTCAAATGATAATACTTCTAAGGTTTGAGTATTGTGTTATCTAGCTGTTGCTTCTCATCTTTCCTGGCCCCATTCATCAACTTTGAATGTGTAACCTTACAATTCTAGAGGAAGAGAAAAATAGTGTTGGGGCTGCCAATAAAACAAGTTTAATTATGAGACTTGCTTTGGAAATGTTGGGTGTATGAAACAAAGATAAGTTTCAGGCCACAGGGAAAGAGGAAAATATTTTCTTCTATGTGCGGTAAATATATCTCTTATAACTTGCCTTTGGTAGCTGGCCAGGAGTCAAGTTGGA
Source organism: Anseranas semipalmata (assembly GCA_013399115.1). NCBI lineage: Eukaryota > Metazoa > Chordata > Aves > Anseriformes > Anseranatidae > Anseranas > Anseranas semipalmata. The sequence goes on along the minus strand of VXAA01000162.1, from coordinate 596,563 downwards.
CATCTGCAGAAGTTCTTCTGTCCCACCAGTACCTCTTGGTTTGTCCTTAAGCCTGCTTAGAAACCAGACTTGTGAAACTTTGGATTTTTTTTTACACTGTTACTAGATGCTTTTTGTCATTCAGACTTCATCTTAATTGCAGACAGGTTCTTCTAAAAGCTCTTCAGCCAGTCCATTAATTCCTCCATTTTTCATATGTCAGATTTGTTTAAAAGAACAAGGATTGCTTGGTCATATAAACAGTGTACTTTCATGGTAGGAATAAAACTGACCTACAAAGCAGTTGATGCTTGTGCTTCTATGAAGAGGAAGTAAGTGATTTTATTTATTTATTTATTTATAAATATCAAATCTTTGCACTTTTTTTTGTCCACAGAAAAAAAGAAACAGTTTGAAATGAAGAGAAAAATGCACTATAATGAAGGACGAAACATCAAACTGGCAAGACAGCTCATTGCAAAAGAACTACATGGTGAAGAAGATGATGATGAGGAGGATGAAGAGATGCGTGATGCTGCAGATGTAGAAACAATGAATACAGAAGCTACCGAACATGGTGAGGTGCTGATTAATCAAAAACTGTGTTCAAGTATTGGTGGTCCTTTCAGCTGTTGGGATGTATATGCTCAAGTGTGAGAATGAATAGAAAGGGTACAGTATGTATGTAATGCTCAACGTGCAATACTACGTGCTGTTGGGATAGGTGGATTTATAGTGTGGTACCAAAACAATCAGTACTGTTAATTAAACGTGGGCTTCTGTTTCTTATAGCACAACAGAAGAACAAACACCTCTGCTTCAGGCCAGTGCTATCTCCACAGCATGAATGACTCTTGGTAATGAACTTGCCAGCATCCTTTTTAAAGGGAGAGCTGTCCTGTACAGGATGCTTAAAGCTGTGGCCACATGGGAGAGCCTGGCCTTATGTTGTGGTGCACTTCCCATTCCGTTCCCAAAATATCCTAAAGTCAGCAATGGGAAACTAGCGTAAATGCTTCCTCCCTGTACAGAGTAGTGTATCTAATGAACTTCTGCCTGTCTCATGGTAACTTAAAACTATGCTGTTAGGGATTCAGTATCACTTGTCCTTAAGCATTAATGTTCAGTTTTATAGTATGGGATGAGAACCTCAGCCTCCCGTTTTAGCACAGCCACTTCGAGAATGTCTGGGACTTTCAGCTGGGAGCTGTTTCTGGAACCTGCTTCAGAGCAGTCTCTTGATAGGAATCTCTTAGAACTGTAGAGGTTGACACCTTCTCTGCCATCTTTAAACTTCTCTCTGGGACTGTATAACAAAGTCTTTGATTTTATGTGGTGGCCTGGTGAATAACTTCATCTGTTCAGTACCTACCTCTGTGTGGAACAGCACATTGAACAAGTTTTTGGCATTAAAAAAAATAGACATCTCTTGCTCATGAGACTAGTGGCAATGAATCTGAAGTCTGTAAGCCTCCTTCATCTGTTGCTTGGCAAAACTATGAGACATTAGAACAGCCTGCAGACTTGGGAAGATGCTGCATGGGTTTAACTCAGTTCACGTTTGCTTTGCAAGACCATGTGAACTAGACACTTTTCTAAAATTAGCTTAAATTTCACAAAATAAAAAGGTGATTTGCCAAGTTGCATTTTTTTTAAGTTCTGTGGATTGCACATTTTAGTTCCATTATTTCTTATGGGAGGGCTAATGCCTTCGTAATTGCTTTGAAAGGGTCACTTGCTACATGTCTGAGACCCATTAATGGACTGAATTTCTACAGTAATTTATCATACGCCTTATAATGGCTATTTACTAGAACTTCACTCTCCAGGGGAAAGGAGGGCTCCAATAGGCAACCTTATGACCTTTCTCCATGGCTTGAAGCTGCCATCTCTGCACTCTGGTGTAAAACAGAGGCAACTCCGCTCCCCAGCTGCATTCTCCAGTGGACAGAAGGCACACCTTTGCAGCATTTTTCCATCTCTGTTGTTGAAGTCCATTCCACCTTGCCTCATAACCAGCTTCTGAGCCACAACTGGTAATTATCAATTTTAGACTGCTCATGGCCAATAGATTCCATAAATCTAACTGTTTGCCAGTTTATCAATCCATTAACTAACTGGTTCACCTTGTTGCCATGGCATATAGAAATTCTTTCTATTAACTTGATGTGGTTCTCAATTCTTCACTTTTTTTTTTGTATTATTCTGCTTAACAAGCCCTGGTCTTTCATTATCTCCTAATCTCTACATCAACTATCATAATTTTTGCTCTCTGTAGTTAATTGATTCTTCTCAGGTTAAATACTGGTCTGACTTTTGTAATGGCTGGTGAATTGAATGCCCTCAAACTGATGGTGTGCAATTCTTTGGGGCAGGGTTGGTCAAAGGACAACGGAATCTGGTCAAAGCTGTTAATAAGCAACTGTCTTCTGTCACTGCCCACGTTTTAAGAAATTCCTACATTGAGCTGACAAGTGTTCAGCAACATAACCACGTTAATGTCAAAGTTGTACTGGAATAACTTTTTTTGAGATGATATCTCTTGATTATTCTCTCACCTTTATTCAGGGGGCACAAAAGACTCTCATAAATGTTAATTACAGATTACATTTCTGAAATAGCAAGTTTTAAAACCAGCTGCTTGGATTCGTTGCTAAGCTGTACTTTTGGTCATGCTAGGCAATTGGATATTTAAACAGTATTTTGATTTGGTTGTTTCCTTCAGGGAAGTGAAGGAAATTCAAAATGCTGATAATATTTTTGTTCCTGAAATTCCCTCCTTACGACTGTAAGTTTGTTAGGATTCTCTTGGATCTTCCTGAAGCTATGTGAAAAGTCTTTAATTCATCTGGATAGCTTTCAAAGAGCTCTTTGACTTCAAATCATTGTATTTTAAAGTGCTTTCTTACAGAGCAGAGAAGGAGAGTTTTCTTCAGTGTATTGGGTGATGCAGGCAATGAGTCTTTTTTGTGATGGCTTATTTTGTCTTCGGTCTGTTAAACTAACAGCTCCAATGTTTGCTTTTAACTGCAGAGGAAAAGTCTGCCTCTTACTGCATGTTGTATTTTAGCTACATTTTGATAACTTCTTCCAATTGACTTCAATTCTTCTGAAGTTACAGAGATCATCTGGTGACGTAGCTTCCACTCACTTGTTATGTCTGAGACTGTAAATCTATGTGAGTGAGAGCTGGTATGCAATGTCTATTTATTCCAGTGAATAGCATGACTTCTATAGTACTGATGATCACTTCAGATAAAGATGTGACATGAAGCATCTCTCAGTGGTTTGTTGTGACTCTAGGGCTCCTCTGGCTCCTGGGTTGTTTTTGGGCAATTTGAGACCCTCTTGTCACTTGGAAGGTTTTTGTCCATGAAGATCCCTTCAAGGTTCTTTGCTTCTCTTATCCATTACTGCTTTCTGCCCTCTAATCCTACCTGTTTCATTTTGCAGTAAAACTAAAAGTACTCTCCTGATCTCTGCAAGCTCTCCTTTTTGTTATGTCTGTGCTGAGGAAGGGGCTAAAGACTTGAGACAGATTTTTAAGAAGGCTTCTGTCAGGTACCACCAAGTCTGCTAATGTAAGTTGCGCTTCTTGGTTACAGAATGAGATTTCTTGCTGATTGAAATGAAGATGGCCAGTCCAGTCAGTAATGGTGAGAACTATTTGTATATTTATGCCTCTGTTTTCATCCCGGGCTACCAAATATTTTAAATGGATGGGTCATTCCTTTCTTGCCTTAAGTAGCTGCTGTGCATGTGGATTCCACCAGTCAAGATTTTTGGAGGAAGAGAAAGTTGAAGTTGTAGTAGACTGCATTAAGGTTGATTCAGCATTTCAGCTTCTCTGGAATTTCTCTGGCTATTCCCTACTTACAACTCCATGAACAATGTGATAGGCTTTGCCTGTAAAATACTGACCTTTGTTTCTCTCTGCAAACACCTTTCCTTTAAAAATTCTATTTGAAATCACTGAAGGCAAGATTCCTCATTTAAGTTGATTTAAGCGTAATGATTTCGATGCAGACTTGTGTGCTGCTACACAAAAGTATCTTTCCTCAGGAGACACAAGGATCTATAGCAGTTCAACTGACAAGCAGTAAAACTATTGTTCTCTGCTTATGGTTCGTTTAGCATTCATTGCTATGATGACAAATTTACTCAGGTACTGCTGATCAGCTTAGCTGTCAGCTGACTGGGTGTGCTCTTCTGGACTTTGATAGCTACGGAATACATTGTGTTTTCTTAACCAGGGTGAGCATCACCCTAAAGATGACTTATGTGAGAAGACTGGGAGCATGGACAAATCGTTTTTGCTTGTCAGATATGCTATTCACTTGTTAAACTGCTCATGTGACCAAGTCTAACTCAAGCACAAGCCTAACTGGCTTTCTTTAAGAAGGTTATCATCTGGACATGGCTTTCTCTGATCTTTGTGTTATGCAGTTGAATTTTCAGGCATATATACATATGTATGTATATATACGTATGTGTGTATGTGTATATACGTGTAAATAGCCAGAGTCAGTGGGCATTTTTATGCGAAAATTACTGATGAGAAGGAACCTCTTCTCTGAATTGTTACTGTTCCATAAGTCAAAACTGTGAGTTGAATGGCTTTGTGAACAACACATCAGACTGTGCTACTTCATTGATTACATTATTTTGTTTTTAAAGTGTCTCCTTTGGAATTGAAACTTGACCTGAAAAGTACTATGCTTACTTATGCTTCAGGAACCTCATGTCTTAGTTCTGCGAATTGATCTCTCTTAAGACTTGGATTAAATACTCCCGATTCCAGGGTTGGCAAGAATTCAGTGCTTGGTATGCTGAACAATAGCATTGGCTATCTCTTCAGAACATGAGGGTGAAATAATTATTTTGTAGGTTTCAGCACTCTCAAATTAAAAGCATCTAGGTTGCTAAGATGTGTTGCAAAGATTACCTTTGGGGAAGCAAAGATGATTTCAGTAGTATATTTGTGTGATATTTTGTTTTTGTTCTTTTAAATATTCAACGAGTGTGAATAGTTACCTATTTTCATAATCTTTTTTGTGCAGCACATGCTCCTCATGACCAGCTGGAAGGTAGAGCACGCAGCATAGAAGAAATCTGTCCAGAACTGTAACTGCTTGTCAAAGACACAAATATAAACACTGCTTCATGATTTTTGCAATTAAGGCTCTTAAATATTGAGAAGCATATCAGTTACAATGTTGTATTGCCAAGAATGTTAATTTTAGACTTGTCCATTAGGCAGAAAAAACTGTCTAATTGGTTTATTCTTGTGCCTAGTATTTCACGGAGAATACTGCTTTATTATCTGTTCAACCAGAATGGCATTCCCTCTATGTATAATGCTGATTATCTTGCGTAATGTACTGTTACTCTTCATGCTTCAAAACACAGACAGTATCTTTGTTTTTTCACTATTTATTTGACAGTGCTCTAGGTGTGGTATCCCTTATGGAAGGGTTTGGGACTCAAGAGCTAAACGGTACATCATATATCAGATCGACACGCAAGCTATTTACAGATGTGCTAAGCAGTGTAATAAGGGATTATACAACTTTTACAACTTCTCTTTATAAAATTTTGACCTCTTAATTTAGATTTCAGTGTATTATTACCTGTACTTCCTTGGTCTCTAGAAGAAGATCTGTATTATTTTTCAGAGCAGTATTTGGAATCAGTTATTTGCTTCTGACTAAGGCAGTGCTAGTCTGGTGGAGGGAGTGTTTTACACTGGAAAAGTGCTAACTTGAACTTTGAATTTAGCTGTCATTTTCTCTTCCACTGGATGTTTTTTTGAAGCTCTCTTGGTTTATCTGGAGAACATGAAAGTTCCCTCCAGCTTTTTTCTTAAAACCGCACCAACTGTTATTCTTCTGGCTCTTGTTTCTAACTTTTGGTCCTTTCCAGTTGCATGATGAGTGCCTGTGCTACTAGCACCTGAAGAAAAACACCCATCCATAAGGAAAATCCACATCAGGACTGTGAAGATGGGCTGAGTTTAGGCTCTGCCTGTTCTTTATGTAATGGTAACTGCTGGTGATCTACTTGTTTGGGGTTTGTAACCTGCATACTGAAAACCACTGGTCTAAATCTTTCTGCATCCAATATAGCTTATACAGCTGCTTTTGCAAAATGAAGGCTGTTTGGAAGAACAGAAGGGAAACTGCCTAATTCAAATACTTGTTTACAATGTGGTTGTATAGCCCTTGTAAAGAGGGATTCTGAACCTCCACATTGCTGTAAACAACTTCCCACTCGATGGAATTTGACTAGTGAATGTTCTAGTATTCAAAATAGCTCCTTGGTTTTATTATACCAATGAAGTATACACTTAAGCTTTAGCTTGATTATGGAATACAGTGTATATCTTAATTTTGGTCTGAATTTGATATGTTGCAAAAATCCATATAATTATATGGATCTATTTTAAAATGTCTTTTTGTCCACTGTATATGTGAAGTTTGAATAAAGGAATGAAAGTTATTTTACAGTTATCTGCGTTCTCAAGTGTGAGCTTTCATGAAATCCCAGAGATTGAGAGTGAATAAGGCAGTAGAATGCTGTCATGTGCAAGATTTATACAGGAATAATAATTAGAATGGATGTATTGCCAAAGATATCTGTGAGCTGTGCTAAGTGGTGTGGTAGTGTGCCTTTCCCAAATATCTCCTCTCCTTATAGGTAACAGGGTTGTCAGTTGTGGGATATTTAGTCTCCTAAGGGCCTGAATTAAAATTAATAGTGTCTTTTCACAAGAAAAAGTTGAACTCTTGATTCAGTCCAGTGTGGTGATGCTACCTTTTCAGTATGGAGATTGCTATTTCTTCTTGTATCAAACATTTTTGTATCAATTTTTGTAGAGCAAGCAGGGGCAAAGAGCAAGCATTTAGATGCTTATGACTCCTAGAGGCACTTACTGTAGCTTCAAATTTGGCTCTCAAAGTTTTTCAGAATTTGAAGTTTAGACCCTTTATGTATTAGCTGTGAGCGTTCAGATTGTTGGTATGCGCAGAGCTCTGTATTTCAGATCGGCTGGCTGATGGCCTGGTCTGCCCTAGGTAAGGCAGAAAGTCCTACTGAGAGAGCAGCAGTGGCTGGCGAAGCTGTGTGACCTTTTGGATTGGAGCATGAGTAGGTCAAGATAAACCAATGCGTGTGGGTGACACAGTTGTCTTCTGTGATGCTTTAAAACATTACTTTTGCTTTGTGATGAAGTCAGTGCCTGTATCCACAATTAAAGCAGAATCCATCAGAAATAGCTCTTATATGAACTTATGTCCTACCTTCTTCCCCAGCACGATTGCTGTGCCCAAGATCTCATTTTTATTTTAGTGCTCAATGTGGGTACTTTGTACCCTACAATGCCTGCAAAGCATTTCATTTAGCAAACAAACAAGCAACCTCCTTTGCTAACTTTCAGTAAAGACCTCTCCTGTAATGATTTCCAAAATCCTAGAGGAAATGGGTATGTATCTTTGAGGAAGGCAGAGTGTATATAAATATATGAAGGTAGTTTTAAATGAATCTCAGAATGTATAGGTCCCTTCAGCTTTCAGCTCTTTAGCAGTCTGGCTGATCTCCCTTTTTCTGTGCAACCAAGTCCCCAGGTTTCAGTTAGATGCAGTTTTGGTAGGAACTTGTGTTGGTTTTAGTTGTGGGTTTTATTAAGGCTTTGTTGTCCTCTTCATTTTCTTCAGTGCTAGCAAAAATTCTCTTTGTACTTCGTATTGCTCACCTGGAGTGCAACCCAATGTACCTGACACTTCTTTTAAATGAGGGGCTGGTTTGATTTTATCCAGGCTTACACCTTCATGTATTTTAAAGGCTAAAATAGGTAAGTTTACTTTGCAGTTACTACAGATCCTCTTTGTAGCTTTTTTGTTTTGTTTTGTTTTTAGAGGGATGTCTGACTTCCTTCTATTTTGGAAATATTAATTAGTTCTCCCTGCTGAGTAGGGACAAAAGCGAGGAAATGCCTTTCTTCTTTTATTTGCATGCAGGTTTTAATCTTGTGGTGATAAGGTGATGGCTCATTTGTACAGTAAAGAGTGGCATAAAGAGGAAACAAAATGCACACAGCCCTCACTGATGTGGAAATTGAAATCCACAACTTCATAATTGCAAAGTTTCTCACACAGGTTTATTTAAGCCCTTAAGTTCCATCCTGTTCAGGGAAAATATTTCCAGAATGCTTCCACTAGGAAGATCACTTGCAAGTAACAGCCTTAACCCCATCCTTAAGGTTTTTCTGTTCTTGAAGGTGGTTTTGTTTGTTGGTTGGTTGGTTGGTTTTGTTTTGTTTTGTTTTGTTTTTTTTACACAGAGTTGTGCACAGTTCACAGAAACTCCAAATATTTTTTCTGCAACTGTCCCTTGTGTTGAACTTGTATATCTTACTGGAATTCTTTGTTTCTGTAACATGCTTTTTTTGTGGTGTTTATTATGCAACCACCTCACAAATGTACTTACTCTGTTTGAAAACTGTTAAGTGTCACAAAAGAAATAAATACAGTTGTTTTCCTGAGTGCCTTATGGCACTGTCTAATACCAGATGTAGTGGTTTGACTCTTTGCAGCTTTTTAGAAGAAACTGGCAGCCCTTGTAAGGTTTGCACACGTGTTCATGGATGAGTACTTAAACCAAGAGTGCAGTTTCCTCATTGCTGCAAATGTTGCTTTCATGTTTAATGTAGGTCTGATATGTGTCAGTTTGTACAAGGTTGTGAATTGTTTGCCCACTGGGAACCTGAATCATGAATTTAAAACAGCCCCACAGAAAAGGTTGGTGTTTTCAAGGATTAAAACAGGACTGTTTTTTCTCTACATATTAAGCATTGAGTAATTGCTCATTGCAATTGAGTAATGAAAAATGACTAAATTTCCTGTATTCCAGGGAAGAGCTGGGCTCTCCTTTCAATTGAACACTTGTCGAGTAGTTGAGAAGTGGATTTCACAACATGTGCAGCCTGAGTGATGTGGAAACTTCTTCATGTGCTTCTTTCTCTGTGTGGGACAGCTCCCAAAATATATAATCACATAACTTATGTAACTTTTAGTTTAGATCCGCCATTTCACCAGTCAGAAAGAAAAGAACTGAACTGCTAAACGGGCGTGCTCCGCCCCTGGCTGCTGAGGGAAAGCCCCCCCGCTACCCAGGGAATGCCTCTGAGGAGAACTGGAGCCCTGCAGCAGCCGCCGCAGCGCCCCGCGCACACCCATCGCCACGGCGGTGTCCCGCCGGCGCGGGGAGCGACAGGCGGATCAGCCTATCGCAGCGCTGGGGCGGCCCCTTCCTTACTTATGAGGGCTGCGATTGGCCTTTCGGGTCGCCGTGGCAACAGAGTTTGCCAATCGGTGAGCGGCCAAAGGCGGTTTCCCCGTTGGCTTATGCGGCTGTCACTCTTTTGAAGCCCGATGAGGAAGTGATCCCTGCGGCGCTCGGTGGTTGGCTATCTCCTCCGAGAGGCCCAGTTATTGGCAGTTCTTCCTGTTACGCCCTCCTCTTTCGCTTTGCGATTTGTCAAGGTGCTCGCCTTTTCCTGTGACTGGATGGGTTGGTTATCATTCCCCCGCCCTACGCCGCTACAGCGAAGCCCCGCCCACACCGGGGCTTTATTGGCTGGTCCTGCTGTCGGCTGCCCCCTATTGGCCGGCCGGGCTGTCAGTTGCGGCTGGGCGCGGGAGGAGGGCAGAGGGTCTCTCG
>VXAA01000162.1:540049-586752 GCA_013399115.1 Anseranas semipalmata | reverse complement strand
CGTGCCGTGCCGTGCCGCGCCGCGCCGCTCCGCCTGCCGTTCTGCGGGGCCGTGCTGGCGCCGCTGCCCCCGGCCGGTCTCGGCTTCCCGCTGCCGGGGCGAGGCGCGTGCTCCTTTGTTATTGCCCTACGGAGCGCCCGCTTGCCTGTCACCGCCGTGAGCTCACTTCTGCCCGTGCCGGGCAGCCTTCCCGTCCCCTGCCCCCCTGCTGTTATCCGTTCCGCGTCTGTTGCGCACCCTTGTGCGCGCTCAGCGTGACTCCGCTCCTGCGGCCGTGGGCTCGCTCTGCGCACGCGGACCCCCCTTCGGTGCCTGGCGTGGTCCCGCTTGCTGCTGGCGGGGCGGGCGGCTGCGACCTGGGGCGGTGTGCCCCTGCCGTGCCCCTGCCGTGCCCCTGCCGGCCCGTGGGAGCCCCCGCCCGCAGTCCTGCGGCCCCGTGGCCGGCGCAGGCCGGGTTAGTGCTCCGGCTGTGGGGAGACAGTCGGCCTTCCTCTGGTCTGCGGGGTGCGTTTGCGCCTCCTCTTTGTGTCGGCTTTAGCAATCGTGTGGTTCTGGGACGCGGAGGAAGTTGGAGAAGAAGGCTTGGATGGTTTGCAGCTCTGGCAGGAGCTGGAGTTCCTGTTCTGCCCTCCTTTGCTCCTGTGTCTGCTGCCAGCTTGTCCCCGGCTGCTTCTGCCACATCTTTGTTGTGGTGGCCGTGGCATGCGTTGTTGGATCCTCCTATGAACTCGCCACCCTGGCGGAAGAGATGGGATGGTTTTCTGCTAGGTTAGTGAGTTGAGTCAGCACAGCAAGCCTCCTAAAGCTGATGGGGAGGAGGAGGAAACTTTGCTGCCAGAAGCAAGGCCCAGAGGAAGGCAGTGGGTACCTCCTGCTGCAGTAGCAGTGAGCTTTTGGGTTGGCTAAACTGTTCCGCAAAACTTTGCCCTGAGCTGGACATGACTGCTACTGCATGTACTTGCTGGCACAACTGTGTTTAATGTGGGCCCCTCCCATTTGGTGACAATGTGGTCTTAGACTGGCTTAATTTAACCAGAGAACCATACAATTAAACTTAATTCTCTTCGATTACTGACACCTGCTGAGTATAGAATGCACTTCAGAAAGCAAGAAATAATGACTAACTTTTGTGTGCAGAAATGTGCTGCTATTCCTTCAAGGAGAGAAAGTACAGAAAGCACGTTGTCAGGGTCTTCTAATGCATTATGGTCTTTCTGACAGCCTCTGACACTACTACCTTTGAGGAAACTGCAGAAAATCATATGGTGAAGTCACTTGATGCCCCCAAAACATGCTTCTGATCTTCAAGTGCTAGGAAGTGGTTAAAATTGCGAAGCAAAAATCCTGCCATATTTCAGGGAGGTAGGGTGGGGAGAACACAACAACAACCAAAAAGCAGACAAAACAAAGAAAACTTACTGTAGTATTTACTTTAATAACTTCGGTCACTGGGATGCGTTCTTGTGATTTACCTGATCCGAGTACTCGGAAACCACCTCACTGAGGTTGGCTGCAGGGGTTTTACCGAGGTGGGTGTATGCGCTAACGCAGAGCAAGGCCTTTATAAGCCTTAGCAGTGCTGCAGGGAGCAGTGCCCTCGTGCCGTGTTCCTCAGCTTACAGCAGCACAGAGCTGAACAGGTGGGTGTAGGCTCGGTCCTTCCCATCGGTATACCTGCTGGAGCAGTTAAATAAAGTTGTCGGGAGGCATATAGTGTATGGAAGTGTCGTAGTTTACTTACACTTTACTTATAGCCACTGAGAGAACTGGGAGGAAGTAGATGAATCAGAGTTTCTGAGTCACCAAATCACTGTTTTCACAGGGAAGAATTTAAATCTTTTAAAACATACTACTACATACGGCTTCAGAGACATGGCTTTCCTGCTTATCTGCCTCTCATGAAGGTCATGTTGATGTGTTTTTGGTTTTGACATGTAGTTGGGAATATCATAGCTGGCTGAATCAAAGAAGGGTTTGTTAGTTTACATAAAATGCATATGAAAGTAGCATGGGTTGCATGTTGCTGTTGAGTTGCTGATACAATGGTAGATAATGGCTATAAAGAGTCACATCAGGCGTATGGTGTGTTATTTCATAGTAAGGTATGTTTTTTTCCCAGCAGATAAAGAAATCTTTGGATTATAAAACCTGAAGCAAGCGTGGCCTTATATTTAAACAAATCTTGTAAATTTGCAATCTTGGTTCTTTGTGTGTGTTTTTTTTTTCCCCTAAATGCCTTCCTTTGAAGCTTTGAAAATAATCTCACAGAAGTCATGTGCTTTTCCTTCGTGACTCCCATTCTTGAAGTGTGGACAAACCGAAGATCTAGCGAGGAAATGCGTTTGCAGTTTTCCTACAGCGTGTTGGTGACTTCCCATCAAATGAAGAAGTTGCTCAGGGAGGGGCCTTGGAGCAGTCCTTGGGTAGTAAGAACGGAGCTGTGCTGACAAGTTCTTTGTGTATAATCAGGAATTCCTGGAGTGTTTTTTAATATGCAGATAGTGTTGTGAAATAATACTTTAAACAATGAGCATTCCAGTTTCAGAGTTTATTGGAACAGGCTTTCGTTTTCGTTTTTTTCTTCTTGTAACTAGAGAATGCCTTCTCTTAATAGATGAAGTGTGTGCTGTAGCAGCCACTTTGATCACTTTAAACCTAAACTGTTAGAAAGGACAAATGCGTTCAAGTGATGTGGAAATATATCTGCTGCGACAGTTAACGATCTTGATAAATAATAGAAACAGCAGAATTCTGTTGTTGTGATGCGTGCAATTAATTGTAAGAACTCTCTAGGGGGGAAAAAAACAAACAAAGCTTTAGTCTGCTGCAGTCTTTAAAACACATCAGTAAGAAGTTAGTAATTTTGAGATTGCTTATTTGTCCTTATCTGTCACTGTTGCTGAATTTTAAGTTTTTTTTTTTTTTTTTTTTTTTTTTTTTTTTTACATGCAAGAGAAAGTTCACTTCCTGAGACCCCAGCTGCAGAACAGATGATGGGTGAAAGAGGTGGATGAAAGAATGTAAATGAAACTGCAAGTTAACATTCTTAGTGAAGGTACATAGCGGGTGGTTAGAGTAGAATGGTGGCTATAGCACGTCCTCCTCAACGGGGCTTGTCGGCGAGTCTTCCCTTTAGCTTTAGCTAGAGCACTGCCTCGTGTAGGTAGGCCTGCGGCGTGAGGGAGGCTGCCTTGTCGCTGCAGTTCCCCGGCAGGCGTGTGGCTTTGCCTTTGTTTGGTCTGGCTTTTACTTGGATGTCAGAGCAAATTGTGGCTGTTATAATACTCGTCTCCTGGTCCTTCATTTTGGAGAAAAACTTCTGTGGGCAATCCGAGTTGGGATTTTTCAAAACGGAACTCAGGCTTTTAGAAACGACGGCAGACTTTGGCAGGTTCAGCCCTGGTGCAGGGGGCGGTCTGCGAGACGGTCACCTCCATGAAGGATGTTCTGCCCTGCATTCGCTGCCGTGCTCAAGTGGGAGTGTGCACCTACAAAAGCAATAAGCAATCCTTCGTGTCATCTGCAGCAAATATGTGAATATTGAAATGTTCTGCTGAAGCAGGAAGGAGAAATGGAATGCAGACCTCACGGCAGGAGGGGCAGCGTGCTCTGCGACCTTCAGGGCCCCTGGGCAAAGGGGGTCTTGCTGGGATGTGCCTCGCTGCAAGTATAGCACAGGATGGAGAAGTGCTGGAGAGATGTTTGCTCTTGCTGTTAAAATAAAGATTTGCTTTTACCTTGTAGCAGCATTTGATGCAATTTATTTCCTTTTAATAAAGATCGAATCCCTTTGCATATAGAACAGAAAGAATAGGACATGTAGATTATAACTTTTCTTTCCTTCTCTAGGATGAAGGACATGATTAACTTAGTTCTGGTTTTAGTATCTCTTATGTTCGTAAATGTGTCGTGTTGTATTGAGAGACTAGTTTGCCGCATATCCTATTTCAGGATAGCGGAGCCGCGGCGCGTGCGGGCGCTGCGGCAGCCAGCGGGCGCTCCTGCTCGGCGCGGGCAGGCGCTGAAGGCGCTGAGGCTGCCCGCGGGGGCACGTTCAGTCACGGCTGGGGCGTTAAGAGGTGGGTGACCGAGAAGGTCGTCTTGTTCTGGCTCAGGCTTGCCTAGCTCCTCCGGGAGGAATTTTCAGAGAAATCTTCGGTCTGGGCTTTCTGCCCTTGGTGTTCAGGAGTGAAAAGCCAGTTTGTAACTTCCTTGGCAAGGCAGCGTGGAAAGTATTGCAGACGAAGTGAATAAGATATGGTAACTGAAAATAGAAAGCTGCCTAACTTCAGTTTTTAAGTTTGCAATTACCTGTTTTATACTTACACTGTTGTTTTATGCTTATAATTTCCAGTGTGTGACTGCAGAACAGCACATTTCCTAGCCGAAGGCTAGTGACAGGGACGACGGGCAGTCGTAGCAGGACACTAGCGAGTTACATGTATACAACGCCTTGGCCCATGCTGCTGGGAGTCTGTTGGAGTTACTTAAATAGAACTTCAAGATTTCTAATTCTTTGCTTTTATGGAGATTACAGTGGATGTGCTGTTCTACTCAGCCTCTAGTCAACGATGTGTTTACTTTCCAAGTCTTAACTGCATCTTTCAAATGTATATAAAGAAAATAATTGATCTAGAGAAAAATTTACTGGAAGGTAAGATCTGGTGTTAGAGCATTTTCTTCTAGGGTAGTCATGCTAGAGCAGTGAATTTTCATAAGCATGCTTTTCAAATACATTTCATCCAAGTCTCTCCCATTGAAATCTTTCAAAATCTTTTCAAATTTAATAGTAAGTTGTTGCAATCCTCCCTTATGGAGACTAGGGAAAACTGTCTTGAAATCAGATTGTCTTGACTAGATTAGTACATGTAAATTAAAAAAAAAAAAAAAAAAGTGGCTGTTATAATTATGTATTACAAATGTTAGTTTTCTAATGGTAATTCCAATTCTGTTTTCTTTGATTATAATTAATGTTAAGATTTTTCCATGCGTTTTTACTTAACTATATCCCAAATTGTTGATAGGAACCTCAAATGTTAATTTCCTTGGTTTTGGTCTGAAGTTTTTATCTGGGAATGTTTTTTGTTTGTTTGTTTGGAAAAAAAATTCGAAGAAGGGAGCTTACAGTGGAAGTAGTAACAAAATCAGCTAGGTGCAGTACTGGTGCTGTAGTACAGCAGTAGGATCAATTGCTGAAGAACTGATATTAGTTAGGCCTGTGCAACTGATCTTTAATGAGTACTTGTAGAATTAAAGGGAAGGCTTATTTACGTGTCTGTAACATAACTGTAATTACTCAAGCTCTTAGAGTCATTCAGGTTTTATATACGGAAGAGGTTAGGTTCTTTAGCCCGGAGTGCCTCATTTATGTTGCCTAAACACATCACATGTAATTTAATTAAGAACTAAAGTTATGGAGATGATAGCTTTATATTTTTTGGGGGTATGGGGAGGAGTATCAATGTTAAAATCTCTGGAAAGCAGGGTTAGTAAATATAATATTCATTAGGAAGGTGGCAACTAGAAAATAGAAATCCTGTCTCTCTTGGGCTAGATCAGCTTTGGATAGCTTTGTTCTTTCCTATGTGCGTCTGTTAAAATGTCGGCCACCAAATAGCAAATGTGCCAGTTTCGCTGTTAACGGTGTCCTGTGGTTGGTTGGTTGATTTTCTTTTTTCAGACTTAGCTTCTTAACCTTTATACGGTTGTTTATAGCACCAAAAGTGTATAATTTAGTTGGTGTTTTTCCTGTTCTTACTACAGGCAGTGAACAATATGACTTAAACTTAAGTTATTGGTAAATTTTTACTATACTGAATCATTCTAAAGTCTCCAAAGCAAACTCCATCCTGACAACCTGCTTTGGGCGAAAAAGGAAAGGAAAACATCTAGCTTTCATTGACTACAGCAAAACTCCTACTGAGGTTACAGAGCCAAGAACCCTTTGCCTGGGTCTTGCTGCAGGCCTTGCTGGTTAAATCAACTAGTTCAGTGTCTCAAGGGGATGCAAATGCAGAAGTGTCATGAGGGAGTGCAAAAAAAAATGTGGTTACTTAATATAGCATCTTACCGTGCCTTACGTTTACATGGACAGGAAGTGGAAGAATAAGCTCTAATTTACTTAAAAAAATTATATTTTTAACTCACTTGCATGTGCAGAATTCAATGTAAAGTATATATAGAAGTTTAAACTTTGTAAATGCGTAAGTTTGCTCTTTCTGAGCAAACAGCATGCTGTTTGCTGGATAGTTAGAGATCCCCATGACTTTAGGTAATGACGTGGGTGGCTTTTGTTTTGATGGTGGCAGATTGTGTAACAAATAACAGCAAATGTGGCTGTCTGCAGTGAAAGATCTTTGTGAGGAAATAAAGATTAGCACGTGGACTGTGACATTTGTTGTCTTATCTCTAGGACTTTTCCATACCTATCTGCGACAGTATAAATCCTGTTTTTGTTGCTGGTCTTCTGTATGGCTAAAAGATTATATCAAGAACATGACAAATAGTAGGTACTGTCACTGTGGTCATAAACTGTGCAATTTTAAGCAGTACCATGAAGTAGATTAAAACATTGCTTTGCCTTATGATCTCTTCAGGAGGAGTCCTTGCATATTCAGTAGAATAGTTGCTCTGCGAATATTAAAAGTAGCCAGGCCTCAGACCCAGTGTAGATCAGTTGTTTTCTTTGGATACACTGCAAATTACTCTCCTCCATGGGCAAAATTTTATGGGATGATGTCCTGTGTACATTTTCAAATGGACAAGACCCAAGAAAATAAGAATTGCTGCAGAATAGTCTGAGTGTTTTATGAATGAGAGGAGGCTTTGAGCAGAGAAAATGCCTGTCAGATAGATGATGGGGCTAATGTGGCATGAGTTTGTGTGTGAATCAGGCTTTCTGTCTGAAATTCGAACCGCTGGATGCTACAATTTGCAAGCATGGTGTGGCTGAATAATTTTCAGAGTTAATATGTCAATAGTAATGGGGATTTTAACTAGTTTTATGTGGCTTCACACAGGATGTATAGTCTAGCAGTATTTAGTGCACATGCACAGGGCACTTAATTTTTTTTATGGATGTATAAGATGCATTTGGTATGTCACTAAAAGAAACCTCTACTGTCAATTTTGTATGCATAAACAAAAAGCAGAGCTAGTGATCAGTTTGCACGGTGTGATTCTGAAGTTTCTAAACCTCCAAAATTTATTTTTGTGTTTTAAGCTGGATATAATACAAAGAGAAATTGGAGAAGCCATATGTAGTGAAATGTATTCCATCTGTCAAAATTAAAAAAGGTTCTGTTCAAGAGAATTCCAGATTTCCATCTTTCGGCGTGCCAGATGTTAATTTAATTAGGAACACATGGATATCAAACACTACACGTTTCTGTGCTTTTTAAATATTCTAATTTTGAATTACTAGTGATCTTGTACCTATTTTAAAAAGACTTCTGCCTTGTGTAACACTATATAGATCATGTAAAAGATTTTTGTGTAATGATGTTTGGAATGACATTTGGTGGATTGAAGTTGGAATCCAGTTCTCTCGCTTGGGACGGAGGGAAGGCGGGTTGTGTTTCTGTTGTATTCTCAGGCTGCCTTCTGGCCTTGCGTCCTCCCTCCTGGCTGACGAGGGAGGTGTGCAGTGGGAGCTGGGAGCTGGTTTTCTGCCCGGTGGTTTCTCCCTGGGGAGGCACTGGGGCTCTCGTGCCCCCTCCTGGCTGGGGCAGCATCAGAGCTGCCTGCAGGGCTGCGCCAGTGCCCTGGGCCATTGCCCCCGGGGTCTGGCCGGGCTTCATCTCCCCGGGGACTCCCCTGCCACTGGTGTTCTTCGGTGAGCAGAAATGGGAGAGCGAATGCCGTGTCTTGGGACGGACAGATGCGGCTGGTGTGTTGTTTTGTTTTTTGTTTAGAGTACCTCGTGAAAGCAGGCACACTGCATTTGGCTGGATTCTTCTGGTGAACTTAATGTAAGGAATGAGTATTGCAAGATCAATGATTTTTTATTTTTTTTATGTAATATACTGTTCTAATATGCTTTAGGTCTAAGGCTACCTAAGTAACTGGGTGGATGAAGAAAAAAAATAATGAATTGTAGGTGGAGCAGTGCTGGGCCTTGTGATCTGTATGGGGACTAGCAAAAGGTGCTCACCTGGAAATGTAGGCACTATCTCGTCTTTCCTAGATCTGTAGCATTCATGTATGTTTGAGTTCCTGTCTGTACAAAGAATTCAGTAACTAATGAAATATGCCTCTTTTTTCTTAATTTCCTTGAAGTGGAAAAATGGATTTAATCTCCTCTGCCATTGCTCTTCTAAGGGAGCCCATAGGCCTACACTCCTGCAGTTCTTAATGAAGAGCAATGGTTGTATCCCAAGTGTCTCGTGATTTGTTTTAGCCCTGTATGCCAGGATAAGGAGAGCTGCACCCTGGGAATGGTGAGTTCTACACTATTGTTTCCAGAGGAGGTTCAGGTGACTAACTCGGGTGTAGATACCCTTGTTTGATCAGACAAGGCACCCTGCAAGAACAGAACAAAAGTATTGGCCTTGCTGGTCGGTGTTGTTATTGAGGATAGAAGCTGCTTAAGGTGGCTGAGGAATCTGGGATGTGTCACCGAGGATGCAACTTAGGGCTGAATGTGTGTGTTGCCAAGTAGGTGTCTGTAAAACATGTACTCATACATGCACGCTCTCTACAGGATTCTTCTTCAGTTTGGGGCAGAATGCTTTTAAAACTGCTCACTTAAATTCCTGGAGTGCTTTCTTTTTAAGTGTCTGACTTAGAAGAATATATTTGCCTGTTTGTTCTATCCTACTTGATTTATCCCAAACTGGACAGTGAAAATTGACAAGACGAAGGACTGAATATGTCTACTATTGCAAAATGTCCCCTGTATTGTAAATATTGATCTCGCATTGATTTTGTTTCAGAATATTTACGAATGATTTGAGATGAGAAACCTTTGATATGTAGTTAATAACGAATGTGTAAGCTTCTGTTTGGTTGAGAAATAGCATACCTGTGATTAGCTTTGGCAGGTTAATGAAAGCCTGGGGTCTCTAAAATCTCCTGATGACTGAAAGTTGTGGGAGACGAGATAACTAAATGTACCCAAAGTGTATTTAAACCTTTTCCAGGGCTGTGGGTATGCCATATGCATGTTGTAGTTTTTATTTTATAATATTCCACATGCTTATTTTTTGAATCGCTTGCCCATTATCATTTGTGAGAGGAGCGGACAGGAAAGGAGACTGGCTTTTCCAAATGTGAAAACAGTCAATTTGAGGAAAACACCAAGATGTTATTTGTCTATATTCTCCTACTCCTAATGGTTATGCTCCGTGGTTGTGAGATTGGATTCATTTTGCTTTCTCAGTGCAAATGCAGAGGCAGAAAGGGCAAACAAAGATTGTTACTTTGCAGGAAGAATGAACAATAAAACGGCACAATAAAACTATTCACTTGATGTAAAAGACAGTTATTGTATCTGTGTGTGAGATGTGTGTATGTGTACACCTAATAGCGAAACAGGTTTTAACTTCAGAACTTGTCTATTGCAACATAGCTGCAACCTCCTATCTGACTGTTAAATAGGGCCTTCTGAGTTTCTGGAAACATACCGCAAAAATATGTATTTTTTTGAACTGGACAAAAAGTAAATACTTTCTGAAGACTGTCTTCATAAAGCTGAAACTTTCCTCTGGTTTCAGTGAAGAAGGTCCAACCGAGATAACCAGCATTCTAGGGAGCTAATGCCCCTCATCTCTTCCAATACACTGTAAGCTCGTGTTACAAAGGCAGTGGCCTCTTTTGGTGGTTTGAGCATGACAGTACTTTTCGAACTGTAGTAAGTATAAGCTAGCAACTAAGGAAATTAGCAAAAGAAAGGGTCAGAAGTTGCCTTATTCTGAAATCAAAGATAACACAACTCATGAAGATCATAGGATATCTGTAAAGAATGGTCTTTGACTACAAAGTACTCTGATTTCCAGTTGCTTCTGCTTTATAGGAGATTTTGTGTACAGATGCTTAAATCTTGCTGTTATCAATTCTGAGCGTGCTGATACTGAGCAACTTAAGCCAAGGGGATCTGGTGATATTTACTTTTTCTGTTCTTCAAGTGCTGCTATCCTGCCTTTTATATTAGCTGTGCTTGAGGTACATAAAGGGTATCTTCTATGTGAGGGATTAATTCTTTGGTTATTCCTTTGATTGTTATTACTTCTAGCTTTTAAGGAGTCATGTCAACTTTCCTTCTAGCATCTGACTTGGACCTCCAGATCTTGAGCAGTAGTTGCCAGCAGTCAGGGCATAGTGTTTTGATCGTGAGATGTCCTATCATGTATCCTTTGCAATTGGTTGCTTGATGGTTATGTTTATGGTTCCTCTTCCTTACCTTACTACATATTTGAGTTTCCAAATGTTGAAGTCCTTCATTCCTGCTGCTGCTTGTGTGTACGAGCTCCAGGACGGTTGCTGAGATTTGAAAGATGAGCAGCCTTGTGATGCTTGCCAGTTTTCAGCAACAAGGAGCTTCTGCACAGCACCCTCAGTTTCTGCCATCTTTTTTTGTTGTTCTTTTAACATCTTGAGACCCTAGTCCTGCTTCCTTATCTGGTAGTAAGGCCTGATAGAAACCTTTTGACTCATTCTTGGTGTTGGAATTAGCAGTCACAGTCGTTCAGGACAGATATTGTGATGTGCTGTGTTCTTATCTGAGTTGACATTTAGCAAGGTAATCAGCTGTTTGTGAAAATTTCTAGGTTGCTACTGACATTGTGTCCTCATCTTGTTAATGGCTGTCCCATAGCAAATAAAGAAATTAAGTTGGAAGATGAAGGAAATCCCATACATTAGAATCTTTGTAGGAGAAAACGTTGCTCATTTCCTACTGAGGCTTACTATCAGGCTTGCTTGAGCTTAAAAAAAAAAAAAAAGCCTGTGGGAAAAGTATTAGGCAAAACTATTGGGAATTTCTGGCAATTAAATGCAAAAGTATAGTGAAGAAAAAGCTTGAACTTGGGGCCAGCAGGTAGCGCAGATGTCCTTACAGGCTGTTTGATATGTTAAATGCTGCTGCACTGCTGCAAATTCAGTGGTAATCAGTTTGACTTTCAACCATGTATCTTGAGTGCAACAGAACTTGTTCCTTTTTGAAGATTACTTTATCATGTTGATTATCTTTTGAGCCATGTGTAATCTTGTAGTAAAGAATAAATCAAGTGAATCATGCATTGTGAAGGGATTTGTCTTGTTTTGTTGCTTGTTATATGAAAGACTGCATGAATTACTGAGGATCCACTAAGCTTTCTAGATGACGATGATGTTAAAGACTAGTACCTACAAGCAGACTTTTGGTTTAATGATTAAACGAATTCAAAAGATAAATACCCTTTTCTTATTTCATTATTATTTTTAATAAGAGAAGTCTGACCTGGAAGGAATAGAAGAATAGTTCTTCTAATACTGATGACTTAATTCTTTTTTTGTTTTGTTTTGTTTTCTTTTTTTTTTTTCCTCTGGGGAAACTTGAAATATGCCTGTTTCTTGCTATGGACAAGAGAACTTGGCTTATTTATTTGCCTTCTCCAAAAAAAAAAATCTTCCGAATCCTTTGGATACCCTCCTTGATTCCAAAGGAATGATAGGAAATCAACTTCCATATTTCAATCCACCAAGCTCATAGAAAATTCTTAGGATTTCATAGTGGGGATGGTTTGGATGTCAGTTCTGATTCAAAGTCCTACTATTCAGGTTGTGAAACTTTTCCAAGCTATTGATAAAATGTTTTGTGGTAATGACTGAATGATTAATAATGTAAGGAGTATCAGTATGACTGAGGAAGTTCATCTCGGTTTGTCTTGGAGCATTCATCATCTGTTCCTCAGCACGGAGGGGCTCTGTGCCAGCAGGGAAAAATCTCTGTGGTGCCAAACCAGAGCTTCAATGGGCTCTGTGACAGGCTGCAACAGTGTTCTTGCCTCAGACCGTGTTAATGGTTATGAGATGTCGTAAGTCATAAAACTCTTCTTGTATGTATCCTTGCTGTTATCCACAGTTATTAGGCCCTATTGGTCAGTGGATGACTCGTTCCTCAATGAATCATGTTTCTTTTTTAATCTGTGGTTTTCTGATACCATTTTACATGTACCAAATGCATTCCTTGTTAGCATGCTGGTTAAGATAATTAGATATAGAAGGGTATCTGGAGTTACAGATGAAAGAAATCAAACTGAATAGACAGTGAGTGGAGGGAGCAGTTGACAAGCTGGAGGTAGGTCAGCCATTCGGAGGGACAAGGTGGAGGAAAGAAGTGGTAGAAACCTCATGAATTTCAACCAAGACATGAAGCCCGAGAGGAGGAACAACCCCATGCAGCCGTACTGGCTGGCGAGCACCTTGGCTTCCTGGTGAGCAGCCAGCGGGCCGTCTGTCAGCAGCGGGCCTGTGCGGCAGGGAGAAACGCAGAGCACTGGGCTGCGTTAGCAAGAGCGTAGCTGGCAAGTGGAGGGGAGAGATTACTTCTCCTATATTCAGTCACGAGACTAAATCAGGAGTATTGTGACCAGTTTTGGGCCCTGCCAGTACGAGAAGGATATTGCAAAAATGAAATGTGCAGCCCACGGCAACTGTATTGGAGTACGTGGTGTTCAAGGAGAGGATGAGAGCCGTGGCCTTCTGCAGGCTGAGAAGGTTCATGGAGGACCTAATCGTTGTCTTCAGTTATCTAGTGGGAGGTTATAGAGTTTAGGTTATAGGTCTAGGTGTGGGGTTTTACTTTTAGGTTCACATTAGAAAGAGATTGAAAGTTGCAGCAATGGGGGTTATGTGCACTGAGGGTTGAGCATGGGGACAGGTTGCCCAGAAAGCCTGTGTTACTTCCATCCTCATACAAAGTGGAGGGGACCAGCTGTACTGGTTACAGAGTAGTTGCAACTTGTTTTGGGTGGAACAGCATCATCAAGTATTTCCCTTCTTAGTGTTTTTGCCATAGCTGTGTGTTACAGACCCTGGTAGCTGAAATGTGTGTCGATCCTTTTTTTGTTTGTTTTTTCCTGTAGAGGGGACTTTTCAAGTTGTCTTTAGGGTGTTTTGAAATTCTCTTGCTTTGAAGTATCTCTTATTGTAAAAATATGGTGACTTATTTACTCCTATTTCCTTAAGTCACTAAGAATGCTGAATGCAGCCACTGTTAGGAGTGGTTCATAAACAACTCTGTTGCTGACTTTGTTCTGGTTTGATAACTGGGATCAGGAGTCATTATCTCCATGACCCGTTCATCTGAATCTTGGTGGGCACCACTGATCTGGGCAGCACAGGTTGAAACCTAAGTTTGGTATTGTATAAAACTTTAGCATGACTGCTCGGTAATTTTTGATAGTTTGATTTTTATGCACATCTAGACCGGTGGGACGCACAGATAGCTTGCAGCTGATCTCCAATATTGTCTGTATTGGGTTTGTATGTAAAAGCTAAAACAGTCGGTTGCTTTTCCTTTAGCCAGTTATGAACCAGCTTTATCCAGTTTTGGCCCTTTCAGTTAGTGAGCTGTACATACCTTTGCAACTGCCTCTCAGTTTTCCTAATGTCCTTAAAGTTTAAAGTGAAATGCAATTGAAGAGGACAAAAGGGGGTTAATCGCAGTTCCATTTACTTGTTGGTTCATGTTCAATGTTCTTTGTCTGCCCAAGGCTGAATTGTTCTCCCTTGGCAGTGGGACACGGTAGAGCTTCTTTACTCTTCTGATACACAGCTGGTCTCATGCAACTATACTGCAGTAAATAAAAGAAAATGTGAATGTAGTAATGCTTGAGTGTGTTCTAAAATTCTTTGAT
Source organism: Anseranas semipalmata (assembly GCA_013399115.1). NCBI lineage: Eukaryota > Metazoa > Chordata > Aves > Anseriformes > Anseranatidae > Anseranas > Anseranas semipalmata. The sequence continues at coordinate 572,914 of VXAA01000162.1, read as the reverse complement.
TTAGGTATTGATAATTTGTGGCTAGTATTACATGTCAATTTTATACTACTAAACTGTAGCGGATGTTAGTTGAAAGGGTATGTCATCTGCAATGAAATCAGTTGTGCATTAAGGGGCAATTCGGTATAGAATACGTGCAGGTAGGAGATCTGTGTCTTTCCAGGATTTGAAGACAACACTTTAACAGTAATATTGTTGAAATGGTAAAGGTGAGAATCTGCTATTTCTGCCTTACAGACCCAAATACATGAAGGTATTCAGGAATCCAAGTCTGAATAGCATTTGATTTTGTGTAATTGTCTCTACTTTTCTGAAAGTATATTTGGGAGGTGAGTCTTAAGATTTAGGCTTTAAGGCTTCCTTAATGAAGACAAAAGGGGAAAAAAAAACACTATGGGAAAATATTAATAGGTTATTTTCTTCCATTTTTGATACTGGGGTGTATTAATTCTAGAATTAATAATTATCCACAGCACCTTTGACTTCTCCAATTTGTTGCCTTTGCCATCTAATTTATAGTGAGTACTGATTCCAGCCTGCTCACTTCCAGGACTGCAGTATAAAAATGCAAGGTGGAGCAGGTGGATGAGATGAGTGAGTGGAAGACACGAGGCTGGATGTGATGTCTGAAGAGCAGTCATCTTTAAAAGCATTCACCATCATCTCCTTTTACCCTGTAGGGCTAAACTGGGCAATGCAGGCCAAGCAGGCACTTGGCTGTGACCACAGGATGCTTGGCCTTGTGGTCAGCAGCGCGCGGTGGTCAAGCACGGATTAAGATGTTTCCTTACCACGTGTCTGCAGCTCATGGCCTGCAAGTGACCGATTCTTTCTAGAGCAGAGCTTAGCTGTCGTCTTTGTTCGGTCCCTGGGATTCCTGGTGTCCCCTAGCACCTTAAGCTGGGAGTGGGTCTCTTGCTGGTTACTTGTGGGGAGCGCTGTGACGCGCACTGGCGTTTGGCTTTCCCTCGTCCTCTGCTGGGCTAGGTAACTGGTGACACCGTCCTTGTAGAAAAAGGCCACCAAGTCAGGCTGTGAGCTTTCTTCCATCGTCTCCTACATTCCTCCTGCACTGCAGCTGCGGCTGTGCAGGAGGCCGTGTTCTAGCAAACTGGGCTGTGTTTTGGGAGGGGGAGGATGGAGGAGAGGAGGAAGAGCAGCAGAGAGAAACACATTCCTGGGAGTCCTCGTTATGGAGCATGAAGAAAATGGGAGAATGCTCACTTACAAAAGTTGTCCTCCACCCTTGAGCAGCTGTTCTGGTTTTGTGCTTTGCTCTGTAGTGTTTGAACATCCCAGGAAGCCACAGATGTTTGAGTTTGATTCATGTACTGAGGCAGATTTGAAGATCTGATCCTTAGTCCTGATGCCAGAGCCTTTTGGCTGAGATTACCCTGACGCAAAGCCTCGTCCCAGCTCCCACTTCACGAAGGAGCAACGTTCTTGGTACATGTCAGATTTGGCACTTGGTCCTTAGTGTTGTTTTATGACCGCTTCCTGTGTTTATAGCTGGAGATTCTGTCTTGGCTGAGGACATGGGATTTACTCAATCACGACAATTTTCCATGAACTTTAATTCCTGACACAGATGTTTTAGAGGAATGTACCTTTGTGTTCTGTGGCTTCACAAAGTATTAAATTAAGGAAAAAAAAAAACACATAGAACAACTCAGATCAGCTGTTTTTAATGTGTTCCCTAACCCAGTATGAAATTAATTTCTCTGAATAGATAGGTACTTTCATGTTAATACATTATTAGATTTATGTATCTGTATTCTGATGGTCAGAGGGCATCCTCTCCTTTGTTCTTATGCTCGCAGTCCGGTGTTGGTTAGGTACTATGAGTGTGTGCGGGGAAGTAACTTTTCTACTCGTTTTTATATGATGGAAACAGTAAAAGCTACCCCTTTGCAAAGAAGCAGGGAAGTGCAGTGGGGTGTGGCTGGAGCCTGGGAGCCCTTTGATCCGTCCCCAGCTGCAGGGCCCAGATGTGCCTTCCCTGCATCGCGTGGCCGTGGCGGTGGCAACCAGCCCGGTGCTTTAGGGCCAGGGCCACGACTGAAGCGATGCAGGGGCCGTGTGTCTCCCTTCTCCCACGCTATCTCCCTCTGCTTTGCTTCACGCTTCTCTGTTGACCTGCCCTTATCTTTTCAGTCTTCTGAGGTTCTGGCTTCGCTTTTTCTTTCAGTTTAGCTTGTTCTCTCTTACAGTCCCCCCCCGATGAGTACAACTGTAATTATTGAGCAGATGTGTTGTCTTCATTCTGCCTGCTCCAGCTGCCTTTATCTGCTCTCTTAATCTTAAATCTCTCGCAACCTTTTTAGCTCATTAGGTTCTGTGGAGCTAGAACTCTTTGCTAGTTAAATACACCAAAAAAAAATCTCTTATCTGATCTTGCTGCGATTCTGTAAGCAAGCTACTTAATCATGCTTTTCTTGTTAATGCCAAAGAAACAAATAAAATTGGTTGCACTGTGATTATAAACAAACTAATACAAAATAGCAGTCTAAATATTGAGATGTTTATCCTTTCCTTCCTTTGTTCCCCCCCCTTCCATAATTCTTTCAGAAACAAGATTTAACTCTATCAACTTAAATGAAAGTTAATCATGCATGGAAGAAAAAGAAGGAAGTAAGAGAGGAATTGACTTTGCCTGAGGTCCTTTGCGCTGTGAAGCTGGAGAACAGGCAGAAGCCCAGATGTAACTGTGCGGGAATGTGCTTAGATACAAAAACTGGGATGTAACTGTGGGGCTGCCTTTAGATACAAAACCGGAATGTAACTATGTATTGGTGAAATCTGCAGAAAGCTGGGAATGGCCTGCCTAGTATTTGAGCACGGCAGGCAACTGGCAGCGTTTTTCAGAGCTGTTCTTGTAAAAACTGCGTTTCCTGACTTTGGGGTCTGATCCAGTCCTTTTTATTTTTTTGTTCTTGGCTTGAACTCATGTGAACTAGAATGGAATTAGCAAGAGACAGCAAAGCTGCGGTTCTGTCTACTCTTTCCTCGGTGGTAAAGCTGGCTCAAGAAATTCCTGCTCCAAATTGTAGTTCCCTGCTGGTCTCACTTTTTCCAGGAAGAGGGTGTTTTTTTTCTTTTTTCTGTTTTTTCTTTTGGTGGGACTGAAATGTGAAATGTCTGATCTAATTTTCCAGAAAGCATTGCAGAAAACTTCCTATTACTTTTTATTTTCCCCAAGGCAGACTACTATTGGTGAACAGTGAGAAAGAATGAGGCGCCCTGTGATGGGAGCAAGGGGTGGGAATAGAGCTGTTCTACCAACCTTTTTGTAACGTGAAATCACAGCCTCGTTGAGTAGGGTTTTGTGGTGTTGCATTTGTTGCCAGAAGTGAGTACATTCAAAGTCCCAAGGTGACAGCCTGATGAAACTTATGTTCATGAACTCTCTGAACAAAGTGACTGCCTTTCTCAGTCTCCTGGGTTTTTTTGTTTGTTTGTTTGTTTGTTTTTCAGGTAGCAATAAGCAAGGAAGGGGGCATCAAAGGAAACATCAGCCCCCAAGCCAAAAATGTTATTCTTTAGCAATGTTTTATGAAAGCAACTTCTACTGGCATGTAAAATTTTACATGCCGGTAAGATGGAATAGGTCCAGAGTAGAGGCAAACGATATAACTAAGGGTGCCACCTCGAGCTTTACTGCATGTCAGTGGACTCATCGCAAATGCTACATTTCTGTTAGTCTTTCTGCTAGGAGGTTTATTAAATAGCTGTAGTTTTGCAGGAAGAGGGGGGAGAGGACTGTCTGAGCCAGGAGTGTCAGCAAAAGAATTACAAAATTTCGCTTGGACTCTTAGTTTCTTTCCTTGGCTATTGCCTTCAAACAAATAGGTTACTGGCTGTGCAATGGTAGAGGAAACATATTTAAATGTGACAATCATAAAGGTATAATACAATTTCATCTCAAGTCTTTGTTACTAAGCTATCTGAATTATCTGTATTTTTCTGGTAATGTGGTTTTCCCTTTTTTACTGTCATTTTTACTGCAGTTTTTGTAGTTATTTCAAACCTATGCTCTTCTATAGCTGAAATTTAAGTGAAACTGCAATGGCAATAAATGAGTTAAATGAATGTGTCCCTGCTCCTTCCCCCAAGTCCCAGAGTATTCTTGTATAAGGTTTTACAGGGGAACATTTTTAACCATGCAGGGCAGCTTTAGAAGAAGTAGAAGGAGACGTGACGGAACTGGAACTGAAACTTGACAAGGTAAGCTTTTTAATTCGACAGAGTCTGCTTTGGGAAAACATAACAAGGTATGTGCTTAGGTTTGTGCAACTTGGGTTCGCGGCTGCCGGGTGCTGGCTGTGGCAGGGGCATGGCCCTGGGACAAGCGCGCAGCGGGGCCACGGAGAGCCCGGCCTGCGTGAGGGCCGTATGTGCTTTGTGCACGTATATAAAACATACGTTATGTGTAGCAGCTCTTGAGTGCATTGCAATTCGTTTGTTTTTTTCTCTAACCAGTACTATTTGGAGGCTTTTGTTCTTTGTTAGCATTTTGTGTGTGGCTTGTTTGTTTTGCATCTTTAGAAAGTTTGCTTTCCTGTCTCTGTATTTTATGCTAAATGCCTAAAGTTATTTTTTGCCTGTGTTATAATGTAGTAGACAGATGTCACAGTTGACCTCCTTAGCTGCTTTTTGAATGTGGACCTTTGCTTTGGCAGCGGTGAGTTAGCTGCATAGAGGCAAAGTCAGTGTCCAGTGTAGTTAAGTCTGAAGGCTTTCATTATTTTTGTAACAGTATTTTAGGTTTGTAGTTAATAGTGTAACCATTTGCTCTTTCAAAAAAAAAAAATTTAATATGGTTAATTTCAAAGGACCAAGTGCAAATGTTTGTGACACTGATGGCTAAGATCCGTTGTTACTGTAGGAGCGATTAATCTGTTTTGTAAGATTGAATCATGTAAGTATTTAAAGGATATGAACATCTGTCTTGGAAGCTTGTGTTACCCACCGGTCTAAAAGGGTCATTTGGGGGGTTAGGGAGGAAAATTCTCAAATTACTTAAAGGGCCTTGCCACTCATTGCCAAACTTCTTGCAGGAGGCCAGTGCCAAAAATGCCATTTTATCATGTAAAATCCATTTAGTCTTTACCCTGAGACAGTGTCCTAGTACTCTTTAAAGCAAAACCACCCCAAACCCCTTTGCTCTTCTGATGAGAGCTAGTACAAAAGATAAGTATTCAAGCAGTGTAACTGTAATGTGAAGTACTTTAACACTAGGCTTCTTGTGTGTGAGCTGAAATAACTGTGGCCTGAGGGTAATAATTGTCTAGACTTGGATGGCAACTTTTTTTGTTTGGTTAGTCATATTAAACTCTGCTTTACTGTCCCACAATTGTGATTTCCGGGCTACACTATCTGCTTTTCCCTCCCCTCTGGAAGAAAGTACATTGTGATCAGGACAATGAACCATAAACAAAAGTGAAGCAAATTATGTTGGTNAAAAAAAAAAACAGAAACCCAAACCTTTTACTGTGTCATTTTTTTCTTTTTAGCTGGTAAAGCTTTGTATTGCAATGATTGATACTGGGAAAGCATTCTGTACAGCCAACAAGCAGTTCATGAATGGAATTCGAGACCTTGCACAATATTCCTGTAAAGATGTGTTGGTTAAGGTAAGTTCTTGAAGTCAAAATGGAAGTAGAAAAGCATAACTTTAAAAGAGTAAAATATAACATTTGGCAAGAGAAGTAGAGGTTTATATTATTATTTATCTTGTTGCTCATTTTTCCTTGGAATGTGCCTTAAGACTGAGCTTTTTTGACTGTGGTGCACTGCAAGCATCTGTGTTTCATTTCAGCTTTAACCTACGATGACGAGAGTTTTCCAAATCCCAGAAAATCTCTTGGATAGGAGTAGTCATTCTGGGAGGAGTGGAGAAAGTCAGGTTGAAGCAGTGAACAGGTGCCCTGTTTACTTGGCTAAATAAAGCCAGTTCTCTGCAACTAAATTCCTTGAGTTGACCTCTTGGGTTCTGGATCCAGCACTCTAATATGTAGAAATTTAGATTTTTAAATGTACAGAGCCCACTTTGAAGTTGTAACCTCAGATTGATGTCTCATTAAGCTAATTTGGAACACCTAATATTTCCTGAGTGTGAGTTTGAGATGAGGTATGAAGTTGTGTAATATGTAGGTATAATTATGTGCACATCTCTGTATATCATGCATGTTTAATGCATATTATGTAACAGAACATCAGTTGCATGTGTGTGTCTTCACACTGGTTGAAATACGTAGTGCCCGTGAGTAGTATAGTGTCCCCTTCAGTGTAGCCTCTGTGTGTGACTGAAACTGTTGTTGCCTGGAAGTGTACTTGTTAAAAATGGAGTGCAGTGACAAAATCCCACAAAACTTGTCGCAGTTTTGCTTATAATCAGATACTAAATAGTTACTTATAATCGGATACTCAATTATTTGATTCCAGCTAGGTTTTTCTTAGACTTATTGTCAGATAAGCAGTTAGCCAAATATATTAGGGATGGTTATTTGCCAACTGTTTTTAATTGAGACATTGTTTAACAACATGAACATGAATCTGTAGAAACATATCAGCTGTGAAGCAGCAGTTCCTACAATAAATGTGTGTGTTCTGATGATTGCAACATATCAACGAGGTTTTTGGAGTTAGTGTTACCATTAATAAATATATAGTACTGTAATATTAAATATTGTAAATTAATGTTTTAAAATATATGAATTTCCCATAGTTTAGTCAACTTAATGGGAATTTTTCCTGCTTTGTTTCATTTTGGTCCTTTATATATAGGTAGGTAGCAGTAGCACTTTTTTGTTGCTTATATCTTTAATAGATTCACTTGATGATATCCCCATGTTCTTCTTCTGGCGTAATGGTTTTAGTTTGAATAGTCATGCTAAGGAAAATCAATTCTTAAGTTCCTTACCAAACATTGTAAACATTGCTTTTGTGCTGTGTGTTTAATATGACTTAACTTTAACAGCTTTGGTTTTTTTCTCTCTTTACAGACCAGCTTGACAAAGTTCTCTGACACCTTACAGGAAATGATCAATTATCACAATGTAAGTATTTTTAGCTGGAACATGACGCTGACATATTAACTCTAGTTATACTTAATAATAGAATAATACAAAAGTTTTTCTTGTTGATAGTATTTGAAAAGTCATGAATCAGGTGTCATTAAATATTTCTCACTTGATACTTGTAAATGTTTTATTTATATTGCTTATGAAATATTTATAAATATCCCTACTTCTGTGGGTTTTAATCTCACTTTATTTTTTGTTTGGAATTTGTAAGCTTTACTAAAATCCAATGTTGTGATTGCTGTAGCACAGAAAATTCTTGGTTCATCTTAATCACACTGATGGGCAGCATTGACAATCTGGGCATATTTCTTCACTGGAATACTGATTACCTTTCCTGTGCTTCCTACTTTTTTTTCATCCTTTGTAATGCACAAAATAAAGCACCTGTGGCTTCTGTGTAGCTTTCCTTCTGGGATATATGAGCAAGTTAAAGTGTAAAGAAAGGAGAAAATAATAGGGTTAAAGCCTAATAGTGACTTTCAACGTTGTGCACATCCCACTCTTCCTCTGGGGCAGTTTGAGCGCAGCTAGCAAAGAATATAGCCATATTAAAAGAAAACTTTGCAGATCGAAGTAGGGCTCTTCTTGTGTTCTGTCCTGCTTTTTCCCTTCGCTTCCTTGCTGTGCTCAAGCATATTGACTAGAACAGCGGTGCGTCAAAAGGCACGAACATAAGAAGTGAGGCATGGTATGGGATTGTAAAGTAGAGCTTTGTCAGATTTACGCTGTGGCCCGGCTTAGCTTTTTTGAATCTTCTTAGTTCAGCAGGACTTATTAGCTCAATGTCAGCTCTGTTGCTGACCAAGTTGGCAGGAGAGCCCTCAAGAGTGGGGGGAAGCTAGAGGAAGAAAGAGGAGGAGAAACAGGCACTGTCCGGAGAAAGGAGGGAAGGGGTAGGAGACGGTCCCACTGAGATGTGGATTACTGTCAATTTTCTTGCATGTGGCTTTGCTACAGAAAAGGCTGAGAAGCAGACTAATGGAACATCTGCATTGATTTGGTGGGGGATAGCTTTCACAGCTTGTGGCAAGCAGCAGCTTTTCTCAGACTTTGCGCTGTGTGAAAAGTAATGTGCTGGAAGGTGTAGATGTAGTCAGATCATGGACTGGGCAGCTTTTTCTGTTCATTTGGGAAAAATGTGTGCATGTATTTTTCTGCCTAACTGCTCCACCCCCTTAACTGTAAGTAGAATTGCAAGGCTCATGCTTCTGGGAGTCCAGTAATCAGTGGAGTTGCCATCTGGTTGCATTCTTTCTGTATTGATCTTGATTGGTGCACTCCTCAGGCACTGGCAAGCTTAAATGTCAGCAGTGGGAGTAGTCCCAGCATGATTTCCAGCTTGTCAAGAAGTGCTTTATCTATTCTAGTTATCTGATGGTTTTTTTTTCTGATTTTTCCAAAGTGGAAATACAAACAGGATCTTCAGAATGCTCCTTGTATTGCTGTTAGATATAGGATAACTCAGGTTGGAAGGAGCCTCAGGAGACATCTGATCCAACACATTTGTACCACAGTTAACTCAATTTTCAACTTCATGCCTTCTTGTATAAACATCTGGGTGACATGGAGCCTTCATCATCAGCCTTATTTTATTGCTATGCTTTTTTTTTTTTTTTTTGCTACACAGTGGAGTTCTGCAAAGATTTTTCAAGCAAGATGTGTTTTACCCTAGAAGTGACATGTGAGGTGAAAAAGTATTCAGTTTGACACACAGAATAAATTCAGAAACTGTTGTAGGTCGAGAGTTCTCAAAAAGGTGAGGAAAGCTATAGCTTAGAAAGGATTATAGTATGCAGGGATTCCTGAGTACTGTCTATGCATGTGTCTAAAATGAAAAGTTGAGTGTCACTAAATTACTGAACTACATATTAATGCTTTTCTTTCAGATCCTGTTTGACCAAACCCAAAGATCAATTAAAGCACAGCTTCAGACTTTTGTTAAAGAGTAAGTTAACTTGCACTTGTAATGGGAAAATAGTAGATAAAATTGAATTTAAAAGCATCTGATTTGAGTGATTTGGTGAAACATTTTTCCTGAAAGTCAGTAGCCATAGGTTGAGAAATGCATATTAAAGTTTGCAAAAATCACTCAAAACTAGAGAGGCTTCAGATCCAGCTGCAGAAATGTTGAAATTACAACAGTTTAAATTACTAATCTTAAATAATGTGTTGTTGTCTGAGCTTAGAGGGAAAGCGATTAGTGAGCATGAGATACATTTATTTAAATTTCATTTTTCCTTTCCCCAGAAGAAGAGGACAGAGAGGCTGCCATCATACTTTGTATGATTTGCATTTGATCTGAGCATTTGTTAAAGAATATGAAAACAAAGAAACTAGCTCTAACAGTCACAAGCACGGTCTGTTTAGTGTATCTTTAAACAATTACTTTGTGCTTTGGAATTCATTTGCCAAACATCTTTCCTTTTCTTTAGAGATATTAAGAAATTTAAAGATGCAAAGAAACAGTTTGAAAAAGTTAGTGAAGAAAAAGAGAATGCTCTAGTAAAAAATGCTCAAGTTCAAAGAAATAAGCAACATGAAGTAGAGGAAGCAACTAATATTTTGACTGCAACACGGAAATGTTTTCGGCACATAGCTCTGGATTATGTTCTTCAGGTAAGTGCAGCAATGATGTTATCTTTTCAGATTTGACAATACTTACCTAAATGTATTTTGTAAATTGCGTATGCTAGTTCCTTAAATATTTAATAATAAATAAAATAATAATAATAAGCTGTAACCTAGCCTAGCAAATACAAATTACATGAATAATTCTGATCTAGGATGTTGTCTATTACTGCAATTTCAGTTGTTTGCTTTGGGTTGTATTTAACAAATCCTACTTTCCTAGGAACCTAGGAGTTTAATGTTGTGCCTTGGGTGAAGTCAAGAGCATTACTGTTTTGCTTTTTACTGTGTATCTGCTGTATAGTGTTGAGAAGTGTTCTTTGTCCTACTGTTTTGAAGCCTGTGAAATAATCAATTTTCTGTGGACACTTCCAATTCATGTTTCATAGTTGCTCATAACTACAGAAGAACAGGACTATAACTCAGATGGCACAAGGGGTGTAAACTCCTAAATGTGCCTCGGGTTCTCATGATCACACAAACACAGAACAACCCTTTTACAGTTGTTTTCATATTAGGAATTATCATCATGATTTGTGACAGTCCAGTTGGTTATTTAATGCTCAGTAACTGTTCTTTAAATTGTGTATATTGCCTGTGAAGTGGAATCTTCAAAGCCCCCACTAGAGCTGTCATCAGTCTGATCAGCTGGGGTGCACGCACAGTGGTCAACATTGGCTTTGGCCTCATGGATGCCAAGGACAAAGTTCATTTCAATGTTTAAAAAGTCAGGTGAATTATGTAGCACTCAGTTGTACTAACATCATTTCCATGATGCAATTGATGCAATCAAGCATCTGTTGTGCTGCAGGAAATGTTAGCGCCCACTTCTACAAGTCCAGATGAAATTTTGAAACGGTAGGTTGCTACAGCACTCTGCTTCTCACTGTTACAGGGTCACAGCGTGTGAGCTGCTTAAAGAGATTGTGATTTGAGTGAGTGTGATAGAAAGAGACTGGAGCTGATGACTTAGAGCCCCCTTTTCTCTGCTCGCATTTCGGTACAGAGTGGATTAGAGAGGTGCATTGGAATTGTACTCAAATGATGTGAGTTTGGCACCTCTGTTTTCAAAAAAGTGGCAGACACCTGTAGGAGGGGTGGGGGAAATTTGGCAGTCATTGCTGTAGGTCAGTTCCTTGTGTGCTTGTTGTCGTGCAGCTCATTTGCTTTCTGGAATTTGTATGTTCTAAAGCTGAACAGTTCCTGTGATAAAGGTGCGTTTGTACTAACAAGGAAAAGTTTCAGCATCTCTTAATGCAGACAAAAAATGAATTCACCCTTAGGAATCTCGTCTACTTGGATGACTATTTTCTGCTGGAAAAGTGGCTTCACAGCAATAGTCTCTTTATAGCTGTGTTGACTTTAAACTGTGTTTCAAAACCTCTGCTTTCCTCTAATTTTTTTTGTCCCTCAAGTTGAGGGTTCGTTCCATACAATCTTAATTATTTTTGCTGCAGATGGTTTTCCTAAATACTGATTATTTAAGTATAGAAGTACAATCTGGTTTTGATTATAGCTTCAGTAAGTTTATTTCTTTTGCTGGAATCTTTAAACTGGTATAGAAGTGTTAAATTACAAAATTAAGCTTTTTTTTCTCTTCTGGACTTTTAAAGCAAATGTAGTTTTGGATGGCAACTTGAAAGATTAGGGGACAAAGAGGATAGAAGAATTGGGTGAACATCAAAATAAAATATGTCCCTTTTCATATAGTGTGAAATATTTCAAGTTTCTAGGGCAACGATGTTGGTCAGTGATTTCACCCAGATGAAAAGCGCAAGTATATATGCAGTGTTACTTATTGAAGATATTGTGATGTTGGTTGTTTCAGTGGCTGGGGCTATGTCCCAGTTTTCGGACACTTGAGATGGTGTTAGCCTGAGGGGGAAAAATAAATAAGCCCCATAATGTAAGAAAGTTGTGACTATAATTGTGGAATTCTAGCTTTGCAAGCTTTATATGATTGCATCACTGCAATATCATTACAAAATAAGCATGCATCTTCTGCAGTTTTAAAAGTGCTTTGTGAAATCAGATATTAAGTTGTTTGATGTTTTAAGCTTTGATATGATTATTGGAACTAATCTGAAGCTTACTTCTGTGGGGAAAATTTGCAAATTGAATAAAATAATCAACATTTTTTTCTAGATCAATGTTCTTCAGTCTAAAAGAAGATCAGAAATCTTAAAATCGGTAAGATACACTTTGATTTCTGTATGAAATATATTTAAATACATCCATAATTAAAAATGGGACTGCAAAGCATTATATTAGAAACGAATTTGTCCTTTTGCCCATCAAACATTACCGGTATGGTTGGCACTTTGTGATGGTCAGCTTGTCCTTTACAATAACCTGGTGTAGATACTTAGCTGTTTCTGGCAATCGTCTTGGTTCAGATTTGAACAACTTACAACTTACTCTGTTATGTGTTTCACGGTTAAAATTGAACTTCATTTGCTGAGAATTCTGCTATTTATGTCTGTTATATTCATTTATAAACATAAGTACTTCTTGTAGTCTAAGATGGATTCAGCTCTTTCTACAAAAATGGTATTTTTTATATAAATAGCTTAGAGTCAGCTAATATATGATATGCTTTAGTATGCTGTCTGCAAAATAGATTACCAGGTTAAATAGTGCTTTTCTTTCAAAGGTCTAAAGTTGTACTTAATTTCTTTAAATAGCAAAAACTTCAGCTGGATCACAGCTTTATAGCTGCTTGCCATTGTGTTCTGCGTCTTCCCAACTTGTTTCCTTTTTTAAGACTGGACATTCTTCTCAGCTGTGTTCATAGAAGTTATGGTTTTGGATCATTAATAAATAAATTCTGTAGTCTCTCTATTGTACATGTCCTAGTTAAACAGGAGTTAAAAATTTTTTAGATAATAAGAATTAGAAGTAATTTTCTGCCCTTAACTAGGTTTTATTTGTTAATGGGATTAATCCTATAACCAATTTCTGAGGTTTTTGGCATGGTTCTTTGGTGCCTTTAACTTGCGTATTTATTTACAACATTGGAAGCTGCACAAGATATTGATGTAAAACTGCAGGGAGACAACATAACAGAAAATAACCCTGGAATTCATTTTGCCTTTTTTTGGTTTTATTCATGTGGATTAGTTAAAGAACATATTTCTGTGCTATCTGAAATATTTAGCCTTTTTAATATCTACCTTTATTTTCTTCTAGATGTTATCATTTATGTACGCCCATTTGGCTTTTTTCCATCAAGGCTATGATCTTTTCAGTGAGCTTGGGCCCTACATGAAAGATCTTGGTGCACAGGTAAGAAATTACTTTATAAATTCATAACTATATGCTGAAATGGAAGAAAATATGTGTACATATAAGGTTCCTGGCTGCATATTTCTGCCACATTGCTGTTGTTATCTGTGCCCCTCTACCTCCTTGTGTAGCTGTGCAGTAAAGCAGGTGGGGAACTGTAGAAAACTACTACTTAGACATTTGATTGGAGTTATTTTTTCTGATAGACTAGCCCCTTAATCTGGTTACTATGGGTCTTCATAATTATAATTACTTGTATAGACATTCGTCAGGGAAGCGTGTGCTTTTGTGTGTGCAGGCGTGTGTGGCAAAGCAAATGATGGAGCTGAAAAGAGGCTGCTTGAGCTGGCATTGCCATCAAGAAGGGAAGAGCCTGTTCGGCTACAGCTGTTCATGTTTGGTGTAATAGTAGCAATTGAAAGGTTCAGGTGTATGTGACTGTTTGTAGCTGATTATGTCTTTTCATCTTTCACATCCATCCAGTTTGAGTTGTAATTGTTGAACTGCAGTGTTTTGATAGTATAGAATGCTTTTTGTACCTCTTCAGAAGAAGGGATGTGGAAAGGAGACAAGAAGTGTGTAGTTGGTAGTGTTTTATGCTACCAGCTAGGCTTTAATGTTTCCATTTCATGGAGATCATTTGAGTTAGGAACACAAGGTTATTTTTGAATGGCTGGTCATCCATTTGCTTCACCTGGTAAGGAGTGTTGTGTAATACTTACTTTGGTGTAGGTGTCGTGGCAACTGAAGGAGTTAAATTTAGAAAATCCAAAGCTGAGAGCGTTTGAAATATACTGAAAATGGGGCAAAGACTGAGTGAAGACCCTAGAGTTGTACAAGTTGTTGAATTATTTTCCTGTGGCAGACCTTAGCTCTTAAGTAAAAGATAGCTTTTCTTACGGAAGCAGACTTGTAAATAGCTCATGAAAGTTTAACTGTTAATGATGTTGCAGTTTATTATATTGGTTGTTCTGCCTTTGACAGGTCAGATAGAGGCTATGTTGGGACAGACATTGGTTAGATTTTTCTGAAAATATTATGAGCTGCTTTTGTTAGTAAGTGAATTCTCGTTCCCAGGTAAATTTTGCATATGATCCTAATTACAAGGTTTAACAGCACATGAAATATTAAAATTTAAGTAATCTTAAGTAGTACGGTTGTATTTAATTCTTTCCTGTTTTCAAAATAACTGTTTTACATGATGGAATAGAATCGAGCAACTTTGCTTTCTGGATATTTTAAGTCAGGGTGGTATTACTTGTGAATCAGATCATTGTAGAGGAATCTTTGATGGCATGCAAGTATCATTTATGTGTTTGTACAGGAATTTTGATATTTGGCATTTTTCATATGAAATATGGTATTAGTTTAAAAGCAAAACCTACGTGAATTTTCATTGAGGTGGAATTCAGAAAGCTGAACATTTTCGTCTTAGTTCTGCATAGAATATCACTAAGCACTAAATGTGTATAGGACACATTTACCATTAAATGCAGTATTTTCAAGAACCTCATTTTTTGAAGGCTACCCAATAGTGGTAGCATAACTGGGGTTCTGATAGTTTAGTCATGTGGTTAGCCACAGTTCTCAATAGTTGTATGCTGTTGCACTTTGATGGTAGAGGTGCTGTTGACCTGAGTTAAAAGAAGACATTCTCATCTGAGCTTGGGAACTGGAATGATGCAATGCTGTCTCGGAAGTGAAAAGGAGCTGATGGAAAGAGATGCTGTTAAGAACTTTGTTCTGGCAGTTTTGCCATGGTGAAGTATCCCCAAACACTTCCTTTTGAGATAAGCTGCACTAACTGTGCTATCTGAACATGTCTACCTTCTGTTGTATCTAGCAGGTTATTAAGAAGAATTTGTTGGGGGCCATGTGCAGATTTCTGAATCTGAGGTTTTAGCATCAAACTTGATTCCTATGAAGTTCTGAACAGTTTTAGACTGGTTCTAATCTTAATCCCAAAGCGATGAATTTGCCAGGGTTCTTGGCACAAAATAGTCTTTGAGCACAATGGTGTCCCTCTCCAAGTTTTAGAGGCTCTTGCATCCTTTTTATATCGTATAGCTACATAAATAGTGTCTGGGCACTTCAGTCTTTGTGAACATGAACCCATGAAAGACATGAAAGTGCTCATGTAGCTATTTGAGCTAAACAACCAGCCAGAGGGAGAAGACTTAAGGAAATTAACAGAGCATGGAATTAGAGCAAGACATCCCAGCTATCTGGTGGTTCCTTAATTGTTGGAATGTTTAATACAAAGGTGTAAGGGTTGGTTAGCATCCCTTTTTTTTTCCCCTCTCATCTATATCATTTCAAGTGGGGGAAATGCAACACTGGGGAAAACGACCGGAGTTGGCAGAGGTTTTCATTTTTGGCTATAAGAGTGGGTAGAGGTCATGTAATGTGTATGTAAATTGGAGGTTCTGTTATTCACATAGTGCACTCTGCCACATGACTGACTTATGCTGGAAAAATGGCATTGAATATTGTTCGTAGTCTCCTGGTTCTAGGTCTGGAGTAGGATGAGGTCTGCCCCACAGATGATGTAAAGCTGCGGGCTGTACAGCTGTGCTAAGTAATGCATCTGCGCGTTGTTCAGTAAGATGCCACGACTGGGGATAGAGACAGTTTTGCATTGCAGGTTGGATAAAGGAGGAGTTCATCGGATTCTGTAGCGTTTCATGTAACTACCAAGCTAGTTGATCTTTCAGGCAGCATCTGCTTTTCTGCTTTACCATATTTCTTACTTAAACATCAAAGCCTGTACAAACAAACTTACTGTCTAACAGGGTATCTTAAATTTCCTGCCTTTTATTTTCCTTATGGTTTCAAAAAGGAAAAAAAAAATTAAATCGTGGCATTATGGACATGGATGTAGCAAGTTTTTGGTAGCATCCTTTTTATCACAGACTTTGTAAGATGCTAACTTTTAATCAAATGCTGTCTATCGTGACAGTCTGCAAAATCAGATTATTATTTCTGAAACTAAAAGCAATTTGAATGGTTCTAGCTAAGATTCCAAGCAATCTTGCTCAAATACTGCTGGTGACTTGATTGAAACCATCAATACAAAAGCCTGGTTGGGGCAATTCCCTCCTTTTTCTGGAGGGGAAAAATCACTAGCATTTCCTCTTTCTAGCTTTTGCTGCTAATGCCAGCGCTGCTGCATAGGCCAGGCAGCCAGCAAGAGCAGCTAAAGCATGAGTCATTCTCTTCAGAGACTGAGCACCAATGCGGTATAGAAGTCGCATATGCTTGGCACCATGCTGTTCTTTGAAACATTTCTCCTAAGGCTTACAAGAAACGTACACCTTTTGCAGAGGTTAATTCAGGATGGTAGTGCAGTGCTTTAAACAAGGCTTCAGTGGTTATTAAAGGTAAACACTTTTTGACCAGAGAAGTGATTTTTACTATGCAAATAAAGCAAGTCATGCCATGTCTAGACATAATGTGTTCTTTTTTTGTCAGCATTATGAAATCTACAGAGCCAAATTTCTTTTGAAATCTAAAGATCCAATTTTCTGTTTCTCTTTACAGCTGGATCAGTTGGCTGTAGATGCTGCAAAGGAGAAGAGAGATATGGAGCAAAAGCACTCCACTATTCAACAAAAGGTACTTGAGAGAATGTAAAGGGTAGACTGCACACACATTTTTCATATCTCTCGCATCTCTCCCCAGCAGTGCATCTCTGCATCGGAACTGTGAACCATGTTATCTTTAGCACAGAGAATTTGACTTGTACGTTATTAAGCATAGGGTTGGATTGCAGATATTTGTTTTTATATTACAGAACAGAATATCTTCATTTCTGACTGAAATGTAAATAGAACAGTAGGTTTTTTTTTTTTTTTCTTTTTTAGGGATCCCTAAACATTTCATTAGAACTCTTGATTCCAATCACGTCTTGGATTCAGTATAGTTGTAAAAGTTGCTCTCTTTTTTTCCTTCTCTATACCTGTAGAAGAGATGTATACACTGCACAGTCCTGCAGTCTTATGTATCGCTTTCTTCCCGGACAGTGCCAAATGAATACAGCACTTTGTAGAGTGTGGCAGCTGCTATTGCCTACAAAGAGCCAAAGTAAACTTTTGTAAAGGCTGTTTAATGTATGGTCTTCAACTATAAACAAATATGAAAGTGATAACATTTAATTGATGTTTTGGACAGATTTGTATGTACAATACTTCTTATTTTTGCTTATTGAGAAAAATGTAGATAATTCACATTGTGGGGGGAATAACTTGATTGTTTGGATGTTTCAGAAGCTCTAGATAAGTATTGATTTTGCAGGTATAATGCTAGAAGTTAAAAATATTTCCACTGAACTCTCCGGTAGTGAGCTAATACTGCAGGTACTTTTGAAAGGGATTAGATACCAGTTTAAAGGTAATGGAACACTTCTTACTCTCATTCAAATACATTCTGTATCTGTTCAGGTGCCATAAATTAAAAAAAAAAAAAAGTCTAATGTAAATGAAATCTAAGTAAATTCATGAATGAAAACATGCTAAGATTTCAATTTAGGTATCATTAGTAGGAGTCAATATTAATGGGAAATGGGAAAGAACTCAGGTTAATGTTTGTGTTCAAATTTGAATTTGGGCTCAATAGGACTAGTTCTAGGAGTGGGCAGTAGGTGGGGGTTTTGCTGTTAGAGAGTAGCGGTACTTGGTGAAGGAAGTTAGTTGTGGGCAATTATGTTTAATTGGCCATAGAAGTAATAACTTGTTACCGTGAATTATGGTCATTGCTGTTGCCAATCGTGTTCACATTCTTTTTTTCTTCAAATGCTGCTTAAGGCTGCTTTACAGGTAAACTGTTTCTAATAGTATTAATAGTTACTGAAACTTTTAAGCTTTGTGAAACTTGATAAGCTATATCTGTATGTATATATAAATTTTCTTGGTTTCTTGTACAAACAGCAATCATAATGAGACTATTAATGTATTCCATATTTTAATTGAATGACAGTTTTATGCTGTCACAAAAATATAATCAGCATATTCAGATTGTATTGTATCTTGTCTTCCGAAGTTCTGTTTCAAGCTGTAAATGTTGTCTTCTCTTGTCCTTATCAGCCAATTTACTAATGTGTTTCGTGATGATAATGCCTAGATTAATGCAGCTAGGCTTTGGAGGGCATGCTTTATTGGAAATTCCTCTTAGTGCTCCTCTAATTTTTTTTTTTTGGTTTGTTATTCAAACCATGCTGTGTTTTTGTCTCCTCCTACTTGCTTTTCCCAACCTTGCCACCAAGTTTGTTTCTAGCGCATCAGGAGTTCAGAATCTTGAACTGCCTTAGAGCTTGGATCTCGTTCTTTACAGCATTTTGTCATCCAGTCAACCTGACCAGGATGGCAGCCTTGTTTTCTGTTCTCTTCTTCTCATGCCTTTTCATGTTTCTTTCCACTGGGCTGCCCCTTAAGCATATGTTCCCAAATCTTCCAGTGGCAAATCCGTACATGTTTTATAACTACTGAAACTTATGCTTCTTGAGTTGAATATTCCATGAAGTATTAATGCATTTAATATACTGAAGTTTTAATCTGATGCTTCAGAATGATGCCTTTTCTTCATTGTGTGGATAAAGAGCAGTTCCTTTTCTGAAATCTATAGGTAAGTGCACATGTGCACACACCTACCCACCCACTACCTGTGTTTGCATATATGTGCATATGCATGCAGAATAATTGCACTAATTAAATAACCCATCACACTTTTCTTTATAATCATCATCCCCTTTAATTAGAACGTTAGAGTGGCTAATGTAAAAGTCATGGAAGGGTTTGGTCACCACTATAATTTGTTTTCTTATTTAAGATAATTGATGTCTGATTTCTGTTTTAACTTCTGTGCTCTATTTACTCAGCAACTGTGCAAGAAACTTTTTTTTTTTAGTGTAAGAAATGCTTTTTTTCTTTTCCTTATTATTACTCTGAAGCAACACATAGTATTGGTTAATCTAGAAATGTCATGATTGCTATAGGAATCTTTTTTTGCAATATGTTTTTATAGGGAAAGATTCTTATCAAAAGGATTGTGTCAGTGTTAATTCTGGTTTCCTGAGCAGTTTAATGCAGCCTGTTACCGTAGTAAGATGTTGAACTATGAAATAATTTAAAAATTGCTTGTAAAAAAAAGCATTATGGCTTTAGTTTTGTGATAGAGCTAATATTTTTTTCTATAAACACGGAAATGATGCAGGAAAAACATTCGCATCAAACTTGAAGTAGTTTTTGTTGTATTCAAATAACTCTGATTTAAAAAAAAAAACTGTTTCTGAAAAACTGTTCAGGAAACAGCTGTAGTAAGAATGATTCGAAAGGCTTTTACATCTGGAGTAAACAAGGTAATAGGAAAACAGATGTCCAGTCATAAAGCATGCATAAACTATAACTGCTGTTGAGAAGTAATGCAGACACATTCTGCATTATGTGCCAGTATTTCAAGTGACTTGTATGTTCGATGATGATCTTGACTTTTTGCACTTTGTCTTGGACTGTAAACTGTTTCTTATGTGGTGTTGTTTTGAGCTCTTCCTCAAGGCACTTTCAACTTCAGCTTAACCATCTTCCAGTTTGCTTATGTTATGGGATGGGAATGGAAGCAACTTTCTAAATTGGGTTTTGCACAGTGAATGTCTTCTGTTTTGCTATATACTGGAGTAACTTCTCAGATTATTCTTTTAATTTGGTATTCATTCTCCACCCTTTACTGCCCTTTTAAAAACTTTTTGTATTCTGCTTCTTTAAAGAAAAACAATGCCTTTGAATACAAATTCAAAATTGGAATGCTGATACTCACACTCCCTATGATTTACTAATAAAATGACTTGAATTGCTTTTGTGACATGCTAGCAATCTTCCTGTTGGAAGTGAATCTAAAACTCTGCTGCTGAAAAGTAGGGTTTATGATGTTTTGGTCACAAGACAATAATGTGTAGAGAAAGAAAACATGCAAGCTATGAAATGATGCAGTGTATGTGATATATTAGTAAGTTTGTATAGAAATGTGTTCACTGAAACGCTATCAAAACTAGTATACTGTGACCCACCAGATTAATAGTAAATGTGGAAATGAAAGTTGTTTTTCCATTGCCAAATGATTTCCTATCCCCCACGGACTTTTAAAACAAACAAAAACATAAAAGCACACTGTATGTTTGACTTGTATAACTCCCTTCTCCATGTTTCTCTTCCAGTAGTTGGCCAACCTCAAAAAATTAATCGGAATAGAAGCCACAGATGTTGGTTCCTTCAAATCTGAATGAAATGTGTGATATTGCACTACAGTGCAACTTTCATAATACTAGTTTAATTTTTGTGGTTCCAATTAAGTGAAGCATACTCTAGTCCTAACTGACTCCTAATTAGCAAATAAATGATATTTAAAAACTCAGCCTTTATCAGTTGTGTGTTTGCTTAAGGAATATAAAATTCTGAGTCACAGAAAGTGACTGGTTTTTATTAACATGTGATTCTCTTATGCAGGATGCTGGAAAGATAAGGATGTATTTCTCTCCACCCCCTGATTATATTTTGTGATTCATTAAACTTTTCCATGAGCCAAGATAAAAATAAATTATAATGTGACTGCTTTTCCCTATTCTTTAATTATGAAATAAAAGACTAAGATCAGACACAGCTTATCTAGTTCCTTTTTCTACTTTAATCTCTTCAATTGTAATGAAGCTCTGTTCTATTTTTTTTCCTGACTACAACCTTCAGTGAAGTTTTATGGCTAAAGCATATGGAAGCTATAACACCCCGCACATAAGCTGGTAGTCTGTGTATAGTTAGGAAAATATTAAGCTTTTGTCTGCATGCTCTTGTGTCTTTATCTGCTCTGTAAAAGTCCAAGTCATTCAGGAAAACCATTAAAAATAAAACTAAATGCACTTCATGAGGAAGGCTTACTATTTATACTACTTAGACTGAGAGGGTAGCAAGATGATCCAAAGGAGTTTTCCTGTTAAGTTTGTATGTGTCTTCAAAGCTTAAATTAGTTTCATTGGAAAGACAATTGCATTTTCTGCAGAAGTTTTCCAAACGTGAAGGAAAATGTGATTACATGGTAGTTTGGATAGGAAGACTGAGGGAATGTATATTGCCTTACACTAGACAAGGGATTGCAGGCACCATTGAGGCAGGAAGATGCAAATCTTTAGCAGGTTTCATTATGTTTGGGAGCTGGTAAGTTAAAGTAATTTATGATTTGGGGGTGTGGGGGCAAGAGTTGACCCCAGTATGTCTAAGAACTCTGTTTCTAGGAGAGTTTTTTTTTTTTTTCTTTTTTGGCTCATAAGAGAAAAATAGAAAGGACTTCTGACAGTTTGAGAATATTTGTGTATGTTATAAGCTGTGTAATACTATGTTAAAATTGTACTGTGATATTTGGCTTTGATTATGTGATGTCTTTAATGCTCAGCATTTTCTGATCCAGAAAACAAGGAGAAAATCAAGGTCATGAAATACTGAATAATGCAAGAATTTGTGATTTTTGAGAAGCTCTTAATTGTAATCTATATGTTCAGATCAGCATATGATAGTGATAACATTCTCTTTTGGAACTTTTACTTTTGCAGTCGTCTTCTGCCAGTGAATTAATTAAAAAAAAAAGAATCTAGATTTAATGTTTCAAATTTAGTTGACATATTAAGTGTTTTCAGTTATTACCTATCTTACGTGAGTCATTTCATGAAATTTGGTGCTATGCTGGCCTGTGAGCGTATAAGGCCTATTTTGATATTTGTAATCACTTCACTGTCTTAAGAAAGGAACCTTTAACTGGACAGAACTGTCTGCTTATATGAGTAAATATTGTGTATGGCAGAAAAACTTTGTGCAAACTGGAATAGTACAGAAGATTAATGGTATGTGTTTTTGAGGCAAACTTTTTTTTTTTGTATAGCCTTCTCCTGTGTATGTAGACAACTTCCTAAAGGGCAAAGTGCAAAACAAACTTACAGACTTACTTTTTGTAAGTTACAAACATCAGGTTTTTGTGGAAAATACTTGCTTTTTAAGAAATGTTTATGAAATGTTCTGCCTTCCTAGTATTTAAACTTTTTTCTTTGAGGCTTAATTTTCAGTGATCTCTCTTATGCCCGATTTGTGGAGAAGGCATATGTTGTTACTCTACCTTAAGGATATATTTTACTAACCATAGAATTAAATAATGGCGTGTATATTATTTTGATCCCTGGACATCGCTCATAATAAACAGTAATTCCATGTGTGCTTTTTCATGTATCCCTAGTAGCAGTTAGCCCCCCACTCACTGGACACCTGAACCCCTTAGCTCCCTGTCTGTGCTGCTTCAGATGGGGTACAAAAGCAAATAAATGCCATACATATTACTACTTAGTCTACCTTTGCTGGAGATTTGGAGCAGTTAACCTTTCTAAAAACTGTAAAGCTGTTATTAGCAGTTATGTTTTATTAGATTAAAAATAAACATTCTCTTGTGCTACTTTTAGCTTCATATTCTTGTCGAAGATTGTGAAGAAAAAAGCCTTACTAAGTTATTGTCATCTTTGCCAGCACCTTGATTGCTTTAATTTAGGGATAACTTGGATAGCGTCATTTTTATTTGCTTACTTGTCTTCTAATTTCTGATCCAGTTTACTTGTCTAGATGACAGAACTGAAAAAAAAAAAATGCTACGACAATACTGGCTGTATACAGTCTTTTGCACCAGGCTGCAATTCATTTTAAATTTTGACTCATAACACCCATTGACACTTTTCCTCTACCTTATTCTCCCTTTTCTTTGGAGTGTACACAAGATGATTTGCTATAGAGGCCACAAATACCTGAGCAAGACATCTGCATTGTGTGCAGATGACTAGATCCTGGCTGGAGATCAGCTAGTTCAGCCTTAATGAAAGCAAGTCTGAATATATGGAAGAGAGGGGAGAAAAAAAATGTTGAAAACTGATGGTGTCTTTTTCTTTCATCTGAGGAGCTACAGGGATGATAAGTTTTGGAGATGATTGCTTAAATCCCAAATCTGCAGGGCAGTATATACACTGGCAGCATTGTCTGTCTGTTGTTGTCAGTGCTCCACCAGTTCAGGTTGGTGGGTTTTGTTATCTGAATCTGTGACTCAGATGCTTTTATGTATTTTTTGCTGGAGTGTAAAAAGGTTCTTGATATTCTCATACTGTGATTCTTAAGTGAATATGAAGAATCACTATTCCTTCTCCCATGCGTTGATTTATGAACTTCCATTTGCACAGAATTTGGGGGAGATATTGGAAGTTTAATCCATTTGAATGTCTACTCACTGCCTGTCCAAATGGGAGTGAGATGACCAGATGGCTTGGACCTCTTTGGAAAAAATCTCACAACATTAGAGAAATCCTACTCATACTGTTTATGCAAAGCTCAGGAAAGATACAAGGACAAGGGCTTAATATAGGTGATAATTACCTACAAAGTGCTCATCATAGATTTTTCACTAGCTGTCAACATTTATTATGCAATAACAATATAAGCTAGGGACTAATCAAATGATAACACAATGTGGTTGTGTTTTTTCTTTTTTTTTTTTTTACTTTAGTCTTTCACACAGTTTAGCTTCTAGAAAATGTTAAACTTGTTCTCTAGAATTTAGATGAGCGTGCACCTCTTATTTGAAATGCAACTTTTCTGATTTGGAGACATTCCCTGTCTGTCCTAGTTCTAATGCAATCTTTTGAAAAGACAGTAAAATAAATAATGCAACCTTATGATTCCTGATCTCGTAAAATAAAAATAATCTCCAGCATCTGATCTCCTAAAAATACTTGTTAAAGAAGCGTTGGGGCTGAGAGTCATGGCATGACTAGTGAGTGTTGCAAGCAAAAGATTATTCCTAAATTACTCTTTTTGACAATAATGTGGCCAATACTTGAACTTTTAATTGAAACTACAATGTGGTTTTTCTTGTCTTGTTCCTTTGTACTAGGATTACTCCGGTGATGATACTAAGCTAGAATACAATGTAGATGCAGCCAATGGTATTGTTATGGAAGGCTATCTATTTAAGCGAGCCAGCAATGCCTTCAAGACTTGGAACAGGTAATTACTCAAAACCTCTATTTATCGGCTTTATAAGATGCTGCTTGTTATCCAGAATTCTGGTCTGACTTATAACCTGTGCAACCCACTGATTCCACAGTTCCAACAGAACCTTTGGTCTGCTCTGTGAATTTCTGTAGAGATGACACTTCATGGCTGTTTCTCCTTACTGTCTGTCCTAGTTGTTTGCAAGCCTTTTTTAGGAGTGTGGGTGTCCATTCCTGCGTATGGAAGGCTTGCTTTATTGTGCACAGTCTGGCTCTGTAGTTGCATTTTGACCTTCATTCAGTGTTGAAACAGAGCAATTCTTATGATTGTATACAATATGCTATGTAAATGTATATACTGGGAAAATATGTGTTAGGTGACAAAGTAAAATGAAATATGGCTATTGTAAGCACGGAAACATACTGAAGGACTGAAGTACTGTTATTTTTCCTGAAAGATAAGCATGAAATTGTTATCCTTTACAATTCCTGTGCTGTGCAACAACTTCTGCTTAGTAGTTTTGATGGTCCTGTTGGGAATTCAAAATATAATGTTAGTCTTGTCTCTTTAACAATGTTTATTTTACTATTGTTTAAATGTTTTTCTTACTGAACAGAATTTCTTTTGCATTTCCAATGGTGTACGCTTTTTTCAAGGAAATGTTATATATTCTGGAGCATTTACAATATAGTTGGATACAGTTCTGGAATTTTAAAGTTAGTTTGTCTTGATATAGAGCTCTTGTTACTATGTCATACTCCACAATTTTTGCAGCAGTGCTTCTGTTAAACCATTTGCTGGGTTTCAAAGGCCAGAATCTGCATTCAGATACATGGTCCCTTCCAACCTCAATTCTATAATTCTTTGAACATCTTGGAACATCACAAGTCCATAGCAAGTTGGGGTTGTTTCAGCTAAATCCATAGACTGATGTAAGAGCTGCTGCAGTTGATAAGACTGTATTTATATTAGCAAGTAGCGTGCAACTCCTCTAGGGGATTTTGCTTTGGACTACCTCCAGTCTGGTCCTGTGGTGTGATCTGTTTGTAATTGTAATGTACCTTCTGGGTTAGTTTTGTCTGAGTGAATTTGGAGTTCTCAAAGACAACTCTGAGGCATCAAAGAATGGTGAAGGGAGAAAACTGGGAGATATGCTTCAAAAGCACTTTCCTGGTCACAAGTAAAATGTTAGAATAAGTACTCTTTGAGAAAACTCCTCAGTAGCAGGGCAGGAGACTGTCCTTCACTGAGTTTTCAGCCAGCTCAGAGTCCTTTTTGCAAGGTGTTTTGCAGGGTTGACTCCAGCCTCTTGATAAGTGTCTGAAGATAAAACTAACTCTTGCTTTGGGTTCTTCTTTTGTGTATTATAAAGGCTTTGCTCTGTGGGGAGGTAACAGAAGGAAGCAGGACAGGAATGTTGGAAGGTAGCTGAGAATTCTTCTTTCGCATGGCTTCATACCTATTAATACTGTAACTATATCTTTCTTTAAGGTGCTCGGGTATAGGATTCGATTAAAACTAATTTGTCCGTTGAAAATTTAATACAGGCACAAAGTTACGTGCAAGGAAGTCATAATTAAATCAAGATATCCCAAATGAAGGTCATAGTGTATATGTTTCAAAATATACAATCAGAACATTCAAACAATATGTCATTTAAGAGAGCCAAGGTAAACATCTCAGTTATGAGTCAGGGCTAGCCTACTTTTAATATATAGTTTGCTGGTGTTGTGGTTTAACCCTGGCAAGTAGCTAAGTACCACACAGCCACTTGCTCACTCTCCCCAGGTAGGACAGGGGAGAGAATCAGGAAGGTAAAAGTGCAAGAACTCATGGGCTGAGATCAAGACAGTTTACTAGGTAAAGCGAAGGCTGTGTGTGCAAGCAAAGCAAAACAAGGAATTCATTTGCTAATTCCCATTGGCAGGCAGATGTTCAGCCACTTCCAGGAAAGCAGGGCTTACCACACGTAATGGTTTCTTGGGAAGACAAATGCCATTGCTCCAAATGTCCCCCCCCTTCCTCCTCCTTTACCCCAGCTTTTATTGCATGACACCATAGGGAATGTGCCATATTCCATAAGGGTATGGAATAACCCTTTGGTCAGTTTGGGTCAGCTGTCCTGGCTGTGCCCCCTCCCAGCTCCTGGTGCACCCCCAGCCCTCTGGCTGGCAGGGCAGCACGAGGAGCAGGAAAGTCCTTGGCTCTGTGTAAGCACAGCTCTGCAACAACTAAAACATCGCTGTGTTATCACCAATGTTTTCATCAAAAATCCAAAACGCAGGATCATACAAGCCTCTACGAAGAAAATTAACTCTATCCCAGCCAAAACCATGACAGATTGTATTTTTTTCTATTTGTCACAAGGATATTCAATAAAACTAGACCTTTAATTTTTTTTTTAATCTGAGGTTCTTAATTTATCTCATTGTGATAGGCTAGATGGATGTGTCAGAATTAAGCAGTGAGTAGCACTGGACAAGCCATCTATAAACGTGGTTTAGAAATTGAATCAATCATTTTAATTTTGTACTTCATATATTCACAAACCATTACTAATTGTTGTGAAACTATTACTACTATCCTACATAAAATAAACAACTTTCTTAATGAAGACAACTGTTAGGTTCTGAATCTAGCCTCATTTTTCATGTTTTAATAAAAACAGAAGTTTTTTTAATAATATTTTTATTTCTGAATAGATTTGTAATTGCTTGCTGCATTGTAGGCACTGAAGTGGTCGTTGCCTGTTTCCACTGATGGAATATGGAATGCTTTACTTCCATAGTACTGCAGTTTCGCCTGTGTGGAGATAATACTGACTGAAGTTCAACATATATTAGAGGCTAGAGTGTACTTCCAAGCCAAGGAAAGGACTGTGTCATTACTTTAAACTGTTCTGTGCATAAGAATGTGCAATGAAATACCAAAGGAGGAAATATTTAGAGAATGAAGTATTTTATATGAGGAATTCAGAGCTGAAATCTGGGGGCCCCAGTACAGACAAGATATTTTCAGTGTTCTTGTCAGGTAGGTAGTTTGCTTCTTCATTATATGCCCGTCTTGAGGGGAAGGTGAGGGATGGAGTATCAACCAGATGAAACTAGAATAACTCATCTAGAAAGAAATACTGGAGTTTCCTGATATTCTGAACCAATAGTGATGGCACTAATCTTCCTTTCTAACTGCTGATTGCAGTGCCAGTTGTAATATGGTAGTTTCTCTTTTCTCTCTGTTGGTATCAGTTGGTATTTTGATGGTTTTAGGCCTTTTAAAATACTCCTTTACAACAGAATTAGGAAAAGGAATTGAAATTCATTGCATTTACCACCATTAGTGCATACTTGCCAGCATTAAAACATGAGAAGAGGAAATGGTGCAATGAATTTTGCCTGGCTTGGACACATCAGTATGATTTTAGGTAATGTTGTGATGTTTCTGTGTGCATGTCTTGGTATATGACTCCATGGACACCATAGTGGATTTTCCTGGAAAAAGTCCAGTTGCTGTGGAGAGAAGAACTTGAAACCATATAATGCAGCCCTTTGAAGAAGGACAAAGCTGTTCTAATGCATCAAAACTTATTTCCAGTCCAAATTAATTTCATGCTAGGATGATGAAGTTTCTTTTTTGGGCAGTTGCCAGCTTGGTTCAATTGCCCAAAGACTTCAATTAATTTGGACTTTAGCGTCAAGTTTCCTAGTCTTTGGATAATTCTGTATGATGCTGCTATGAGAAGCAAATAGTTTGTGAGCAGGTTATCAAGTAAACAATGAGAACTATTTGTTGTTTGTTGCTTGGTTTTGAAAGAGGTGAGATTTTGGAACCTTTTTATACTGTAAATGTATAGAGTATGATGTAAGTGTATTTCAGATGAAACACTTTAATATTAATTTTGTTTCCACTAAATCTTTACTGGAAAGTCTCACAGCAATTGGTATGGAGACCTATTCTTTTATATATATTTATTTATTTAAACAATTTCTTATTTTATACAATTTTTCTGGATGCATCAGGAAATAAAATCAGTTGAATTTGTTGTGGAACAATAGGTGGAAAACTTTTGGTTCTTTTAAATTCAGATTAAAAAAATGTGTGTGTGAATAAATATATGTGTGGGTAGAAAAGCCTTTATCAAATGTTCTGAATAGTTTTTTGGTTAGATGCATTAGATGTTTTCCTTTTTTAATTCTGCTGTATTTTCAGATCATGCTAATTCTTTGCTTATTTTGCTCATTTTGCATTTTTCATTCCTCTTCCTCCTTTCCCTTATGTTTTAATCCTACCCCATTTTTTCACATGACAGGAAAAAGCCAGATCACATCAGGTACCAACAGCTTCTTTTATACCTTCCCAATGTTTCTTTGGCACGCAAAAAGCTCTAAATTAACCCTGCATTTAATTTTGATTACTTGCAATGGATGTAAAGTGGCTCAGTCTAAGAAAATAACAGAAGGATTCTGCCTGGGATGCCAGTACACCTGCTGCTCAACACTTTTAAAAGAATTAATGAGATTGAGCTGGTTTTAGCTAAAAAGGGGTTAAAGCAAAGTTTATGCACTCAAACTTCTGAGCATATGAGATCAATGTTTTGATTCTTTTCCTTTGTAAATTGGTGGGATTTTTCTCACCAACTGCATTGGAAATAGAAATGTAACTTTTAAATGTTGTGCATTCTTAATCAGTGTTTTAATTGCATGCAGATGGCAGCCAGTGAAGAAAATTGTTTCCTTTCGAAAAATCAATAAGCATGATTGAATTTTAATGTAAAATTTAAATAATTAAAATTTATTTTTTTGTATTACTTCTCTCAGTTCTCAGAAATTTGAAATGCTTTTCAATGCATATTGTGTTGTTTCCTATTTAACAAACACTTTTTTGAATTTTGTTGGTGTAAATGATGGAAACAGTTTAGTTTCTAAACCCAAACAGCTGTATTTAGGTAGTACTAGAAACTCAGTGGGACCGTGCAGATCACTTCAAGATTTCCCAGAGTATGTTTTCTCTTTCACCATGCTTCTCTCCTATTGTTTTGACAGAATGTCACATTTAAGGAAACTTTAACTTTCCGTATTACAGTATGTGTGTTGCCTAAAAATGCATGAATATTAATTCTTAGAACAGGACATAGATACAATATACCCTATAACAGCACCTCCATCATAGCTCAAAAGTTTCCTGCCTGGTACTGCTGTGAGCCCCAGGCAAAACCCCACTGTAAACCTCACTGTTTCCTACAATGGAGTTTAGTTATGAACTATTTCAAATTTACAAAATATCACGTTTTTGGCCTGAATAAAATTGCTGTGGTGCTGACATGTTGGAGGGGAGGCTGCCACTTTTATTTTTTTTAAATGTACAATAAAGTGTATTAGCTTTATCTTCCATTGAAGTCCACTTCAGAAATGAGCTACGAGTTGTGCTATACTCTAAATTGTTTATCTTGTTCAGTAAAAAATTATTAAAAAAAAATAATAATACCCCCCCCCCCAGGGCTTTTTGGCTGAACTTGGCAAGTTTTCTTAAACAGATTCTATTTCTCTGCTGGAGGGGGGGAAAAAAAAAAAGCTCTGGAATACTTTGAAAACTTCTAGACTAAGCTTTGAAGATGACACAAACTTGTACAGTTTTTGTGCTCATTTATATCTGGTATGAGAACGGAGCTTTTTTACTTCAGTGACTTGCTAAATATTTAGCTTTAGAACAAGTGAAATATTACATTAATGAAGTAAATCACACTACTCTCATTATTAGAGATTAGCTCCATTGCATGTTATCTTGGGGCAGGGCTCCTTTTTTTTTTTCCTTTGTCACTTAGGCACTACTTTTCAGTTTTTTTCTATTTGGTATTATGTTCAAAAGAAAAATTAAAAGAAAAAAAAAAACCAAACACCTTGGTTTATTTTCCTTTTCCAGTCTGCTTTTTTTATTGTTACCTATTTAAATCTTAGCAACAACTTGCCTTATCTTGTATTAGAGGCTTAGTTACCGCATCTGTTTTTTAAATTGACGGTAGAAGCGATACCTTTCAAATAGCAGTGACCAAAACTACTGCTGTTAATCAACTGAAAAAGTAGTTTTTGCATAATTCTGCTCAATTATCTTAACCCACAAAGATGACAGCTGTTATGACAGAAATCCAATACTGAAAGAAGATCCTGTTGTTGCTTTTAAATGAAATATATCTGCACAACATTTGAAAAGAATACTTGTTAAAAGGTAGAATCTCATCTGTCTACTAAGTACTAACTTTTCTAACAAATACTAGGTTTTCTGATTTAAATCTAACTTTCTTGTATAATTTTTTTCCCTTTGTATTTTCTTAACAATCTTTGTGTGCTTCTTTTCATGAATGGCTTGTGGTGATTGAATAAGTATATGGAGCCCTCTTGTTACTAATTTTAGTGAACTGTAGCTTGATATTCACCAGTTTGTACTGCAACATATCTTGTTCTCCACAATATTTTGTGTGCTGTTACTACTCAAACTAATTGGCAGAGCAGGAAATAAAGCGATTTGCAGTACAAATGGGGTATTTGAGGTAATTGAGCCATTATGATATGGTAAACACAGGTTCATATTATAAGCTTGAGCAAAACAAGTGTGTGCAAATTTCACCACAGGACTGAATTACTTTTTGCATTCCTGTAACTTTTGTCAGTTCAAAACCAGTGATGATTAGTTAGCTTTATTTTGTGCATCCCCAGAAGAGCTAGAGGGGATGGTTATATTTGCTTTTTTTAATATTCAGTGATCTGGTTAAACACAGTTGTTCTCAGGCTGAGATGGTCAGAATTTTTCCCCAAACATGACTGTGTTTTCCGTTCTCTTTGAATTGCATCCTATCTGAACAGGATTTTGACAAAGGAGGATACAGTTCTCAGGGGTGTTTTCTTTCAGTGTTATTTTTTTGGATTTTATAGGATGCCTTAATTCAATCTCTTTTTAATAGTTTCCCATAAGCCTAAGAGTTAACTTAAAGTCCTACTTAAAAGGTTTTATTGTTGTTTTGTTTGTTTTGTGTTTATATGTATTTTTTTTGCCTAAAATTTTAAGAAATGCCAAATAGACTTGCATGGCATAGCAACAGTCTAGTTTTTTCTAATGCCTTGGTAAGTTATTTGTTAGTTCTACTGAAAATATTTCAGGAGTGAGTAGTTTACATACTTGAAGTATTTTTGTTATTTAAACTATCTGAATTTGTATTATCAAATCACTTAAAATTGTAGCTTGCTGCTAAAATACAGAAGCGAATGTTCTTTGAAATGAAAATGTTTTGTATGATAGCTTTACTAATGTTGTCATAACATGAATGTATTTGTTTAGGATTCGAATTATTTGAATCTTGCTTTCTTTTCTGTTTTGTCTCTGCTCTCCCTTTTTCATTAGTCTCATGAAATACTTGTCAAAACTGATTGGCATTACTTTTGTGAATTCTTTTTCTCTTACAGTCTCTCTGTAGACTGAATGCTAGCATATTTCAGTCGAATAAGTGCTGTGAAACCAGTTACATATTGTTTGGATGTCTTTTTATTTGAATAGGCGCTGGTTCTCAATACAAAATAACCAACTTGTGTACCAGAAGAAATTTAAGGTAGGTATCAAAAAGTGCCTTGAGATAGTTTGGTGTGGGTGATAGTTTTCCTGATTGATATGGGGAAGGAGAAGCAGGGTGCTAGCATGGATGTCCTGTATGGTATTGAACAACCTAGTTCATTTTCTAAATTAGTTTCTCCCTTTGTCAAATGAGATTAACACCCACACTTAGAGGTTTTTAGATTCCTGCACAGGGACTGGTGAGCAGGTTGCGGTTTTGTTACCTTGTTGCAGAGAAGACTTAACCGAGAGCCTAGAAAGTTGTTGGTCCCAAAAGGCTCATACACACTTGCCAGCAGACTGAATGCTCCATGCTGTTCTTTGGGCTGTTATGTTCAGCTCCTGAAGGACTTGCTCTCTCTGGTTACTTACTGGGCTTTCATATCCAATTTTGCACTTGGAGAGAAAAGAAAATAAAGAAGTGTGAAAATATTTGCTACAAAACAGTTATGGATGCTGTACGTGCATCTAATACTGCAAACGTAAGGCAATTCAGCAGTTGATGTCTGTCTTTTTGCTGGTGGCAAAGTACAGTTTTTATCACAGCTGTTGTATACAGCAGCAAGTGCAAATCTGCCCCAAGCCTAGAAACCAGCTTTTTTGATCAACCTTTGGGCAAGTCCCTTTGCTTTAGTGTTCTGGAATCAGTTTGTCACCACATAGCTGTAACTGTTCTTGATGTTGGAAAAAAGCTAGTAGAGAACTGGATGCAGAAGGCAAAAAAGAAAAAGTTTATGGAGATTCTTTGTTCTTAAGTTTTAACAGACCAGGTTCAGAGCCTGTTTGTTATCTGATGCTATCAGATCAGGCGATATGGTCTTCGTTCTTCCCTTTGATAAGGAAACAACTGGTTGAGTTTGTGTTAGCATACTTTTGATATGCTAACAAAAGGCACCTTTAAAAATGCCATTAGCTTAGAATAGATGTCTTATGAGTTGAATCAAATTTTCAAAACCACTGCACCCCAGGTTCTGAATTTTGTTCTTGGCACTGAAAATGTAGCTTATTTTGGTGGAACCTTTCTGATTTCTTTCTAAGTTACTTTCTGAGAAGGGATACAATTATCTTTGAGCTCCGTTGAATACTGTTGTTTAAATTGTTGAATATTTAGTAGATTAGATTGCAGGTAAAAAGGCATCCTCCAAATTTTCAGAAAATACAACCAAACATGAAAATTGAAGTAAATATTTCCTGCCAAGTCTGTCTGATACCACTTA